>SJYQ01001677.1:92229-103463 GCA_006410935.1 Redunca redunca
AAAATAAAGTCTGACACTGTTTCCTGCTTTATTGATTATGCCAAAGCCTTTGACTGTGTAGATCACAATAAACTGTGGAAAATTCTTTGAGATGGGAATACCAGATCACCTTACCTGCCTCCTGATAAATCTGTATGCAGGTCAAGAAGCAACAGTTAAAACCAGATATGGAACTGGTTTCAGACATGGAACAGTTCTAGGCATGGAACAGTTAAAACCAGACATGGATTGGTTCCAAATTGGGAAAGGCTGTATATTGTCACCTTGCTGTTTTAACTTATATGCAGAGTACATCATGTGAAATGCTGGGATGGATGAAACATAAGCTGGAAAAAAGAATGCTGTGAGAAATATCAATAGCCCAGATATGCAGATGATACCACCCTTACGGTTTGAGCAAGTTCCAGGAGTTGGTGCTGGACAAGGAAGCCTGGTGTGCTGCAGTTCACTGAGTCGCAATTAGATGGACGTGACTGAGCAACTGAACTAACTAACTAACTCAATCAAGTAATTGGTTTTCAATAAGGAGAAAAAGAAAATTAGAACAAACTGTGGCTATTTCCCCAAATAAATGCATAAACTCTCCAAACCCAAGGGGATTATGATAGTTTCCCATATTGCTATCTGGGAATAAGGAACATGCATATTTTGAAAAAATTCCTCAGTTATTGTGCCGTTGTTCTTTATGTACTTCGCATGTCCAATTGGGAACCAATTGTCCATGATTTTGAAAGTGTCACTTGGTTCCCAGTTGGACATGTGAAGTACATAGAGCACAATAGCACAAGTGGCCTTAGAATTTTCTTCCAAAGATGCCCTGTATATGTGATGAAGATTATTGTATACAACTGTACATAAATCTGAAGGATTTCAAAACCTTTCAGAGTATAACCTCAAGGATGTTTTCCAGGAAGATTTGCAGATTAGACAGAAATACAGGGTAACAGTTTTATAGTTGAATGTAAATTCTTACACATTCCCCACAAATATAATAGGAGTTCAAATTTCTCACATTCTGTGAATTTTTATGTGTATATGCAAAATTGTGTTAGCAGCCCCAAATTTTCCTATGAAAATGAAAGTCGCTCAGTGTGTCCAACTCTTTGCAATCCCATGGTCTATGCAGTCTATGGAATTCTCCAGGCCAGAATACTGGAGTGGGTAGCCTTTACTTTCTCCAGGGGATCTGCCAAACCCAGAGATCAAACCCTGATCTCCCTCATTACAGGCTTATTCTTTACCAGCTGAGCCACAAGGGAAGCCCAATAATACTGGGCTGGGTAGCTTATGACTTCTCTAGCAGATCTTCCCAACCTAGGAATTGAACTGGGGACTCCTGTATTGCAGGCAGATTCTTTACCAACTGAGCAATCAGATGTGTAATAATTGAGCAAGTTACAGACATTATATTAGCTGTGGATGAGATGGTTAGATAGCATCACAGACAAGAGACATGAATCTGAGCAAACTTCAGGAGACGGTGAAGGAGAGGGGAGCCTGGTGTGCTATACTCCATGGGGTTGCAAAGAGTCATACAGGACTTAGTGACTGAACTACAACAACAAATTAATGCTTGAGCTTAGGATTTACTCAGTTTATTTTTTTTAATTTAATACCTCTATATTAATATTTTTCAATATAAATTAATAGTTAATGCTGAGTTGTGTCTATCAGTCTCTTATGAGATTAGTTAGTGGGAATTAGTGTTCTAAGGTCAGATTACCTCTGGGTCAAGTAAGAAAATTGTGTTCTATTATTTAATAACTGAAGGAAGAATTTGGTTATGGTGAATTCAAGACATTTCATGCCTTGCCTGAAACAGCTGACCCTCTTTATCCTAATCTTTTTACTACTACATAAACCCAGTATTAAGTATTAACAAGGGGTATAACACAGGGAACAAATAGCTAGGATATTAACAAAATAGTAATTCAGAGAAATCTTATAATGTTTAGGAAGACTATGAAGTTTAATAAATAAAAAATATCAGTTTTTAGATAATGACATGTCAACATGATGTTTCCTGGAAAATAAGTGCCCAAGCTATTCTTATTTCTAGGAAAGTCAGAAATTTAAGGTAAAAGAATGTGACACAGTAAAAAATTGAGTCATGCTATCTATAAAATCAAGTATAGTAATTATTGATATTACTATTTGTGTTTATGGTTTGGCTAAGGAAGTACTAGTTTTCTAGAAGTTACCTTTTGAAGACTCTTAAGTATTGTCTTGGGTGTAGTCAATAAAGCTAAGCCCACATATTAATTTAAGCCCACATATTCAGCAGATGTATCAGCAAGTTGAAGGTCATATAATGGGCAGATGTCATGGCAATTTCTTTTTTTCTCCTTCTTCTTTACTTTGAACTATGTCTTTAAATAACATGCATTGATATGACCTACCTAATCCATATAATTATAATTTTTATCTTCAAAGATCAACCCATCCAGCAAGCCTTTATCATGATCTATGTTCTATCCTATGAAATGCGGATAGAGATTTTATTATTCTAAGAGTTATAACTGAGCCCTGAGCAGCAGTGATCATGACAGTGGGAGATTATTTTCTGGAGAAATATCCCAAGAGGATTTCTAGCTACTGTCATTATTACTGTGCAGTCTCACCATAGATTATTCACACGCACACAAATCAAATAAAACCACAGAAAAGCAGAGGCATGGCAAGTGCTACAGGGAAAGAAGTTTGTAGATTTGATTAGAGAGAAATTCTGACTATTAAAGATTAGAAACAACCTTTTCTGGGACAGTACAATGTTGAAGGTGCAGGCACCTGGTAGGAACTGGAAAAATATAAAAAGATGACCATCAAATTTAAAAAAATCATATCTTTTGTTTATGTGAAATTAGTGAAAGTTTCTAGTATCTGGATGGTGAGTTCTAGCAGTGCAGATCGGCTTACCACTGTAGCATGGAGAATCCCAGCAGCATAGGAAGAAGGACAATTATGGGGACTGCAATGAATCAGTCATCTCAGAAAGGCACAGAGTCAATGAATTCTAAACAGAAAGCCTTCCCTGTTTCTGGTTATTGTAAGCCTGCAGGTGAACATCTATAAAAATCAAGAATTTGTTTGCAGAGTGAGAACAGAAAGATTTTCCAGACTCTTACAACAGCAAGTGAATTAAAGTTTTTTGGTGTTAATTATAACTATTAATATAATTCTGTTGCAAAAGTCCCAATTCTTTATTTTAGCTATTCCCAAGAGTGCAAGGAAAAGGAGCTACATTAATGAAACTAATTACCTGGTAAAAATTATTTTTAAAAATTGTACTGAAATGTTGCTTCATTAATATGAATCAATAATGCAATCTGACTGCTAAAAAGGGTAATGTAATCTCAGGCTGCATTAATTGAACTGGAGCATCAGATCACAGGAAATAATAATTTTCCTGTACTTGAGTTCATTAAAAATTAGTTAAAAATGTATGTATCTCTGGGACTTACACTTTGGGTGAACAAAATTCTAGACTGTATCAGAAAAGAGGGCATTAAAAATCAGAAAATAAGCAAAACAGTTTTCTCCTAGTGATCATGTGTCTAGAGATATTTTGCCTGTCTGTGTGAAATGCTTTTTCTTCAGATTTTCTCATGATGTCCCTTTTTTATCATTTAGGTTTTAGCTGAAATATTATCTATTAAAAGATGAATGCCTTCGTCCTTCACTGTATCTATTTTTCCTTCCCAGGGTACCATCTTCTCATCATTTTGTTCATTCCTGGTCACAGAAATAAACATTATTTTATTTTTACATGTCTATTTATTGCTCATACAGAGAGCATGATTTATGGGAGGATAAATTTTTCTTTACCTAAATTGTTTCTATATCTCTTCGCAAGCATTGTACTTGGCACCACAGTAAGCCATTTATATAAATATAGATGAAAAATATTTTAATAGAATGATGATGTTTGGAGTAGTTTAAATGAAAATGTAATAGTTTAATTGAAATTATCTTTATTGGTTCAGAACACAGAGTAAGAAATAATAGTTTGAATTTGAAAGAGAAAACATTTCATTTCAATGCAAGAAATAGCTTTATGACTAAGATATTTTCAATAGAGTTACTTTGTACAGAAGGAAGTATGAAAAAAAATCAAGTAGAAGCTACATATTCCTTTGCTAATTGAATTGTATAAGATTGAGAGTGGTTTCAGTTCAGTTCAGTTGCTCAGTCATGTCCGACTCTTTGTGACCCTATGAATTGCAGCGTGCCAGGCCTCCCTGCCCATCACGAACTCCTGGAGTTCACCCAAACTCATGTCCATCGAGTGCGTGATGCCATCCAGCCATCTCATCCTCTGTCATCCCCTTCTCCTCCTGCCCCCAATCCCTCCTAGCATCCCTCCCATCATCTTTTCCAGTGAGTCAACTCTTCGCATGAGGTGGCCAAAGTACTGGAGTTTCAGCTTTAGCATCATTCCTTCCAAAGAAATCCCAGGATTGATCTTCTTTAGAATGGACTGGTTGGATCTCCTTGTAGTCCAAGGGACTCTCAAGAGTCTTCTCCAGCACCACAGTTCAAAAGCATCAATTCTTTGGCTCTCAGCTTTCTTCACAGTCCAACTCTCACATCCATACATGACCACAGGAAAAACCATAGCCTTGACTAGAGGAACCTTTGTTGGCAAAGTAATGTCTCTGCTTTTGAATATGCTATCTAGGTTGGTCATAACTTTCTTTCCAGGGAGTAAGCATCTTTTAATCTCATGGCTGCAATCACCATCTGCAGTGATTTTGGAGCCCCCAAAATAAAGTCTGACACTGTTTCCACTCTTTTTCCATCTATTTCCCATGAAGTGATGGGACCAGATGCCATGATCTTCGTTTTCACTTTCATCAAGAGGATTTTTAATTCCTCTTCACTTTCTGCTATAAGGATAGTGTCATCTGCATATCTGAGGTTGTTGATATTTCTCCCAGCAATCTTGATTCCAGCTTGTGCTTCTTCTAGCCCAGTGTTTTTCATGATGTACTCTGCATAGAAGTTAAATAAGCAGGGTGACAATATACAGCCTTGACGTACTCCTTTTCCTATTTGGAACCAGTCTGTTGTTCCATGTCCAGTTCTAACTGTTGCTTCCTGACCTGCATACAGATTTCTCAAGAGGCAGGTCAGGTGGTCTGGTATTCCCATCTCTTTCAGAATTTTCCACAGTTTATTGTGATCCACACAGTCAAAGGCTTTGGCATAGTCAATAAAGCAGAAATAGATGTTTTTCTGGAACTCTCTTGCTTTTTCCATGATCCAGCGGATGTTGGCAATTTGATCTCTGGTTCCTCTGCCTTTTCTAAAACCAGCTTGAACATCTGGAAGTTCACGGTTCACGTATTGCTGAAGCCTGGCTTGGAGAATTTTGAGCATTACTTTACTAGCGTGTGAGATGAGTGCAATTGTGCAGTACTTTGAGCATTCTTTGGCATTGCCTTTCTTTGGGATTGGAATGAAAACTGACCTTTTCTAGTCCTGTGGCCACTGCTGAGTTTTCCAAATTTGCTGGCATGTTGAGTGCAGCACTTTCACAGCATCATCTTTCAGGATTTGAAATAACTCAACTGGAATTCCATCACCTCCACTAGCTTTGTTCGTAGCGATGCTTTCCAAGGCCCACTTGACTTCACATTCCAGGATGTCTGGCTCTAGATGAGTGATCACACCATCATGATTATCTTGGTCATGAAGATCTTTTTTGAGAGTGGCCTATATGACCTTTAAGAAGCATCCAAAGTCTCAGACTTCATTATGGTGTAATTTGTAGTTTGTTGCACATTAAAAAAAAAATTATTTAAAAGTATAAAAAAGAGAATTTATTGATTCATATACTAAAACCCCCTGAGCTAAACCTGGCTATTTTCAGTTGAGTTCACCAGCTCACTCTTTCTCTGACCATCACCATCTTGATATTCTCTTTTGTTGCCTTTCATCTGATATAAGCTATCTCCTAGAAATTACATTATGTTCTGCCAGATTAACCATTCCAGAAAAAGTGAATTTGCCTTTCTCAACAGTTCTAGCAATTCCTGACCATTGAGTTTCTGTGGTTTCAACTGAGTTGGACGTAGTTTTCTGGGAAGATCAAAACCAGAGCCAATCCCTGATTTTCCCCGAACTGAATGCAAGAACTGATGATTGTGTGCGGGGGACATGGCTCTGCAAGGGGGCAAAGTCGCTTTGTTACTAGAAGAACGGGAGATGTATGTCTGGCCAGTAAAACAATATCCATTCACTACAAGACTTCTTCCTGCATGTAGACAATTGGTGAATAATTCTGAGGTTACCTTCATGGTTTCACAAACATAATTTTGAAATTCTGTTCTTCATCTCCCTCATCTTAGTTTTTCATCTTAAATTAGTTCTTCATTTTACTATTTCCTGAGAGAATCTTCCTTCCCTTACATATTGGTACATTTTCATTGCCCATTTGTGGTTTCATCATATCCTTCTTGATGCATAGCGATCATAACCACATAGCTATTTATATAAAACTAGAGGATAATTTTCTGTTGAGTTTCTAATACTTTTCTGAGAAATTATTTCATTAGTCTTTAAGACTGATACTGAATTTTAGACTCATTGTCTCATAACACAATCAAAAATATTTTTCAGACTTTTTCTTTATTATCTAGAGCTCAATTTTCAATTATTATTATTGAGAGCTGTTCTCATCTAAATATTTTGGTGTATACCTCAAACAGTCTCTCTCTCTCTCTCGCTCTAGAGATACATAGATAGATAACCAGATTTAATCTATATATTACTAGTCATCTGGGTCAGGAAGATTCCCTGGAGGGGAAAATGGAAATCCACTCTAGTATTCTTGCTTGAAAAAAATCCCATGGACAGAGGAGCCTAACAGGCTCCAGTCCATGGAGTCACAAATGAGTCAGACGTAACTGAGCAGCTGGGCACGCATACACTGCTGCTGCTGCTGCTAAGTTGCTTCAGTCGTGTCAGACTCTGTGCGACCCCATAGATGGAGCCCACCAGGTTCCCCCATCCCTGGGATTCTCCAGTCAAGAACACTGGAGTGGGTTGCCATTTCCTTCTCCAGTGCATGAAAGTGAAAAGTAAAAGTGAAGCCACACAGTCGTGTCCTACTCTTCGAGACCCCATGGACTGCAGCCTACCACACTCCTCCGCCCATGGGATTTTCCAGGCAAGAGTACTGGAGTGGGGTGCCATCACCTTCTCCGACACATACAGTAGTCGCCATAATAACTGATTTCTCAGCTGTCACATTAAAATACACCAAGTTAGAAGGACAACTCTTAAATCCCTGAGGAAAACAGTAACTCTCTATTTTAGGTATAGTTAAAATACAAAAAACATATTCCACAGAAAATGTATCTTTAGGCATCACCTTCTTTCACGGAAAATTTCCAGCAAAACTGTGGAACAAGGACTAAAAAGCCCCCTGCTAGTTCCTCTCTAGCTCACAGTCTCTCAGCACACAGCCTGCTTTGTCCTCTCTCTCTACCCCTCACTCTGCCCCATTCTCTACACAGCTGCCATAACCTGAAGGAATATAGTTTTTGTTTCTGTTTGATACTCTCTGAGAATAAGCAACTTGGTTAAAAGGCTCTAAAATTATTTATCTTTCTGTTCTTTGACCAAAAGATTTCTGAAGGTTTTGAGTTACTCTCAAATTTGAGGGTTTCATAATATATATGCTCCTTCAGAAAATGTATTAAGTATCAAGTGAGATGATTAGGAGCACCAACCACTAAGGAATTATCTTTAACAAATCTGCCAGCTTAGCTTTATAAGCAGTATCCTGTTTCCAAATATGCAGCATAAAATAAAAGTTAAGACTCTGGAGTCAGACTTTAGAAATGTAGAAATGTTGCTAACATAAACACTTCCACTGCCTTATTTCAAATGTGAAATGATATTCATGTATTTATCTCATAGACTATCAGGAGCAAATGGTATAACACATGCCATGTGGTAAACATTTAATAGTACTGGTTTTTACTATTCCTAGCATGCTGCATGTATGCACAGTCATTTCAGTCATGTCTGACTCTTTGCAACCCTGTGGAGTATAGCCCACTAGGCTCCTCTGTCCATGGGATTCTCCAGGCAAGAATACTGGAATGGACTGCCATGCCCTCCTTCAGGGGATCTTCCCAACCTGGGGTCTCTGATGTCTCCTGCATAGGCAGGCAGAATCTTTACTATTATTAGCACTGCCTGTTGAAGCCGAAACTCCAATACTTTGGCCACCTGATGGAAAGAGCTGATCATTTGAAAAGACCCTGATTCTGGGAAAGATCGAAGGCAGGAGG
Source organism: Redunca redunca (assembly GCA_006410935.1). NCBI lineage: Eukaryota > Metazoa > Chordata > Mammalia > Artiodactyla > Bovidae > Redunca > Redunca redunca. The sequence goes on from SJYQ01001677.1 coordinate 100,533, forward strand.
GGAAGGGGATGACAGAGGATGAGATGGTTGGATAGCATCACTGACTCAATGGACATGAGTTTGAGTAGACTCTGGGAGTTGGTGATGGACAAGGAGGCCTGGCGTGCTGCAGTCCATGGGGTTGGAAAGAGTCAGACACAACTGAGCGACTGAACTGAATTGAATGCTGCTTACTGTTACTTATCTAAGGTCAAAACCCACAGAACTATTACTCAGATATCTTACGAACACCTAAGGCAATGTTTTTGAAAGGATGTTATCACATTCTAGGGGGCCCACAATGATTGTGTTCATTTGACCTTGTTCTATGTTCTCAAAGCATGTTATCTATTTTATTTCATCACTTTTCATTTTTCAATTACTTATATGATAAACTCATTTACAAAACAGAAACACACTAACAGACATAGAAAATAAACTTATGGTTACTAAAGGTGAAGGAGGGTAGGGATAAATTGGGAGTATGGAATTAACAGATTCATACTACTATATAAACAACAGATAAATAAGAAAAATTTGTTATATCACACAGGGACCTATATTCAATATCTTGCAATAAATTATAATAGAAAAGAACTAAAACATAAGTATATGTGTATATATATATATAGCCTGATCACTTTGCTGTACATCTGAAAGTAAGACAACACTATCGGTGAACTATACTTTAGAAAAAATAAATAAATAATTATTTATGTGGTTGACTTCTCTTTGTTTTGATTGTTTACCTTGAGACTTTTTCCCCTGCCTTCGTCTTTTTACCATTCCTCTCTAAATTTCTATCCCTTTAAAACAAATGCACACACAAATAGCAGTGCACACACATGGTCTATAACACTAAGGGGTTGGTCATCATTTAGAGAATGAGTACACACAATATTAAACACAATTTAAGAAAGTATCTTGAGCTTCATAGTGGAAAAAAATCACCAACAAAAGAGGAAGTTTCAGAAGGGGATTCCAACAGAAAATAGCTCAGTGCACTGAAATCACAAAATCAAGAGCTGATGGGGAATTATAAATGATCAACCATGATTCAAGAAATGATCAGCCATGATTCAAGAAAGACTTAGCTTTAAAGACCTGACAAGCACAGAGAAATACAATGCCAAAAAAATCACTGTCTTCCAAGTAACAAATCCCTGCCCTTTACCCCCTTTCTCACCAATTCCCCTACTCCTTTTCATATTAGAGCAGCCTTTCCACTGCCTAGTGAGGGACAGATGAGCATAGTAATCGAGACAGGAAATAGAATCCGTGCATTCTTTCCTTTCCTCGGCAAGCTTCCTTTCTGAAAGATTCATTCTGTTAGAAAGGACAAGATTTCTTTGAATGTAGTTCATACTTTTTAATTATCATGCTGGACTGGCCTTGTTAATTATCAAAGTCAGTTCCTTCTTCTCATTTGAATGAAGACTGAGCGTAACCAAAAGAGTTAACCTGTCAAAACTTTCAAATGAGGCAGGAAAGTTCTATTCTCACAGAGCAGATTTAAATGAGTAGAAAAGGGAGAGAAATAAATATGTTTTCTCATTATACTCTGAGATTCCTACTTGTTCAATTACATATTTCCATAAATAACTCATATTACAAAACATTACCAAATATATATTTTGATTGTTATTTGAAAGGAAAATCTAAAAGATCAAATACCTAACATGACATTTTTTAGCAGAGAAAAAAAATGAGTCCACAGAATTAATTCCTTATGTAGAGGCATCTTTCCAAGAAGGAGCTTAGAAATATTCATAATTCATGAAGATGTCAACTCAATTCATATCAGTCTCTCAGTTGTGTCTGACTCTTTGTGACCCCATGGACTGCAGCACGCCAGGCTTTCCTGTCCATCACCAACTCCCAGAGTCTACTCAAACTCATGTCCATTGAGTCGGTGATGCCATCTAACCATGTCATCCTTGGTCATTCTCCACCCACGTTAAATATTTCCCAGCATCAGAGTCTTTTCCAATGAGTCAGTACTTCACCTCAGGTGGCAAACTATTGGAGTTTCAGCTGCAGCACCAGTCCTTTCAATGAATATCCAGGACTGACTTCCTTTAGGATGGACTGGTTGGATCTCCTTGCAGTCCAAGGGACCCTCAAGAGTCTTCTCCAACACCACAGTTCAAAACCATCAATTCTTTGGCTCTCAGATTTCTTTATGGTCCAACTCTCACATCCATATATGACTACTGGAAAAACCATAGCTTTCACTAGACAGATCTTTGTTGGTAAACTAATGTCTCTGCTTTTTATATGCTGTCTAGCTTGGTCATAGATTTTCTTCCAAGGAGCCAGAGTCTTTTAATTTCATGGCTGCTGTCACCGTCTGCAGTGATTTTCAGTTCAGTTCAGTTCAGTTCAGTTCAGTCACTCAGTTGTGTCCGACTCTTTGAGACCCCATGAATCGCAGCACACCAGGCCTCCCTGTCCATCACCATATCCCAGAGTTCATTCAAATTCCTGTCCATCGAGTCTGTGATGCCATCCAGCCATCTCATCCTGGGTCGTCCCCTTCTCCTCCTGCCCCCAATCCCTCCCAGCATCAGAGTCTTTCCAAAGAGTCAACTGTTTGCATGAGGTGGCAAAGTACTGGAGCTTCAGCTTCAGCATCATTCCTTCCAAAGAACACCCAGGATTGATCTCCTTCAGAATGGACTGGTTGGGTCTCCTTGCAGTCCAAGGGACTCTCAAGAGTCTTCTCCAACACAACAGTTCAAAAGCATCAATTCTTCAGCACTCAGCCTTCTTCACAGTCCAACTCTCACATCCATACATGACCACAGGAAAAACCATAGCCTTGACTATTCGGACCTTAGTCAGCAAAGTCATGTCTCTGCTTTTGAATATACTATCTAGGTTGGTCATGACTTTTCTTCCAAGGAGTAAGCGTCTTTTAATCTCATGGCTGCAGTCACCATCTGCAGTGAT
>SJYQ01001677.1:104833-116484 GCA_006410935.1 Redunca redunca
CGAAGAGTTGATTCATTGGAAAAGACTCTGATGCTGGGAGGGATTGGGGGCAGGAGGAGAAGGGGACGACCCAGGATGAGATGGCTGGATGGCATCACGGACACGATGGATGTGAGTCTGAGTGAACTCTGGGAGTTGGTGATGGACAGGGAGGCCTGGCGTGCTGTGATTCATGGGGTCGCAAAGAGTCAGACACGACTGAGCAACTGAACTGAACTGAAAGCCTGGTTTGTAGAATTTTGAGCATTACTTTGCTAGCATGTGAGATGAGTGCAATTGTGTAGTAGTTTGAAGATTCTTTTTCATGGCCTTTCTTTGGGATAGGAATGAAAACTGACCTTTTCCAGTCCTGTAGCCACTGCTGAGTTCTCCAAATTTGTTGGCAGATTGGGTGCAGCACTTTTACAACATCATCTTTTGGGACTTGAAATAGCTGTATAAAATTGGACAATTGCAATATAAATCTAATTATCAATAATTTGTTTTTAAGTTGTATCTGCCAATCCTCAAGACTGACTTTATTTCCAGTTAAAAATCAATGGTACTGGAAAAAAAATCTTTAATGATCAATTGCATGAGTAAATGAATAAATAGATAAATGATGAATAAGTGAAAAAAATTTACCTGAAATTTATGAAAAGCACCAAAAATAAATATCCTTCAATGTCTACTGTTTTCTTTTAAAGTAGTAAAAGATGTGCTCTGCACTTTCTATGATCTGAACTGAAGGAGGATATAAAGATATAACACAATTTCATACATTCAAATAGATTCAACATTATATTTGTGTCTATTCAGAACATTTAATGCAGTTAATCCAATATTATGAACCTCTGTCTTTTTACCTGAGAGTGATCTTGTGATACTATGAAATCAGGGGAGAAAAACCTTCCTTTACTCAACCTCCATGCTTGTTGTACAGAGAAATAGGAGCTATAAGAGGGAATTGTAGCATAGAGTTCACAGTAGATTCCCCAGGGAGAATATGGTTCTTGTAGAGAAGGCCCTATATGCAGGTCAGGAAACAACAGTTAGAACTGGACATGGAACAACAGACTGGTTCCAAATAGGAAAAGGACTATGTCAAGGCTGTATATTGTCACCCTGCTTATTTGACATATATGCAGAGAACATCATGAGAAACGCTGGGCTAGAAGAAGCACAAGCTGGAATCAAGATTTCCAAGAGAAATATCAATAACCTCAGATATGCAGAGGACACAGCCCTTATGGCAGAAAGTGAAGAGAAACTAAAAAGCCTCTTGATGAAAGTGAAAGAGGAGAGTGAAAAAGTTGGCTTAAAGCTCAACATTCAGAAAACGAAGATCATGGCATCAGGTCCCATCACTTCATGGCAAATGGGGAAACAGTGGAAACAGTGTCAGACTTTATTTTTGGGGGCTCCAAAATCACTGCAGATGGTGATTACAGCCATGAAATTAAGACAATTACTCCTTGGAAGGAAAGGTATGGTGATTGCAGCCATGAAATTAAAACACGCTTACTCCTTGGAAGGAAAGGTATGACCAACCTAGATAGCATATTAAAAAGCAGAGACATTACTTTACCAACAAAGGTCCATCTAGTCAAGACTATGGCTTTTCCAGTGGTTATGTATGGATGTGAGAGTTGGACTGTGAAAAAAGCTGAGTGCCGAAGAATTGATGCTTTTGAACTGTTGTGTTGGAGAAGACTCTTGAGGGTCCTTTGGACTGCAAGGAGATCCAACCAGTCCATCCTAAAGGAGATCAGTCCAGGGTGTTCATTGGAAAGACTGATGCTGAATTGAAACTCCAAAACTTTTGCCACCTCATGCGAAGGGTTGACTCATTGGAAAATATCCTGATTCTGGGAGGGATTGTGGGCAGGAGGAGAAGGGGATGAGAGAGGATGAGATGGCTGGATGGCATCACCGACTCGATGGATATGAGTTTGAGTAAACTCCAGGAATTGGTGATGGACAGGGAGGCCTGGTGTGCTGCAATTTATGGGGTCGCAATGAGTCAGACATGACTGAGTGACTGAAATGAACTGAACTGAACTGAGAGGACAGATCACTGTTTATATTCATCAGTGACCCCATGTTTTGCTCCTGGACATGTGGCAGGAAATGTATACAAGGGACAGAATGTGATGTGGGAAACAGTTTCAAAAGGTTAACCAAAAGGAAACACATATACAACATAAAACCTGAGGTGCCTTTTCCATATTTAACACTTCTGTTGAACTCAACATTAAAAAATAGTGAAATAGTTAGGCTTGATGATATCAAGTGTCATCTCCAGGTATAACATAGATGAATCCCATTTTCTTATTTGGAAAATAGTGAGCATTTTAGAGAATAGTGAGCATTCCATTTGGAATTAAATGGAATTAAATACAAAGCATTGAAATAATTGATGTTCACTTAAGCCATCATTAAGAGGAATATTTTCAAAGGCACTGGTTGCATCCTACTAACACTCCATATTTCATTCTTTTTGAAGAAGTCCTAAGACAAGTTAACTAATTTAACTTCTTTTTTCAAAATCCAGGAAATATGATGCACTGAGGTATAATTTAAAATTAGTAACTATTGATTTAACCCTGATTACCTGTCTACTGTCTACTCGACTACTCTATGTAATTTCTAAATAAAAAAGTCTTGAAGGCCAGAGTTAATTCTCAAATTTGGTGATCTTCCATTTGAAGTAAATATACAAGTAAAGAAAACACAGCAAACATTAGCTAAACATTGGGTTTAATTAAAAAAAACGTCCATGGCAAGGAGAGTGGGTATAACAGAAAACAAGTGTATGCATCAACTCAGGCTCCAGGAAGCACACCAATATTTTCACACATGGATTGTGTATTGAATACACCCTTGGAGTCCTAGTATTCTCTCAGACTTGCCTATTATTAGATGAGGATGGCAGGTGTGTGACAGGTTCGGCCTGATCACAGAACTAAATTTAAATATAAAGCATATTTCAATTCTTTTGAGAGGTACAATGTGGCAGCTGGAGAGCAGAGCCTGAGCAACACAGGTGAGGAAGATGCTGAGAATAAAGGGACTCCTGGCAATTAATCACACATGTCAAGGAGGAATCAAGAAGATACGGTGAATTTGACAAACTAAGAGACTCCTTGTGCCCTGAGGAGCAGGATCTCCAATTCCTCTGGTACTATTGACTACGTTTGTTCTAATCAGAGTGCCCCTGGGGATGGATAGTAAATGGAAAAATAGAAATTCAATAAATATAAATTAACTCATGACATTCTACAAGAACTTTGTGAATTTTAATGCAATTTTTAAAAAATCAATAAGAAGATTAGTACACTATGTTGAGCTTGATATCTAATTACAAAAAAAAAAGTATTTTTGTTCCTTTTGGTGTTTGGAGTTATTTTTTCAGGTGTACATTAACTCTATGACAGTTGGAGATACCTGGGGTCTTATTTGTCAACATCTGTGTTTTTTATTCTGTTTAAACTTATTTCTATGCTCTGCTTGGCTCCCTCATTGTTAAAATAAAAGCTTCAGTTATCACTTACTCTCCACTCTCTCCCACCCCTGATATGTAATCTGTCACTAATTTTATCAGATTTGCTTGGGAAATATCTTTCTAACCCCACAGTATTGCCAGTTCCCAGTTTCTATTTATCTAATTTCTCTTCTAAAATACTGCAGTCATTTTCTAATGTAGACCTAATTATAACACTCTCCCACATTAAGGAAGACTTGAATATCAGCACAAAGGGATTGTATTTTTTTTCCTTAAAAATATGGTGAAAGTGCATGTTTTGACAGAACTGTATTATATAAAACTAAAAGCATGTAATTAAAAGTATCTACATTATTATCCAGGGTTTTATCTTCAAAAAAAATGAGACGTGTTACATATACTTTGTGTATAGCGATTTAAAGGATGTTCTGCAGCACAGCCGCTGTTTGTCTCTGGGTAATGATTGTGTATCTTTTTGGTAATGAAGCACCCATCTTTTTGCTCAATTAAAGACATAAAAATATGTTGACGGCTCCCTGAAGTCTACATCATGTAAGGCTCTCCCCAGTCTTTCTTAGACTACTTCTACTTAACATTCTGCACATTCTCTTCATCCCTTCTTTTGCCAACATCATTATCTAGCTCCATCAAATGACATGATTTTCCCAGATAAATCTGTTCATTCCCATTTTTTCAAAATATATATTGTTCCTTCTGCCTGACTTTTTCCCTTTCTTTTTGAATTGTTGTATTCCTATTTGTTGCTTAGGGCCCTTCAGTGTTTTTTTTTTTTTTCTTCTGTGAAAATGTCCAGAACCTCACCAGGGGAATGAATTACTCTGCCCCGGGTAAAGTATTATTGCGAAGTGAAAATACATAATGACCATTCATTCTCTAGTTGGTTTTTTATTTTCTTGACTGCTTTATGAATTTTGAGCTTTCTCATACTATATTGTGGATTGCATGGATTGTATTTTATTCCTTATGTTATCCATAGTCTTGAGTACAAGATCACATATTTGGTAATTTCTCAACAAATATTTTTTTGAATGACTGAAGGAGAGGATATAAATAGAGAGGTTTTGTTAGGAAATTATTGCATTTAAATATTTTATCTCCTAAAATTAAAATTAAATTTAGACATATTTTTCAACCTTTTTAATTATGATCATCTCCTTCACTTCAAACACCTTCCAGCCATTCCCACACAAGATCACTGGCAAACATACAACCTTGAATTACACACAATCCTGAATTATTGAAAAATATCTTCTTTCAAGTAGTTTGCAATTGTTTCCATATAGGGAGCCCTCTTCTAGAGAGAGAAGCTCTATAATGCAAATCTTCATTTTGACCACTCAATCTTCCCCCTTTAGTCACCCTCAAAATACTTACACTTTCAGAATTTGTCTTTTGTTAATGGAAGATCAATCTGAAAAAAAAAAGAGGACTATGTCTAACATCAGAGATAAATAAAAGCTTTAACCATAAATGACTTTCAAGAGGGATTTATGTTTTCTCATAGCCTTCCTAAACCTCAGTCCTCAATAGTTATTTTCTCCATAGAAAAATGTTAAGTGATAGAATTAGGAAAGAAGAGAATAAATAGATGTGATGGTAATAGGGAATACATTTTCAATTTGCTTATAGTAATTCTAATTCAGACAGCATAGTTCATGGCACACAATAAACACCCAATAGATCTTAATATAGTCAACTCTCTGCACTCATGATTCATTGACTCCACAGATTCTGGATATGGAGGGATGACTGTATCACACTATTATATGCAAGGAACCTGAACATCCAGAATTTTTGTACCCATGGGGGTCCTGAAACCAATCCTCTGCAAATACTAAGGTGCCACTGCAATGGATTCAGTAAGTATTAGTTGAATGTCTGTTATCATTAATCCCTGTCAAGGTTTAGGGAGTTTCTGTTATAGTGAAGAAATGTTGTATGTTGATTCATTTACTCAGCAAATACTTAAGGAACACATCAGTTCAGTTTAGTTCAGTCGCTCAGTCGTGTTTGACTCTGCGACCCCATGAGCTGCAGGATCACACAGACTGTACCAGAGACTGAGCAGCACTCTGGATGCAGAGGACCAACAGCTAGCTATGACTCTTGGATTCCACAGATAGTCTAAACTGGTGTTTGTGATAGAAGAATATTTAAATGCTATGAATAGAAATTGAGAAAGCATTTAACTCTACCCAAGGGAGAATGATGCAGAGTACATCATGAGAAACGCTGGGCTGGAAGAAGCACAAGCTGGAATCAAGATTGCCGGGAGAAATATCAAGACCCTCAGATATGCAGATGACACCACCCTTATGGCAGAAAGTGAAGAGGAACTAAAAAGCCTCTTGATGAAAGTGAAAGAGGAGAGTGAAAAAGTTGGCTTAAAGCTCAACATNACGAAGATCATGGTATCCGGTCCCATCACTTCATGGGAAATAGATGGGGAAACAATGGCAACAGTGTTAGACTTTATTTTTGGGGGCTCCAAAGTCACTGCAGATGGTGATTGCAGCCATGAAATTAAAAGACGCTTACTCCTTGGAAGGAAATTTATGACCCACCTAGATAGCATATTGAAAAGCAGAGACATTATTTTGCCAACAAAGGTCCGTCTAGTCAAGGCTATGTTTTTTCCAACGGTTATGTATGGATGTGAGAGTTGGACTGTGAAGAAAGCTGAGCACCAAAGAATTGATGCTTTTGAACTGTGGTGTTGGAGAAGACTCTTGAGAGTCCCTTGGACTGCAAGGAGATCCAACCAGTCCATTCTGAAGGAGATCAGTCCTGGGTGTTCATTGGAAGGCATGATGCTAAAGCTGAAACTCCGATACTTTGGCCACCTCATGTGATGAGTTGACTCATTGGGAAAGACCCTGATGCTGGGAGGGATTGGGGGAAGGAAGAGAAGGGGACGACAGAGGATGAGATGGCTGGATGGTATCACCGACTCAATGGACATGAGTTTGGGGAACTCCAGGAGTTGGTGATGGACAGGAAGGCCTGGCGTGCTGCAATTCATGGGGTTGCAAAGAGTAGGACATGACTGAGCAATTGAACTGAACTGAACTGACCTGAAGGGAGAATGAAATAACATTCAGAAATTCAGGAGCATCTGTTGATGCATATGCCACATGTTGCACATGGATATGTCATTTATGCCATCCTGCTGGTTTATTATAGAGCTATTTCTGAAATGCTTCTGATAACTCTGCAAATACAAATGTAGGAAAATTTACTGTAGTCCAATCTGTAATTTTATTTGTGTTATTTTATTATATCTTTCAGCCAATATTTAACTTACTGTCCTTAGTTGAGTTTATTATTAAGTGTGGTTTACACCACTGTAAACACTACCTACCATTTCCTTTTTGTTTTGATTAGCAGTTTCGACTCATATATCTGACCAAAGAAATAGCAGGCGATAGTGCTTAACTTGCTTCAAAGAAGTAAAAGATGTATCACACAGGATATTAAAATGGAAGTCTATAGATGGGGAGACCCAACAGAAAGTGATTGAATAAAAGATGGCAAAGATTAGCAAAGAATTTAGCAGAAGTGGTGGATGGACTTTCATATTATGAAAGATATCAGGAGAGTTAGTGCTACTCGGCAAAGAACTGCATAAAAGGTAGTTGAAAGAAACTATGACTACAACAGTTATAAGTTTGCTATGCTCTACACACATGCACTTTCCTTCAAACTTATTCCTATGAGGATCATGCTACGGATCCTATAAATGACTAAACTGATTAATAAGACGATGGTCAACAATGAACCCTATCTTCAATGAGTTCAAGTGAGCACAATGTCCTTTATGTTTTTTATATCAGAACAGGAGGATTTTTAAAAAGTAAAATGTAAGCTGGACTTAGAACAATAAATTGTGTTTTAACAGATGCTTTATGAAAAGAAGAGAAAACGAGTCAGAACAGATGACCTAGATATGTATGCCATAGTCTGAGACTTTGAGAATGTTACAAGAGGAGGCCATGACCAAGACAAGGTTTGAGAAAGGGAGAAAATTATAGAAATTTAAAGAAAAATAGTTGTAGAAAGTAGTATGAATTTTGATATTATTAAAGTCTATGTAGTTATTTTAAACAGCTTGGATATGAAGTTGAAAGTATCATATAATATAATGAAAACAAGGAAAAAACTGGAAACCATTTACTTTACATGAACTTGCATTTTTTTAATTTCCCTATTCACTAATTTTACAAGTTATCTTAATATGCATCTTTCTTATATTTCAACATCAGCTATCTAGAAGACAAGCAATATACAAGATGTATGGTAAAATTACTATGTGTGTGTGTGTTAATTGTTCAGTCATATCTATCTCTTTGTAATTCCATGGATTGTAGCCTGCCAGGCTTCTCTGTCCATGGAATTCTCCAGGCAAGAATACTGGAGTGAGTTGCCATTTCCTACTCCAAGAGATCTTCCCAACCAAAGGATTGAATCTGGGTCTCCCACACTGCAGGCAGATTCTTTACTGTCTGAACCACCAGGGAAGCCAATACGTAAAATTTTCTGGCATTTATTTTATTGACAATAGACATTCTCACTTCTGTTTAACAGTTTACATTTTTTTTCTATGCCAATCCCACATCTTAGCCCACAAGAAATCAGAAAAAAATATCTTTAAAAGGTATTAGAGGAGATTTCTGCTTCTGGATGTGAGTCAGTAGCTTGCAGAATATGACCAAGTAAAATGTCAAAGAAAATTTACTTTCTAGAACTACTAGCTAGGATTTGAGGGAACCAAGGAGAGGTGGGCTGAAGTTCTGCATGCTGCTCTAACCACAGTGCATTTGTCAATTTGGCGGAAGGCAAAAAGGCCATGAGGTCAGACACAGAGCTGCTACTAAGAAGGTAGAAAACAAGCAATGCTTTCAGCAATCATAAGTCTTGGGAGAAAAAGGAGAGTTTCAAGCAACAGTGGCAGGAAAACTTGAAAGGCAAAGATATCAGAAAACTGAAGGATGAAGAAGGAAGGCAAAAATCTTGTGATTTTTTTTTTTCACCTTGGGGCATTCAATTCTTAAACTACACCAAGAAAGCAGCAGAGAAGCTAAAGAGAAAGCTGCTCAAAAATATTACATAATGTTTGAGAATCTTAAAATGCTGAAGGAATTAAAAAAAAAAAAACACTGAGGACATAGTGAAGAGAAGGGCTTTTGGTAAACAAACCATGAGTAGTTCAGCTCTGCCCTGCTCTACCTATTCAGCAGAAGGAAATATGAATTTTCTCTGGAGCAAAATACAATTTTCAGAGTTTCTCCACTTATTAATGCAAAGTGTCCCAAAATCAATAAAAAATACTCAACATACAAACAAAAATAAATGAGAACAAATGTGACCTTGGGAAGATCTAGACATATTCACTGAGGACATACTTTAAAGTTTTAAAGTGTGAATTAAATTAAAGAAAATAGGTGATAAAATGAAAAATTTCACCAGAGAACTAGAATATATCAGTTCAGTTCAGTTGCTCAGCTGTGTCCGACTTTTTGCGACCCCATGGACTGCAGCACACAACGCCTCCCTGTCCATCACCAACTCCCGGAGTTCTCTCAAACTCATGTCCCTTGAGTCGGTGATGCCATCGAACCATCCCATTTTCTGTTGTCCCCTTCTCCCCCTGCCTTCAGTTTTTCCCAGCGTCAGAGTTTTTTCAAATGAGTCAGTTCTTCACATCAAGTGGCCAAACTGGTGGAGTTTTAGCTTCAACACCAGTCCTTCCAATGAATATTCAGGGCTGATTTCCTATAGAATGGACTGGTTTCATCTCCTTGCAGGCCAAGGGACACTCAAGAGTCTTCTCCGACACCAAAGTTCAAAAGCATAAATACTTCAGCACTCAGATTTCTTTATGGTCCAAATCTCACATCCATACATGACTAATGGAAGAACCATAGCTTTGACTAGACGGATCTTTGTGGGAAAAACAATGTCTCTGCTTTTTAATATGCTGTCTACGTTGGTCATAGCTTTTGTTCCAAGGAGCAAGCATCGTTTAATTTCAAGGCTGCAGTTACCATCTGCAGTGATGTTGGAGCCCAAGAAAATAAAATCTGCTACTGTTTCCATTGTTTCCCCATCTTTGCCATGAAATGATGGTATAAGATGCCATGGTCTTAGTTTTTTGAGTGTTGAGTTTTAAGCCAACTTTTTCACTCTCCTCTTTCACCTTCATCAAGAAGTTCTTCAGTTCCTGTTTGCTTTCTGCAATAAAGTTGGTGTTATCTGCATATCTGAGGTTATTGATATTTCTCCCAGCAATCTTGATTTCAGCTTGTGCTTCATCCAGCCAGGCATTTTGCACAATGCACTCTGCATATAAGTTAAATAAGCAGGGTGAAAATATACAGCTTTGACATACTCCTTTCTCAATTTGGAACCAATCCGTTGTTCCATGTCTGGTTCTAACTGTTGCTTCTTAACCTGAATACACTTTTCTCAGGAGGCAGGTGAGGTGGTCTGGTATTCCCATCTCTTTAAGAATTTTTCACACTTTGTTGTGATCCACACAAAGGCTTTGGCATAGTCAGTAAAGCAGAAGTAAACATTTTTCTGGAACTCTCTTGCTTTTTCAGTGATCCAATGGATGTTGGCAATTTGATTTCTGGTTCCTCTGTCTTTTCTAAATCCAGCTTGAACTACAGGAAGTTCTCAGTTCATGTACTGTTGAAAGCTGGCTTAGAGAATTTTGAGGATCACTTTGCCAGCGTGTGAGATGAGTGCAGTTGTGCGGTAGTTTGAGAATTCTTTGGCATTGCCTTTCTTTGGGATTGGCATGAAAACTCACCTTTTCCAGTCCTGTGGCCACTACTGAGTTTTCCAAATTTGCTGACATACTGAGTGCAGCACTTTAACAGCAACATCTTTAGGGCTTGAAATAGTTCATAAAAATACATTAATCAATATAATTTTACTATTTACAAATACTTAGTAAAAATTTACTATTTACAAGTTAAGAAACAAATAGATGAGTTTACCAACTAATAGGATGTAGCAAAACATCTTAGTGACTAGAAGTGAAGGTCAACAGAAGATATTCTAACTGCATGAAGAGTGAAAGGATAGAAAATAGAGAAAAGAGAATAAGAGACATGAGGACAAAAAGAAATGTTATCTTATGCTTGTCAGTTGAGTCCCAACAGGAGAGGAGGAAGAGAACAGAACAGAGCGATGCTTAAGGATAGCCAAGAATTTTCCAAGCCTGACAAAAGATATCAACCCCCAGATTTAAGAAATATTGCAACCTGGAACAAGATAAATTACAGAGAAAGGAGCACATTGGTCTTGTCCTTTAGTAATACTCCCAGAGTTTTTAATCTGGGGAAAATGAGTAAGTCTTGGTCTCATTGAGAAAGTAGAGGTGGCTGAATGGGAAGATGATAGGGAAATGGCATGAACTTGAAAGTAGAAATGATCAGAAAGTAAGCAAGGAAAGCAGAGATAAACGATCTCAGGAGACCATCTGCCAGAGATCTGGAAAAGAAGGGGATGCCTCTGTCCCAGGAGAGGAAAATGACTTCATCAACAAAAAAAGGGGAGGAGGAAGTCAAGGTTGCAAATTCAACCCCTGTGGCCTTCATTTGATTTATATAAAAATGAAAGGGTTGGGGAGGTAATGATTGATACATGTATTAATATACAGCATTATATGGTTGCCAGTGTTTTCATATATTCTGTCTCTCCTATCTTATAATAAACATACTTCAATTGAAACAGGGTCAATATCTAAAAAAAATCTCCATTTCAATCACAGTAGAATTCATCTTGAGAAAATTTGTGTGTGTTGGTGCTCTAAGATTCTTCTGGCTATAATGCTCAGAAGCTGACCTCTAAGGGAGCGAGGTATGCTTTTAAATTTAAAAACTGAGTCTTTGAAATTTTGGTATTACTAAGGAATTATAGTTAATACTTATAGTAATGAAAATGCTATTATTATTTTTAAATGTTTTTCTTTTGTAGGAATACACTGAAATATTTTTGACTATGACACCTCGCATTTCCATCAATATACTTCAGGAAGTAAAATGACAATGTCTTGTTTTGGGTAATTCTGAAATGGATATATATAATTGTTAAAGTTCATCAACTGAAACCCTAAGATTTCTGAGTTTAGTGCATA
>SJYQ01001677.1:120129-131145 GCA_006410935.1 Redunca redunca
CACACCGAGGAAACCAGAATAGAAAGAGACACATGTACCCCAATGTTCATCGCAGCACTGTTTATAATAGCCAGAACATGGAAACAACCTAGATGCCCATCAGCAGATGAATGGATTGAAAGCAGTGGTACATATACACAATGGAGTATTACTCAGCCATTAAAAAGAATATATTTGAATCAGTTCTAAGGAGATGGATGGAACTGGAACCGATTATACAGAGTGAAGTAAGCCAGAAAGAAAAACACCAATACAGTATACTAACGCATATATATGGAATTTAGAAAGATGGGGATGATGACCCTGTATGCGAGACAACAAAAGAGACTCAGATCTATAGAGTGAACTTTTGGACTCTGGGGGAGGGAGGGAGGGAGAGGGTGGGATGAGATGGGAGAATGGCATTGAAACATGTATACTATCATGTAAGAAACGAATTGCCAGTCAATGTCCGATGCAGGATGCAAGATGCTTGGGACTGGTGCAAGGAGAGGACCCAGAGGGATGGTATGGGGTGGGAGATGGGAGGGGATTCGTGTTTGGGAACGCATGTACACTCGTGGTGAATTAATGTCAATATTTGGCAAAACCAATACAGTAATGTAAAGTAAACCAAAGTAAAAATAAAGATTATAAAAAAAAAAAAAAGAAAAGACCCTGATGCTGGAAAAGATTGACGATGGGAGGAGTAGGGGATGACAGAGGATGAGATGGTTAGTTGGCATCACTGACTCAATGGGCATGAGTTTGAGTGAACCCCAGGAGTTGGTGATGGACAGGGATGACTGTTGTGCTGCAGTCCATGGGGTCGCAAAGAGTTGGACACGACTGAGCGACTGGACTGAACTGAACTTAGGTGAATCCTCAGCCAAAGGAGGATAGAGCAGTGTAGTAGGAGTGGGGTTGTCTTATAGTGTTCTGATTCAGGTACCTCTTGTGTCTTTACTCTTTCTTTGCCTTTTGTAATGAATGTTTCAATGAAGCTATTTTGGAAGTGTGAAGTTTTCTGGACCCTTCTGGGTAACAATTAAAATGGGTATTCCGTTCTGTTTGTTGATTGGGAAACTTTGTCTTCAAGTGCATTTTTTAAAAGAATGACTGTCCAGTTGGAACACTTTTCATAATATCCTTTGTATCTCTTGGTTGTTTTAGAAAGATTGTCATTTTAATACATTATGTATAGCTTCTGGGACCACAGATCTTAGACAGAAACTAAGCAAGTATGCCAGAGGTGGTACAGTTAATTCTTTGATACTCGAGGATCCCATTTCTTTAGCTAAGCTTTAGGTCTTTCAGAGCCTAATTAATACATAATAAGGAAATGATGTAGAGTTGGAGGAGATGTGGTGTTTTACCTTATTGCATGGAAATATTCTTGAGGTTTGTAGAAGGCAATGGCACCCCACTCCAGTACTCTTGTCTGGAAAATCCCGTGGACGGAGGAGCCTGGAAGACTGTAGTCCATGGGATCGCTGAGGGTTGGACACGACTAAACGACTTCACTTTCACTTTTCACTTTCATACATTGGAGAAGGAAATGGCAACCCACTCCAGTGTTCTTGCCTGGAGAATCCCAGGGATGGGGGAGCCTGGTGGGTTGCTGTCTATGGTGTCACACAGAGTCGGACACGACTGAGGTGACTCAGCAGCAGCATTCTTGAGGTTAGCAGTGACCTAGTATCAGTCCAACCTGTTCCACGAACAACTTAACCTGGCACAGGAGACTTAGAGTTAGGTGGGAACACTCTAGCAGCTTTTAAGTACTCCACCCCTGACCACCAGTTTTGTGGCTTTGGCTTCCAAAATCTCCATTAGCAACAGACCTATTGTTCCTTTCACAAGATTTCTTTGTAGTGGTGTATGCCCTGATACCTTTTAAAGGTATTACTTTTGTCTACTTAGTTTTTGATGATCAAAACAGTTTGAATTTCTTATCTAATTTCCCTAAGACCTCTAGTGGTTTATACTACAAAGTAACTTCAAAGCTTTGCAAGTCCCCTAATAGCTACCACCCATTGAGGATCCCAAATACAACTTCCCCAGAACATTTCTGGAAACTCAAATAAACCATAGAAGATGTCCAGAGCCCAGTACCTTTCTAGGAACTATTTATGTATAGTTTGTTTAGATTGGAGAACTGCACACAGGGGTTGGTACTCAAATCCAGGAGTGACTTACCTAAGGCCTGGGGTTAAGCACAATAACAATGAAACAAAGAACTTGGTGAGCATCTTGTCTATGTGTCTCTGTCCCATAGTCTTAGCAGTCAGCTTTGGATCCTATTCCTTGCCACAAAACTGATTTAAAATGAACAAAGAAAACAACTTAGGTTAAAACAACAAACTTTGTTTAACACTACATGAAGCAGATAAGTCTTTTTTTGAACTACAAAATGCACAGAGGGCAGGAAGCTTTTAGAGATTAAAGAACAAGAAAAAGCCTAATAGAAAATATTTAATTGGCTAGTGTGACAGTCAACCTTGATTGGGATGAAATGATCCAGAGTTGGCTTGGTTTTGGAACTGGCTGACTTTGTGATCAAGCTTTATCAGGACATGAAATGTGTCTATGTTTCCATTTGTTCACATGGCACCCAGGCAGGATATCTTGGGACTAGAAATTTACACTCAACAGCACCAAGTAGCTTTCAGCCAGATTTTCTGCCAAGTCCTGGGACCTTGAGTTTCTGCTTTAATGACTGCATAGAAAATAGAAGATAAAGCTTCTGCCTGTCCAAAGTACAAAGCTGGATTGGCGACTTCACATAAAGCAGAACACTAACCTTAATGAAAATCAAACCCATTGCACAGAAAGAGACAGATTGGAAAACTTTCAAATCTTGACCCTGGAAATGAAATGAGACAAAATTGCCACGTATGACTTACCATGAAATCTATTAATAAAGTACAACTCCAGTAAAACTGTGAGTGTTCCAAGTGATTAATATATTTTAGTATATTTCAAATAAAAAGGTAAAGATCATATTGTTATCTTGATAAACGATGGAAAATGTGCAATTAAATCAACATCTATTCTTTATAAAAATTTTTAGCAAAAGAAAAATAGTCTTTTCTAGCTTAGTAAAGTACATGTACAAAAATAATTTTTGAATACCACAGTTAATGAGAAAAAAAAATGGAAATAGTCCCTTGAACATTAAGAAAAACACAAGGATGCCTGCCATCACTGCTGGCTCAGATGCTAAAGAATCTGCTTGTTGTGCAAGAGACCCAGGTTTGATCCCTAGGTCCAGAAAATTCCCTGGGGAAGGGAATGGCTACTCACTCCAGTATTCTTACCTGAAGAATTCCATGGACAGAGAAGCCTGGCAAACTACAGTCCATGGGGTTACAAAGAGGTGGACACAATTGAGTGACTAACTACTACTCTTAATCAAACACAGTTATGAGGTCCTTACCTACGTGGGCAAGTAAACAAACAAGTAGATATAAAAAAATGGAAAGAAAACTTTTTATCATTTATGTAAGATATGAGTCTCCACAGAGAAACAGATAAAAAGTTGTCATTAGGAACATTTTTTTTTAATGTGCAAAGTTTATAGAAAACAAATTATTAAAATTTACTAAAAGGCATTAAAGAAAATCTGAATAAACAGTAGAAACATAACTATTTCCAAGATTGGGATACTAAACATTGTTATGATATAAACTTAACCAACTGATAGAAATTGCAACTCTAGTAAGGTAACCAATGTGGTTTGTTTTGGTTAATTTTACATATAACAGTTTGATTCTAAAAATTTATATCAAAGAACAAATAACCAAAAATAGTCAAAGGCATTCTAGAAAAAGAACAATGAGCAGAGACTGATCCTGCCACATATTAAAATGAAGCCATAAAAGTACAGTAACTAATACAGGGAGGACTCAGCAAAGACAAAAGACATGCACAAAAGACACTGAAACAAGAGCTTAGATATAGACCCAGAAAATAGAAATAGACAAATGCATATATGGAAAACTGATTTGAGATAGAACAAAAATGGCTGAGTAATGTGGAAACAACAGATTCTTAAAGAAATCGTAATGTGATAATGTGCATATTGTCACCCCGCTTATTTGACATATATGTAGAGTACATCACGAGAAACGCTGGGCTGGAGGAAGCACAAGCTGGAATCAAGATTGCCGGGAGAAATATCAATAACCACAGATATGCAGATGACTCCACCCTTATGGCAGAAAGTAAAGAAGAACTAAAGAGCCTCTTGATGAAAGTGAAAGAAGAGAGTGAAAAAGTTGGATTAAAGCTCAACATTCAGAAAACAAGGATCATGGCATCTGGTCCCATCACTTCATGGCAAATAGATGGGGAAACAGTGGAAACAGTGTCAGACTTTATTTTTCTGGGCTCCCAAATCACTGCTGATGGTGATTGCAGCCATGAAATTAAAAGAAGCTTGCTCTTTGGAAGAAAAGTTATGACCAACCTAGACAGCATATTCAAAAGCAGAGACATTACTTTGCAAACAGAGGTCCATCTAGTCAAGGCTATGGTTTTTCCAGTAGTCATGTATGGATGTGAGAGTTGGACTGTGAAGAAAGCTGAACGTTGAAGAATTGATGCTTTTGAACTGTGGTGTTGGAGAAGATGCTTGAGAGTCCCTTGGACTGCAAGGAGATCCAACCAGTCCATTCTAAAGGAGATCAGTCCTGAGTGTTCATTGGAAGGACTGATGCTAAGGCTCAAACTCCAATACTTTGGCCACCTGATGTGGAGATCTGACTCGTTTGAAAAGACCCTGATGCTGGGAAAGATTGAGGGCAGGAGGAGAAGGGGACGGCAGAGGATGAGATGGTTGGATGGCATCACCGACACAATGGATATGGGTTTGGGTGGACTCTGGGAGTTGATGTTGGACAGAGGGGCCTGGTGTACTGTGGTTCATGGGGTCGTAAAGAGTTGGACATGACTGAGAGACTGAACTGAACTGAACTGCACTGAATGTGACAGCAATGTGAAAGTGAATGTGTTAGTCACTGAGTCTTGTTCAACTCTTTGTAACCCTGGGACTGTAGTCCACCAGACTCCTCTGTTCATGGCGTTTTCCAGGCAAGAATACTGGAGTGGGTTGCCATTCTCTTCTCCAGGGGATCTTCCCAACCCAGGGATCAAACCAAGGTCTCCTGCATTGCAGGCAGATTCTTTACCATCTTAGCCACCATACCAATAACAAAAAATATAATAACAATGGTTGTTTTTGGAGAGAGTGGAAAAGAGAACTTTACTTCCTCTTTGCATTTTTAAAAAAATTTTTCTAAATATAAAAAAGAAAAAGCAAAAAATACTATTAATATGTGTTGAATGAAAGGTAATGAAGTAGGCATTTATAAATAACCCAACGTTTGACTATGAAGCAGAGAATTTAGACGCTAGCTTGAGAGAAGCAAGGACAGTTACTTTTAATGTTGGAAGGCAAAGCATATTTATAGTTTGATAGGAATGATCCAGTAAATAGTGAAACCTTAACGATGCAAGTTGTCAATTATTTAAATTGCTAGTGTGCATGACATGTGTGCAAAACTTTGCAAAACTATGGACTGTAGCCCATCAGGCTCCTCTGTCCATAGAATTCTGCAGGCAAGAATACAGAAGGGGGTTGCCATTTCCTACTCCAGGGGATTTCCCTGACCCAGGGATTGAACTGGCATATCTAGTGTCTCCTACATTAACAGGCAGGTTCTTTAACACTGTGCCACCTGGGAAGCCCTCTCCATGTAGGGAACTCTTAATCCTCTCCTGCAATGCAAGAGACCCAGGTCCAGAAGATCCCTAGGTCCAGAAAATCCCCTGAGGATGAGAATGACTACTCACTCCAGTATTCTTGTCTTGACAGTTTCTATGGACAGAGGCTACAGTCCATGGGGTCACAAAAAGTTGGACACAGCTGAGTGACTAACTGCTACTCCCAGTCAAACACAATTATGAGGGCCTTTCCTATGCAGGCAAATCAAAAAACAAGGTAGATAGAAGAAATGGGAAAAAAAGTTTTTATGGTTTATATAACATATGATTCTCCACATAGAAAGCCCTCTAAATCTACTGATAAATTAACAGAATTAAGTGAGTTTTGGTACAATGAAACAGTTAAAAAGCAGACGTGATCATGAGCTGGAATAGTACTAGGATCTTTTCCAAATCTCTATTATATAGTTCAAAAAAGGGGGATATTAGCTGAAAGAAAAAAATGCTAGAATATTTCTGGAAAAATCTTTTGAGCTGGAAAAATATAATAGAGACATCAGTGTGAACTACCTGAGTGTGGATACCATGAGACTAAAGAAGATAAATTGATAACAACTTTACTCTCTTTAGTTTCAATGAGGAAGATACTCTTTCTTGATAGAAGTTAAAGAAATGTCCTTTGGAGTTTTTTTTTAATTTATAGAAACTGCTGCAGGTCAACTGAACTACTGAAGAACATATAAATGCATGGAGCAGGGGGGTGGGGGAACAGAAGATAAAGTCATCGTAATTCTTCCTCGACACAAAATCCTTTATATCTATTTAGTTGTACATTTTAGCCAACCACAGCATTATGATTTTATTTTATGCTGATTAATTTAAAAATTATTATGGGCAGGTTAAAAAAAAATAGATCTTGATAAGCATTTCCACTGTTCACCAAAAGATGGTTCTTCTATACTTCTGGACATATGAGAAGACTGCACTTCACCATCCCCTTGAACTAAAGAGTGCCTGATTTGGTCAATCTAATGTGAGGAGTAGTGAGGTATCTTACTTCTGCCAGAAGTTGGTGATCCATTTTTCAGCTTTGCTTCAGGGATTCTGAAAGCTTAGGTTGATCTGGAGGCTCCATATATTCAAGAGCAGCTTGGAACGCTGACTAAATACATAGAGGGCACATGGTCTTGGGACCTGTCTTATACCCACAGAGATGTGTTTGCTAAGATAAATATTGGACTGAACCCAAGAACACTTAGGGTTGTTGCCACCACAGCGTTGTTTAGAACCCCCTGAAAGAATTAAGAAGATAAAATGCAAAGTGGAGCAGGAGAATTAAATCAGAGAAGTAGAGGAAACTGAATAGAAGAAAATCTAAATCTTCTAACTATCCCTGAGTCTTTGGAAGAAGAAGGTCCACATATAAGAAATAACAGGAAATACTATGACATGATATATAGCGTAAGCTATTTATTCAGTGGTACTGGACCTGAATATAGCTCCTAATTTATCTGTAACTGATATCTTTTGAAATTTTACATTTTTTATTTTACTTTTTTTTTTTTTTTTAAATTCTGTTGCTCTGGGACCAGAAAAGCTGAAGTCTATGATTTTGAGCTTTAAAATTAGAAAATAAAGTATGAGTAAAAGAAAGTTGCAACATGCATATTCTCTGGGGGAAAAAAAAAAAAACAGCAACATCTAGCACTGTTATTAATGCTTTGTGATGAAGTAATTTTGCAAAATTTACAGTGCCTAAGGAAAGCCAATTAAAAATTAAGTAGCTAGTACTGATTCCTAATACTTTAAGAAACTATAATGGCTTCCTCGATCTTTCTGTATTTATGTGTTGTCTTTATCATTTTATTTTAGGCGCCTGGGTCTATTTTACCAAAATTTTCTAAAAAACCTTAAGGCTTGTCACTGAAAATATTCCCACCAAATGATTTCAGAAATAATCTTTATAGTTAGGAAAGTACTCCTGCATGTAATAATGAGAAAAGATTGTCAGTGAATTCTAAAATATCTGTTAAAAAGTCTCATATGTTGCATTTCCTGTTGACTTTTAATATTAAAACAAAGAACAGTATTGTTTTTATTTCAAGGGTCAAGCTACAGAAACAATAAACTGGCTAAAAGTAAAACAGCACTATTACATAAAATCAAGCAAGAAAACAAAGCCGTAAAATTCAGATTATACTTTGTTCTTACTTTGGCTTGCTTGTGGGAATTTATTGAAGAAGTCTTTTAAATTTCATCAAAAAAGCCTCATACTAGTTAATGATAGCATGGGGGAGAAGAGGTTTCGCTATGTTTAAATTCCATTAGAGCATTGTGGGTTTTCACTTCCTAAGTGGACCTTTTAACTTCCGAAGTAAATCTTTTGAGGTCTAAACTTACTTGCTCTCAGCAAAAATATGGTTTCAATGACTTAGAAAAAAGATATTTTTAAGGCAGCAGTAATTTTTTAAAACATGTACTTGTGAAACATCTCTTTAACATGAATATGTAGCTGAAATTCATTTTAAGTTATTAGTTATAATGCATAAATTTAAATTTTGAATTAAATGGAATTGGCTAAACTGAGCATCGATTAACTGCAACTTTTTTCTTCATTTATTTATAGGAGGAAGCACTAAATAATGAGAAAATAAGCAGCTCATAAAAGAAATATGATAAAAAAAAAGAATATTTTGTCATTTCAAGNTGATAAAAAAAAAGAATATTTTGTCATTTCAAGCTTCATGATATAGATTTTCCAAATTTTGCTGCTATATTTTAATAAAGGCTGGATTAAATTCTAGAGCCACATGTATGACCAATTTTGCTTGAACTACATAGGGTCAATGATAAATTCATACTAGATAAATACATGATTATGTGAGATAAAAATGCATAAAATGTTGATTTGTTTACGATAATTATATTGATTATATATATTCAAAATGTTGCAAAACCAATACATTCTTTGGATATTACATCCTACTTATATACTAATTTGACTCTGCAAAGTCCTGTGCATGACTCACAAGCAGAGGTGAGGATGAAACCACAACTGAGCTCCAGGGCAGAGTGGCTAAGCAAGAGGATCAAAAACCTTTCCACCAGCTATACAAGCTAGAGGTTAAATTCACACCATCAACTAGGTAGACTCTATGTCTGTGGAATAATTTGACTCAAGCTTCAGTTTAAACATGGAGGATTGAATGGTCACTAACATTTACCTCCTTTTCTTACTGGAACTCACTAACATAGGAATTCAAAATATATAAAGTCCATAAGATCAAAGAGAACAAGGGAAGAAATCATAGCAGTGGAGAGACTGGTTCCTTGCTTGCAACATGATACATCCAGGGGGCACGGCTGATATGAAAAAGAATTATTTCCACAGCTCCTAGAAACTTGGGTTATTGAAGAGGAAACCAGATGGGGAGCTGAAAACAGGAGACTGTGTAAAAGTCTGTCTTTGGACTTCTCATTCCTAGGTCACTTCCTTACAATTGATAAATGTAATTTGCATATTGAGACCCACTAAATGGGGGCATCCCCGGTGGTCCTAGGTGGGGACCTGGGACTTCCAGGGTTTAGGGCTTCCCAGGTTGCACTAGTGGTAAAGAACTCACCTGCCAGTGCAGGAGACATGAGATGCAGGTAAGAGAGGTGGGCTTGATCCCTGGGTGGGGAAGATCCCCTGGAGAAGGAAATGGCAACCCATTCCAGCATTCTTGCCTGGAAAACTCCATGGAAAAGAGGAGCCTGGCAGGCTACAGTCTATGGGGCCACAAAGAATCAGAATTGGCTGACACAGACCAGTGGTCCCACCCACGTCCAAAAATCTAAACCTAAGTCACCCTGCACTTTAGGAGAAACACCTTGCCGTCAAAGAGACCTAAATCTCCCAGCTCTAAAAAAGGAGGACCTGTTAGCCTTATAAGAAAGTCTCTGACCTCCTAGCCAATCATGCCCTATTTCTGAGTTGCCTCACCTAATGTTCTGTAAAACTTGCTCTTACCCAAAATCCCTCAGGAAGGGGGCACTCCCCCAATCCATGGGTTGTTTCCCCTTGAATAAACGACAGGAAGCTTGTTACTACATCTCTTAGTTTTGTCATTTGAAAGTTTTGTTGTGACAGGGGCCATAAGACAGTTACTAGAGACTCTGGGGACTGCTCCTTGACCAGGTGAAGATATCACTGAGCACTTTGGTTCACTGTCTTTGGCTGCTCTCAAGGCATCTCCAGTAGCTTCAGATCAAGCTCCACTTATTTTGCTTTCTGAGATCTTCAAGCTTGCTTGTCCTAATCCTTCTTGGTGGAAAATTGGAGTGTGAGAGACTGAAGATTTTTCAGTAAGAGATTTAGTGGGCCACAACATTTGGGTTTATGGTTGATTTCATCAACAATGTAAATGCCTTTGGGAGGTTCTGAAAGGTCTCAAGAACTTGCACAAGCAGCCAGAAATATTAACACTAGCTGAATTCAAAAGGATTATTTCAACAATGAAAAATAGTGGGAATCCCTCAATCTAAGGAAGCAAGATGGCAGCTGTTAGTTCAGTTCAGTTCAGTTCAGTCGCTCAGTCGTGTCCGACTCTTTGCGAACCCATGAATCGCAGCATGCCAGGTCTCCCTGCCCCCAATCCCTCCCAGCATCAGAGTCTTTTCCAATGAGTCAACTCTTCGCATGACGTGGCCAAAATACTTGAGTTTCAGCTTTAGCATCATTCCCTTCAAAGAACACCCAGAGCTGATCTCCTTTAGAATGGACTGATTGGATCTCCTTGCAGTCCAAGGGACTCTCAAGAGTCTTCTCCAACACCACAGTTCAAAAGCATCAATACTTCATTGCTCAGCTTTCTTCACAGTCCAACTCTCACATCCATACATGACCACTGGAAAAACCATAGCCTTGACTAGACAGACCTTTGTTGGCAAAGTAATATCTCTGCTTTTCAATATGCTATCTAGGTTGGTCATAACTTTTCTTCCAAGGAGTAAGTGTCTTTTAATTTCATGGCTGCAGTCACCATCTGCACTGATTTTGGAGCCCCCCAAAATAAAGTCTGACACTGTTTCCAGTTTCCCCATCTATTTCCCATGAAGTGATGGGCCCAGATGCCATGATCTTCATTTTCTGAATGTTGAGCTTTAAGCCAACTTTTTCACTCTCCTCTTTCACTTTCATCAAGAGGCTTTTCAGTTCTCTTCACTTTCTGCCATAAGGGTGGTGTCATCTGCATATCTGAGGTTATTGATATTTCTCCCAGCAATCTTGATTCCAGCGTGTGCTTCTTCCAGCCCAGCGTTTCTCAT
>SJYQ01001677.1:136576-151486 GCA_006410935.1 Redunca redunca
TTTCAAAGGCAGAGACTTATTTTTACTTATTTTGAGAAATCTCAGTGAGTCATTACCATTTATATTTTGGACATTTTGTTTTAATTTAATTATTGCTTCAATTCCACTAGTTTTGGTTATGTCTGAATGTTGGGTAACCATTTCAAGATTTATAGCAACCTCTCACCTATTATTTTGATCTCCTTGATATTTTCCTCCGTATTCAGTAGCCAGTTCTCAAGTTTTGTTTCAGTTCTTTGATATTACTTTCTGTAATATTCAGTTCTTTATGATCTCTCAATTTGATGTTAACATTGCTTTAACCCTTTTAATTACCTCACAATATTTTTTCTCCCACATAATCTTTTTATGAATTTTAATCACTTTGCTTTTCATTTCAGTTTGTTACCTTATTTCACTTTTCATCATAATCTCTTTTGACACATTCTTAGGATATAAAGGTTTAGTAATTTTATCCTGTTTCTCTTGTTGTATTGGACTCAAGTCTCCCTTTGTTTCATGGTGTGGGATCTTTTCACATGCAGATCTATGTAGCTAGGTCTGTAGCCCACAGTGTGGCTTTTGTGGAGGCTGCTGCCAAGTGTAGATGACAGTAGCAAAACAATCAGAACCTGCCCTGACTCCACCACTACCCATGAATTTAAATGTGAGTATAAGAAATACTTTCAGGTGATTTCAGAGGGAAGAAATAGAGGATATTAGGAGAGATATGTGAGTTATATTAATACCAGGAAACTAGAATAAAGATTAAAAAAATGGGTTCATGCTTTCTTCAGAGGTTCAGTCATGAATCCTGTACCTTTATTTTATACTTGTTGCTTTTAGGAATAGCACTATTAATGACAACTAGTTATCCATGAAATTTCTTCTTATGTATCATGCCATGTACATTTTTATGACAAAAAAAATTCTATCTGTGTTTCCTAAGTCAGGTACAGTTTCTTGGTTATTTCTGCTTTTGGTATTATGCTTATAGGGACACCCTCAATTTCAAATCCAATAATATTGACATATTGTTTTTTCCTTGTATGGTTTCAGGTTTTGCATTTTTCTTGTATCTATATTTATCTCACCACATGATAGGTGGTCAAGCTAAACCTTTTCTTCCTATTTAAATAATTTACACTTGNCACAGTCTTGTATATTAATGCACTGTACCTCATCATTTATATGCATTGTATATTAATGTTACTAATACTAACTGATTCCTTGAAAAGTGAACTCAAGACAAGGTTGAAGAAAGGACATTGTATTTTAATTTTTGCCATAGATTCTTCTGCTTACATGATGCAATTCTAAGGTCACAGTGCTTAAAATAAATTCTTTCTGGTAGATTAAATATAATTTTTAGTTGTTGTACCTTCATGCAATATCACTAATCAGAAGCCTGTCTCAGGTTTATACAAATGTGCTCTAAACATGCAGCTTTAACCTCCACTGATTCAAGGACTGTCATTATCCCATTTTCCAGGGTGAGGTGATTTCTAATTACTGCACATCCTGGTGCTTAATTTCATGAGATAAACTTGAAACTAATAGATGAATGGCCCTGCTTGTAATGTGAGGAGAAAATAATTTGGATAGAATGGCAGGAAAGAAAGCACTTTAACAAATGACAAAGATGAATTTCCCAAAGCCAAACTCATTTTGTATGCTGGTTACCTACAATTTTACTGTCTGCAAAAACAAAACAAAAGCCCTTTTGCCCTTTCAGAAGCCATTAAAAAATAAATTAAAATGAAAAGGACAACCGTTTTGCTGTTGGTTTACAAAGATTTTTAAAAAAAAACCATAGAAAATGGGTGTTTGTCGTTCAATATAATGGGACATATATGTGTTTTGTATCATATATATAATGGTTTTTATTTTGTTTTTTTTGATTATAGCAAGGCACTTAAAAATATTCAAATGAGTATGCAAACTCAATTTTACTATATCTCTTTTAGAAATGACTCTTTCAAAAATCATTACTTTCACTGCTCTAAATTTTAGAATACACATATAAAGATAATGTCTGCTGATACTTAGGGTTAGGGTTAGCTTTAAATATATGATCAGTGGTATAACTGCTCAGATATATCAGTAGTATAAAGTTAGAAAACATTCCTCTACCTTGTGCAGTATATACATTTGTGAAGTGGAGGTGTGCTTTTACACTGAAGGAGTCAGGGTGAGGTGAGATGCAAGCTGTTTAAAGAAATGCACATTATATTCAAGCATGGTTTGATATCCCCTGATGTTCACTCTTTTGAGTGCAAAAAGTCGTTTTTGCTAACTCCAGTATGCTGCTCATGGAAAACTGAAAAATCAATAGCTGCAGGTTGATGAAACCTAAAGCCATTTGATTCTTTCCCACCACTGCCATTATGCAGACAGTCAAGTGTGATCTATTTAGTTCAGGCAGTACTTATTACTCTCAAGCACAGCTTCTCATCAGGGAAAAATTAGATCAGATGAGAAGCAATCAAGAAATTCTGGAGAGGTTGCAAAGAGGTTCCTTTTAACTGCTTTCTTTCTTTCTTTCTTTCTTTCTTTTTCTCTTCTTCTGTGTCTTTGAATCTCAGTCTTGTAGAAGACAAAAAGTTCAAATCTCTACCAAAAAGCTCTAGAAAATTCTGGAGAAATATATTATGTCATTATATTCTCCAATATTTTTATTTAGTGACAGTTCTAACAATAAAGACTATAAGCTGAATAAACACCAATTAAGAAATTTATCCTTATACTAGAGCTACCAGAGTTATCACTTTGAAAGAACTGAACCAACAAAAAAACTGCTTAAACTGATTTGGACATTTTCACTTTTTACCAAAAAGACCATGTAATGTATAGACAGATAATGAAAAGCGGCTATATAATCCACAGGGTCACAGCATGGACTGCCTTCGTTCAAATTACATTTCTGTTAATTACTGTCCTGGACACGATGTCATCTCTGTCAATTTTATCATGTGTATAGGGAATCATAATAACATCGACCTCAAATTTTTAATGAGAAAATAAGTAATCATTGTAAAGCATTTAACACAGCAAATACTCAATATAAGTTAGTTATTAATATTAATCCCTTATACAGCAATGACTGAATTGGTAAATGAAACAACTCTTTTCTATTTTAGTAATATTTTTGACTTCTGAATTGAGTATTATAGGTATTTAACTGATGAAACCCACTATATCACATTTCATAAATGAATCAGTTCAGTGCAGTTCAGTCACTCAGTCATGTCTGACTCTTTGCAACCCCATGAACCGCAGCATGCCAGGCCTCCCTGTCCATCACCAACTCCTGGAGTTCACTCAGACTCATGTCCATCGAGTTGGTGATGCCATCCAGCCATCTCATCCTCTGTTGTCCCCTTGTCTTCCTGCCTCCAATCCCTCCCAGCATCAGGGTCTTTTCCAATGAGTCAACTCTTCGCATGAGGTGGCCAAAATATTGGAGTTTCAGCTTCAGCATCAGTCCTTCCAATGAACACCCAGGACTGATTTCCCTTAGGATCTCCTTGCAGTCCAAGGGACTCTCAAGAGTCTTCTTCAACACTACAGTTCAAAAGCATCAAATCTTCGGTGCTCAGCTTTCTTCACAATCCAACTCTCACATCCATACATGACCACTGGAAAAACCATAGCCTTGACTAGACAGACCTTTGTTGGCAGAGTAATATCTCTGCTTTTTAATATGCTATCTAGGTTGGTCATAACTTTCCTTCCAAGGAGTAAGTGTCTTTTAATTTCATGGTTGCAGTCACCATCTTCAGTGATTTTAGAGCCCCCCAAAATAAAGTCTGACACTGTTTCCACTGTTTCCCCATCTATTTCCTATGAAGTGATGGGACGAGATGCCATGATCTTCGTTTTCTGAATGTTGAGCTTTAAGCCAACTTTTTCCATCTCCTCTTTCACTTTCATCATGAGGTTTTTTAGTTTTTCTTCACTTTCTGCCATGTGGGTTGTGTCATCTGCATATCTGAGGTTATTGATATTTCTCCTGGCAATCTTGTTTCCAGCTTGTGCTTCTTTCAGTCCAGCGTTTCTCATGATGTACTCTGCATAGAAGTTAAATAAACAGGGTGACAACATACAGCCTTGATGTACTCTTTTTCCTATATGGAACCAGTCTGTTCCATGTCCAGTTCTAACTGTTGCTTTCTGACCTGCAAATAGGTTTCTCAAGAGGCAGGTCAGGTGGTCTGGTATCTCTTTCAGAATTTTGCACAGTTTATCATGATCCACACAGTCAAAGGTTTTGGCATAGTCAATAAAGCAGAAATAGATGTTTTTCTGGAAATCTTGCTTTTTTGATGATCCATTGGATGTTGGCAATTTGAGCTCTGGTTCCTCCACCTTTTTTAAAACCAGCTTGAACATCTGGAATTTCATGTTTCATGTATTGCTGAAGCCTGGCTTAGAGAATTTTGAGCATTACTTAATATATTACTATCAATTATCAAATAATCATTTGGTCCAGCCTCCTGTTTTAGTAGCTAAAATTCTAAAATGACAGAGGTTCTAGTGATCTGCCTGAAAGTAAACGTACATGCTTAGTGGAGATCCAAGACTAGAGCTTGGATGCCCTGACTTTCAGAAGGGTCTCCTGCCTTTATACTCCCACTTGAGTCCACCTAGACTTGCTGTTCAGACATGGGTGTACAAGATACGTTCCAGATTAGAGAAACCAGAATTTAAGCTGAACACTTAGTCACACGACTGAGCAAAAAGATTATCCTTACTACAACTAATACAAGTAGCTGACTACTTGAGAAGAATTAGGAGCTAGCAAAACCATTGTCTTTCTCGGCTTCCCAGGTGGCTCAGAGGTAGAGCCTACCAATGCAGAAGACAGAGGAGACATGGATTCTATCCCCAGGTTGGGAAGATCCCCTGGAAGAGGAAATGACAACCCACTCCAGTATTCTTGCCTGGAGACTCCCATGGTGAGAGAAGCCTGGTGGGCTACAGTTCATAGGGTTGCAAAGAGTCAGATGCAACTGAGCACGCATGCATGCACGGCACACTGTCTCTCTGATGCCTGAAGGAAAAGCCATTGTGATAGGAAAAGCCAACTGAAAAACATTGGAACTGCCATAATCCTAATCCTAAAGGCAATGATACGTCTCAGGAAGACATCAATCTACTTTCAAACTGTAAGGATGTTGACAATGAGGCCTCTACCAATTTGACTGTATTATAGGTTTTGCAGAATCTAGATGAACTGTAGCAAGCCAAGCCATAGTGGATTACATAATTGTGACCAGTTGTTAACTCCTATGACATTTGTAGTCCTAAAGAGATATCTTTACCTAAATATGTCAGGAGTGCCTTAGAGAAATAGCATGCTGCTGTTACTATGATAAATACATTCATTTCATTCTCATCAGTTGGGAGGCTCCAAAACTCTGCCTTTTGTGGAAAGAACACAGGAATACACTTTGCCCTAAGGTTAGGTTAACACTACTTGTCTCTTCAAAAATAATCTGTATTGCCTTGATTATTTTGACATTCTGAAGAACATCACACTGGCTCACTATTTTAATTGCATCATGAAAATTGGACTCAGTGTCAGGAAATGGCATATATTTAGTACATAATGCTAAGACACATGGATGTCTGCTTGTGGGAAGTAAACTACAAAAATTCAGAGATTTGCCATATTAATAAATTTTCAGATTGTTTAGCTAGGGAGGGCAAGAGTATGTCCAGTATTCCTTGACTGTCTCTGGTTACTGTCATGCTTTTTTTGTGACTATAGCCTAAACAAGCACAGGCAATAAAAATCTCAGAACTTCACGGGCTGCTTTAATGAAGAATCAGCCCACTATGAGAGCAATCTACTCCAGCTGAATTGATGATTAAGGCTGAGAAAAATCTAGAATGAACTGTGAGAAAAGGTAATTATGAATAATAACAACAATGGCAATTACAGGTTATTTCAATGACCACTGTGTATGATTAGTTGTATTATATACAGAAGATAGTTCCCTCCCAATCTGAAAACACAATGACAGAAAAGACCAAACTGGTGCAGCTGGTTGTCAGTATCAGATGGCCACATCTTCTTTGTTTTATATATAATACTAGCTGAGACCTTGTGGACAGTTCTACATGGGCTTTGCGACATCTAATGTCAGTAGTATCTTGTCTGTTTCAAGGATTCTCCAAACTGAAGACACAAATGGGAGTTACTCAAACACTCTCAGTAGTAATCTGAAAACAAAGAGCAGTCACGGTCCTTGAAAGAAAACCTCAACCAATGCTCTGATGGAAGCAGATGCATTAAATGCAGGCGGATAGTTTCAAGAGGTGTATTATGTACCCTCCTTTGACTATCCCAGTTGAAAGCCTCTGTTCATAACAGTGAGTATTATTTCACACTCTATCTTTTCTTCCTTCCCTCAGTTCTCCAAGTTTTTAACTCATTCTCAATGAAACTCCTAAAAATCAGGTGCAGCTGATTCAAGGGCCTCCCAGGGTAAGACATCCTCTGAAAGTAAACTTAATGTATTAAATTATGAAGGGTCATAAGAAAAATATATGTTTTGGTACAACAATTATATCACAAGTTCAATTGATAAATAAAAATAGTCCTTTCAATTGAGTACCACATTTTTTCTTATGAGTCTTTTCATATAACTATCCATAATCAATTTCATAAACTAACTTTTGTATGTATGTGTATACATATCCATATATCGATTTGAAAATTAGGCAAATTTGTAACATTTACTCCTTATTTATTCATCACTCATTTAACCAAGTTTATTTCTTTTTTTGATCTAGTTGCACACAGACCTCTATTACCTTTAGTTTTCAAACTTTGCAGACTCTGAAATTTTAAAGAACTATATAATTTCATAAATGAATTAGAGGAAAACAGAGAAAAGCCCTGTACTTACAAATGTAAGTTCAGAAATTGTGGGGAATTAGATAAAGGAAGCCAAATGCTTCACTGTTTGAATAATATATTTGTAAAATATATTAAATTTAGTAGGTTTTAACACCTAAGAGAATTGTNCACCTAAAATAATTGTTAAACTCATGCACAAATTGACTTTAGTTACCTCTTATAGTGTATTGTTCCTGGAAGCACTCTTATTATATTGCGAATCTCTGTAGCATGTATTCATTTGAGTCTTTTATTACATTTTGGAAAGTGAGAAATGCAATTCATATCAATTTGCTTTCCATACTTCTTAGGGAATTTCACTGAATATGAAAAAAGTTCTTCTGAGTTCCTGAGTATATACTGGTAATTGGGACATATACGTGTACAACTTACTTGTTAAAAAGTGTAATACTTGCAGATAATACACTGTTGAATACAAAAGGCTACATCACTGAATACACACACACGCACACACACACACACCCCTTGATTTTCTTTTATACATTTTTGCATTTGGTGAAAGAGAGGCATGGAGAATCAGAAAAGTGTAGGAAGGAAATTTTTCACATGATTCTACAACAAGCCATTTACTGAGCTGTGTTTTTTTATATATTACTGAGCTGTGTATATTATATACCAGTCCTTAAAAGCTCTCTTTAAGGTAGTAGTAGGTTTTATTTTTTTATTTGTTTTTTAAACAGGTGAAGATATATGTTGGTGCTTGGAGAGGCTAGACGATTTGCTTAGGTTTCACAGCTAACAGGTGATAAAGTAAAACTGAAATCATTCTGCATTTGTTTTAAATTTTAATTTTTCATAATCACTTAATCCTTTTTTGATGAATGTGTTAGGCTTTTGCTTTAAAATCTTACTTATTTAAGATTTAGGTATACAGCTATCTTGACTTGGTACCTTACATAATTTTTCTGTAATCTAATGTATTTCATTATCTCTTTACATCTTCAATGAAGACATTTATCAAATTATGTTAACAAAAGCCTTGGGTCATCTAAAACATTTTCTAGACTGTGTGTTCTTGGAAGGAAATGATTTCATAAATTGGATTACAATGGCATATGTGAAAGACATACTTTTCAATGATTAGCAAGAAAGGTATATGACTGTATCACTGTCTTATATATCACTCTGTGAATTTGTTTCTTTAAAATTGCTATTGGGGAAAAGATATTTGTAGTATAAATATTATTATTTATATACTTGATGAGTTAAAGTATGTAAGATATTCAAAAATAACTTGACCTTACATACTGAAATGTCCAAGAATTTTCAAAAGATGCAAGAAAAAAGAATAAATTGCATATAATGAGAGATGATTTTGAATTACTGATTTGAAGAAAATAAGATACTGATCTATGAAATATGACTATATAACAGTCAGAGTAAAGCTTTTTTAATCATGACTTAGGTAAATATCAATTTGTCTGCTGATTTTCCTGGTACCAATACATGTGAAACTGTAAAGACTCTTCTATTACGAATGCAAAACTAACTGAAAGGCAACAAACAAAACATGAATTTTACCTCTGATGCCTCTACATTGAAATCACAGGTTTCATTAATAGCAGAGAGAGACTTGGAAAACTATGAAGTTACTTCACCTCTTGATAACTAATTCCAATAATTTGCCAGATATTTCTATACTATCAGGAAGTTCTGTTACTGAGTCCATGCTCACTTTGCTGGCTGCCCAATAGGCCAATTAATCAGAGACAAAGTGCCAAGCCCAGGAGTATGATTTTATTTGGAAAGCCAGCTAATAAAGAAGATCACAGACTAATTAATGGCTCAAGATAACCATCTTATCAGGTTCTGGATGACAGATTATTTTATAGAAAAGAGAGGCAGGGAAATGTGCAGTTAAGGGGGAAGAAAGCCATTAATTTTACAAATATCTCCTGGAATAGTTAGAATCAGGAAGGGGATGTGTTAATTTCCTCCTTCCTGCAGATATCCACAGGTGGACAGAGTCCTGAACAAAAGCATTTTGGTTTAACATTTAGGTGGAGGGTCAGGATTGCCCAAGGCAGGGCATTATGTATAGACAGTATCCTTTTAGTGAACAAGAGCAGTTGGAAGCAAAGGTTAAAGTAAAGGAAACAGATCCAACATGGAGTCAATTCTCCCATTTAACAGCTCTTCCAAAGCCTAGAACTACATTTTTTCCCACTGTTTTCTAGGACTATTTTCTCTTAACTGATATCTGTCCTTGACAAGTATTATAACAGAAGACAAGATAGCATTTAATTTTTATAATATTCCACATCCTGTTCCCTCATTTATGAAGGGGATCAACAATATATCCTTACTTCAATTCTCATTATTACTTAGATCAAAACATCTCTTATATAAAAAAATAAACTTTTATCCACTAGATAGTCAATATTGAATAATTATTTATAATATTATTTTGTATTAAAATATTTAAAATATCATTTTATTATTTAACATTAAAATATTAAAATAAACATATTTAAAATATATCTTTAAATTTACTAAATTGATTTTTCAGTTTACTTTGTAGTCTTTTTTAGTTA
The DNA here is from genome assembly GCA_006410935.1 of Redunca redunca. NCBI lineage: Eukaryota > Metazoa > Chordata > Mammalia > Artiodactyla > Bovidae > Redunca > Redunca redunca. Next base: position 146,018 of record SJYQ01001677.1, read on the forward strand.
CAAAAAAAACTGAGCATTTTTAGTTAATTTTNTAAAAAAAGACAAAATAAATTTGACATTCTTAATCATAATGAAATATTAAAAATCAAATGTTTGGTCATTTTTTAAAAATTCCACTATACAGATATATTAATCTAGGTAGACACACTGAAATCTTTGTACTGACATTCTTGAAACTAGAAATTCTTAAAAATGGGAATAATATTGTATAATTTCCAAGTAAACTCCTTTTGGTCATGAATATATACATGCAAATGCCTTCTAGAAGTCAGAAGTGTTTTACTAAACTGAGAGCAAGCTTAAATGGAAAAAGTCCTTCCAAATAGGAAATTTTCTCTACTGAATAGATTTAAGTTTCCTAACCATTGATGAAGTTCATATTAGAATAGTCTCACCTTTATAGCTTCTAAACCCCAGGCATAAGGGAGTAACTAATTTGATTCTAAAGGAAGCTGCATTCTCTCAGATTTATGAGTTCTTTCTAGCTAATGCATCGGAGACGGCAATGGCAACCCACTCCAGTACTCCTGCCTGGAAGATCCCATGGACGGAGGAGTCTGGTAGGCTGTAGTCCATAGGGTAGGAAGAGTCAGACACTTACTGAGCGACTTCACTTTCACTTTTCACTTTCATGCATTGAGGAAGGAAATGGCAACCCACTCCAGTGTTCTTGCCTGGAGAATCCCAGGGACGCTGGGGCCTGGTGGGCTGCTGTCTGTGGGGTCGCACAGAATCGGACACAACTGAAGCGATTTAGCAGCAGCAGCAGCAGCAGCAGCAGCTAATGCAAATCTTCAAAATGAAAATTTTTACAGAGCAAATATCAAAGACTTACAAAAAGTTAATTCTTGTTTAAAGGAAAATGATCTCAATATTTTACGTAATGTCTACGATATGTTCGTTACTAAGTTAAACACTGAATAGATTTGTTAGTGTTAGTACTTAACTATCAGTTTGTACAAGTACTTCTTTGCTGCTGCTGCTGCTAAGTCACTTCAGTCGTGTCCGACTCTGTGCGACCCCATAGACGGCAGCCCATCAGGCTCCTCTATCCATGGAATTTTCCGGGCAAGAGTACTGGAGTTGGGTGCCATTGCCTTCTCCAACTTCTCCTTTGAGAAGGTGNCTTCTCCTTTAAGAAGGTGGTATATACTATTAATAGTCTGACTTGAACAAAATTCAAACAATTTACTTTTCTTGTTAACTGATATAAAGGAATGATCAATGAGCACTTGTGCTATCGAGCTTTTGCTGATGTGTGCAGAGTACGTGAAGACATATGTGAGAATAATGCTGTAGTGAAGAGGTTAAAATAATGGCTTCTATAGCTTGACTGGTTATGATTTTGACTTTCACTTACTGATATTTGAACTTGAGAAAAATTACTAAAGGTTAGTGAGCTTCATTTTTTTTCTGTAAACTGGATGTAGTAATAGCACACACTTGTGAACAATACTTGGCACATAGTAGATGCTCAATAAATGTTAGTTATTAATATTATGAGAAATTAAATGTGTGTATTTAATGTTCAAACACTAGAGATTTCTAATCTTTTTTTTTCAGTCACTAGTTTGATGCTTGTATCCTAAACCCTTCCTAAAATTTTGAGCATTGTTTAAGAATGATAAAAATAAAGTTATTTTTTCCTAAGACTGTTATAATGTTCTTTGAAATAAATACCCTGGGTATTGTTAATTTAGCTCAATATTGTGGTAGTATGCTCATGTTGTATTACTTTAGCAATGTAAAGGTCAGGAATGAGTGTGTGCTCAGTCATGTCTGAGTCTCTGTGATCTCATGGACTATAGCTGGCCAGGCTTCTCTGTCTGTGGAATTTTCCAGGCAAGAATATTGGAGTGTTCTCATTTTCTACTCCAGGGGATCTTCCCGACCCAGGGATTGAACCTATGTCTCCGTGGCTCCTGCATCTTTTGCATTGTCAGGCAGATTCTTTTACCACTGAGCCATCTGGGAAGCCCCTTAAGAAGGTTAGAGTTGGAACCAAACTTAGAGGTCATTATTTAAAAGAAGATGAATCTAGACCCAGACAAATATTATAACCTTCTGAAAATCACTAGCAAGGAAGTAGAGGCCCTGCAACTAGAACATAGGTTTTCTGAGACTTACCTCTGTATTTTTTTTTCCATAAAATTAACTATTCTCTCTTCTTCTTAGCTCTTAAATTGCATGTATTTTTAAATAAAAGGAACATATTCTTTCTTCTTTATATATGTATTCCTCAGAAATGAGAAATACTATTATGACTGGAAAATAAATTTTTCAGGCTAATTTATATGCAGACAGCATTTTCCTAGCTTCCTGATTCTAAATAATCCTTATACTATTGAACAAATGATTAGGCATTTTTCACATCTCAGGATATAAGACCAATATTGTTAAATCTTTAATCATGCCCAGAGGCAATACATCAAAGGAATCAACTATTGTAATGATGATGACTTCAATTAACTATTTTGTAATCCAACTTTGCATTTCATTAGACTAATCTAAGAGCTTTCTAGGCATTATTACCATCATCTTCAGTATTCCTATTTCATATTTATTTCAGGTCTTGAGTATAATAAATAGAAAAACACAGTCCCTACTGTCAGACAACTTTCATTTCTTAGTAGAACATACTGCAGAAAAATATGTGTTGATAAAGGAAATATTTGCACCAAAATTTTACTACTGTGGATTAGTGACAGGCCTGGTCTGATTCTTTATCGAAAGTAGAGAAGAGGGAAAAACAAATGAGGGGGTTTTCTTCTGTTTGTTTGTTTGTTTGTTTTTTTGGTTGTCAGAAAGCCAGACAATAGCTCCTGCTAAATATTAAAGTTGCTACAATCTCTAAATGAATGTGAGAGATTCACTTCCTCCACAAAATACATTTGAGATAGATAAAAAATAGCATTCATGACATTTAACTCCGGAGAGTTGAGACATTTATGAACAATAGGATTCTGGACCTTATCATAGTTTTATTATCTCAATTAATTCTCTTAAATCTAACCTCTGTCTTATTCCACTAAGTATCTCCTTCTTGAAATAATCCCTCCTTTAACAGCTCTCTGTGAGTCTCAATATATGTTTTGTTTTAATAAGAACTATCAATTTATTTAAAGAGTGAGTACCTGGCAATTCCTGGTAGGCAAAATAAATGAGTGACCATATGCACATACCCCTACTATTTTAAAACTTAGTGGTCTCCCTGACTAACTAACAAGTTTTTTGATGTGTGAAAACCACAGAAATTCAGCTGCATCTGATGTTTGTGTTAGGTGAAAGCATCATCCTTCTATCTCCTGTGATGTGCTTAGTCACTCAGTCGTGTCCAGCTCTTTGCAACACTAAGGACTGTAGCCCGCCAGGCTCCTCTGCCCATGGGGATTCTCCAGGCAAGAACACTGGAGTGGGCTGCCATGCCCTTCAAGGTATAGGGGAAAAAAAAGATGACATTCACACTCAGTTTCTAGTATCATGAGAAAAACTCCAAAAGGAGAGAAAGTAGAGCTCATCCACAAGCAACTTAAGAAAAATCTGTGACCACCTGGGGTCTAGGATTTCTGTACTCATCTCTGCACAAATGGTGACATTTCTGTAACTTTATGATGCATGGTTCCTTTATATTTTCACCCCTCTATCTGAAATGCACTTTATCTAAAGTATAGCTTAACTCCTTTCTCTCAAACACATAAAAATCGATCCGAATGACAAAGATGTGAATCCTCTAATTTTTAAACAACTATTAGTGTGTTACTGTGATTTTTGCTTCATTTACCATGTAGAGACAAAAAGTATATAGAGCATAAATAACATACTATTTATAAAATGATGTATTAGAAAATATTTTTCTTTATGTTTGTTTTTAAATTTCAGTTGATGAATCTAATCATTTAATCAGTTATAGAACAAAGACGTTATGACAAACCTAGACACCACATTAAAAAGCAGAGATGTCACTTTGCTGAGGAAGTCCATATAGTAAAAGCTATGGTTTTTCCAGCAGTCATGTATGGATGTGAGAGTTGGATCAAAAAGAGGGCTGAGTGCCAAAGAATTGATGCTTTTGAATTGTGGTGTTGGAGAAGACTCTTGAAAATCCCTTGGACTGCAAGATCAAACTATTCAATCCTAAAGGAAATCAACCCTGAATATTCATTGGAAAGACTGATGCTAAAGCTTAAGCTCCTATACTCTGGCCATCTGAGGTGAGGAGCCAACACACTGGGAAAGACCCTGATGCTGGGAAAGACTGAGGGCAGGTGAAGGGGGTGACAGAGGATGAGACAGTTGGATGGCATCACCGACTCAATGACATGGGTTTGGGTGGACGCCGGGAGTTGGTGATGGACAGGGAGACCTGGCGTGCTGCGGTTCATGGGGTCGCAAAGAGTAGGACATGACTGAGCGACTGAACTGAACTGAACTGAAGATAGTCGTTTACCATTAGAAAATTGCCCATTAAAATCATGAAGAGATATTGTCATACATCCATCTATTACAACAGCTAAATTTTTTAAAATGGTGACAGTAGCATTGATTAGAATCATATTTCATTTTATTATTATTTTTTTTTTATTTTTATTTTAACTTTAGTTTACTTTACATTACTGNTTCATTTTATTATTATTATTATTTTTTTAAATTTTTATTTTAACTTTAGTTTACTTTACATTACTGTATTGGTTTTGCCAAACATTGACATGAATTCACCACGAGTGTACAAGCATTCATGTTTGGGAACGCTTGTACACTCATATTTCATTTTAAACACATTCCTTTTTGCCTGTCTCCATGTGATATTTCTGAGAACTGCAGCTCCTAGCCTTCTGTACTCCTGTTCGTGCGCTTACCCATCAGCTAATGATACCCCTCTCCTTGCTTCCTAGGTAATTATTTTAACTGTTTTTGTATACCTAGATTCAGCTAAGCATGCCCATTCCTTTGGTGCTATCTTGAGCCTCTATAGTTAACACTTCTGTTTTATTTTCACCTTCATGCTACTATTGTTCTCAGAAGCAATTAAAAAACAATCATAGAAAAATGGAGATTATGATATAGCACTTCAGTTCAGAGGCGTTATGGTGTTATACCAGGTATCTGAACAGGTTGCCAAGTTGTGGATTAAAGAGCAGAAGAAGAAAAGCACTTTATATGTAACAGAATCTTGATCATATGAGAGAACAAAACAAGAATGCCGTTTTTAGAGCCAGACTATGCAACAAATGTGAAAAGGCCGAATTATTTATCCCAAATTACTTTTAGGTTACACATGTATGGGAATATATTCATTTGTTTTCAAATTGTTTTTCAAAAAATTGTTCCTACTATTTTCTATCTACTTTGATAGTTGGTAGTAATTGTTCAAAATATTTGCTTGAATGTGGCATATATATATATATATAGAGATAGATAGATACACACACATACATCTAGGTATGTATATATAATGGAATATTATTCAGC
>SJYQ01001677.1:152946-172969 GCA_006410935.1 Redunca redunca
TGTTTTTTTTCAGATATGCTTACTGATTGCTTACCTTTGTCATTCTGATTTTCTGTTCTTTATGCGTCCATTCAAAGGAATGTATTTACACACATTTAAGATACCTTTGGAGAAGGCAATGGCACCCCACTCCAGTACTTTTGCCTGGAAAATCCCATGGGTGGAGGAGCCTGGAAGGCTGCAGTCCATGGGGTCGCTAAGAGTCGGACACGACTGAGCGACTTCACTTTCACTTCTCACTTTCATGCATTGGAGAAGGAAATGGCAACCCACTCCATTGTTCTTGCTTGGAGAATCCCAGGGACAGCGGAGCCTGGTGGGCTGCCATCTATGGGGTCATAGAGTCGAACATGACTGACGCTACTTAGCAGCAAGATACCTTTAATATCCAAAGTACTGAGTAGTCTAACTCTATCCTTTGTTGGACTAATTCTCATACATGATATTTTGCTTGATTGTATATTAGTTGATTCTTTATTTTGAGCTCATATATAATTGATCCAAATTCAAGGGAATATCGAGGCCTAAATTGATGAGATGTCCCCCCCCCGCCCCCCCACAGGAGATTTACCCTGCTTCCCTGCGTTATAGAGTTCACTGTGATATTTGATTCATGGCTCCACTTTTTTGCTTCCAGCAACAAGCTTGGAGCAACCGTTCCTTTTATATGTGCTCACTGCTCAGCATTGGTTGAGATACCTTCTCATGATTTCTCTGCTTTCTTGTGAGCCTCAAAATGCCAATTTGTATGTAATCTGCAGTATGAGGGTCCCTTTGTGTATCTGGCCCCAAATTTATATTTTCTATTCAAAATTCTCTTTTAACCAAGGTATTGACACATTGAAATTTTGAAAGCTGTTCAAATTCATCTATGTAGTGTTAATTATGTGGATGTACTTTAATTAGTGGATATTTTCATCACATGATCAGTTTATTAAATAAGATATCATGGATATATGGGTAGGAGTGAAATCCTTAAAATACTTGTTCTTTCTTTGTGATATGTGATAGCTGTGTATTAGTCTGACTCTTTGTGACCCCATGGACTGTAGACTGCCAGGCTCATCTGTCCATGAAGATCTCCAGGCAAGAATACTGGAGTGGGTTGTCAATTCCCGCTCCAGTGTTTCCTGACTCAGGAATCAAACCTGAGTCTCCTACACTGCAGGCAGATTCTTTACTGTCTGAGCCATCAGGGAAGCCTAGTCTTTATTTAAACCATATTATACTATACAATTTAAATTCTAAGCCCCCAAACTTAGGAACTCTCTTTCCTTTCACCTAACATAAAAACTTGACTTAAATTGATTGTATTTGTTGCTTTAATAAAATAAATAACTGCATTAATAACTAATGATTTGGAGAGTATTTATATAATATAGAAGTCTGGCATCATATACTACTTTGGTGAATACAAAAATGTTTTATTGGAGGTCATCAGAGCCAGCATAAAAATCAATTACAATCAAATCAAATTGTAGGTGCACACATTTCAACACTTTAATGAGATTAATATACTTAACAATAGGTTTACTCTTTATACTTAAACTGAATTTTTAATAGTAGGCAGATAAAGTTGAATATAGAATTTCTATTCATATTTTTACTAAAAATACATGTATCATGGAATATAAATATAATTTGTAAAGATGTCTTAATGTGTAACTTAATGTGTAGCAAGGGCTACCCTAGTGGCTCAGACGGTAAAGTGTCTGTCTGCAATGCAGGAGACCTGGGTTTGATCCCTGGATTGGGAAGATCCCCTGGAGAAGGAAATGGCAACCCACTACAGTATTCTTGCCTGGAAAATCCCATGGGTGGAGGAGCCTGGTAGGCTACAGACCATGGGATCACAAAGAGTTGCACACGACCAAGCAACTTCACTTAACGTGTAATGTCATATACATTCATTTATAACCTGAAAGTTCAAAGCTAATTTGATGTCTTCAGTTCAGTTCAGTCACTCAGTCATGTCCAATTCTTTGCGACCCCATGAATTGCAGCGCGCCAGGCCTGCCTGTGCATCACCAACTCCCGGAGTTCACTCAAACTCACATCCATCGAGTCAGTGATGCCATCCAGCCATCTCATCCTCTGTCGTCCCCTTCTCCTCCTGCCCCCAATCCCTCCCAGCATCAGAGTCTTTTCCAATGAGTCAACTCTTCGCATGAGGTGGCCAAAGTACTGGAGTTTCAGCTTTAGCATCATTCCTTCCAAAGAAATCCCAGGGTTGATCTCCTTTAGAATGGACTGGTTGGATCTCCTTGTAGTCCAAGGGACTCTCAAGAGTCTTCTCCAACCCCACAGTTCAAAAGCATCAATTCTTCGGTGCTCAGCCTTCACAGTCCAACTCTCACATCCATACATGACCATTGGAAAAACCATAGCCTTGACTAGAAGGACCTTTATTGGCAAAGTAATGTCTCTGGTTTTGAATATGCTATCTAGGTTGGTCATAACTTTCCTTCCAAGGAGTAAGCATCTTTTAATTTCCTGGCTGCAGTCACCATCTTAACACTTACTATTTATTGGCGTAGCATACTTATGTATACTAGTTGATAGATGAATATTTTTAATTAATAAGAGAAAACATAAGTATTCACTAGCAAATTCTTAAATCTGTTGCTAAAAGTCAATATTTTTAGCTGTAGGATCTGTATATTTTTTTTTTTGAGTTTTTAAAGTACAGGTTTAGAGATAGTTATTGAAGGAATGGGGCTTCCCTGGTGGCTCAGTGGGAAAGAACCTGCCTGCTGGTGTAGGAGATGCAGGTTGGGAAGATCCCCTGGAGAAGGAAATGGCAATCCACTTCAGTATTCTTGCCTGGGAAATTCCATGGATAATGGATCATGGTGGGCTACAGTCCATGGGGGTCTCAAAAGAGTTGGACACTACTTAGCCACTAAACAACAGTTCTATTTAAAATCAAATAGAAACTACACATTATAGCACATAAAACTGAGCATCCCCCCCATTCAAAGTCAACATATATATTAATACACAGATGAATAAATAGTTAAGTGAAAGAGAAAATCACTCAGTTGTATCCATTCTTTATGGCCCCATGGACTATACAGTTCATGGAATTCTTCAGGCCAGAGTACTGGAGTAGGTAGCCCATCCCTTCTCTAGCAGATCTTCCCAACCCAGGACACAAACTGGGTTCTCCTGTATTGCAGGTGGATTATTTACCAGCTGAGCTACCAGGCTACCAGCCCCTAAAAAATTAAGTAATTCTGGTTATTTCTTTATAGGAATACACTGCATCTTATGAACATAAATATACATTTCAGAGTATCTTAAGATACATTGATATTACAAAAATCACACTAAATATTTATTGCTTTATACATTATTTCTCAACTATTGCACTGTCAAAGTAGTGTATCAAAAATAGTTAATTACAATATTTCATTCTTTGTATCTCTGTAATAAGATGATAATCTCTATAAATTGTTCTCAGACTAAAAATGCAGTTGGTAAATTATGCTTGTATCCCCCAAATTAAGCCCATAACTAATCTAATTGAGTTTTTTTTAATATATATTTATTTTAGGTGATAATGTATATTTACATTTAAAGCTTTAAGATTACCATTTTTCTCCTATCAAAATTTTGTTTAGCCCTAGCAGAAATAAAAATTCTCTGGAATCTAGAAGGAAAATACCATCTTTTGATCTAGAAGGAACATCAACAACTATGTGCCAGGTAATATACTATATATGTTTCATGCATTTAATGTCATTTACCAACCAAACCTAAGAGGTAGCTACTAGCATTATGGTCCCTTAATATCAGAAAGAGATGCGGCAAATGGAATCTTCAACACCTGTTTATCCCCTATTAAGCTTGAATCCCTATAACCTCAAGGCTGGAAATGTAAAATATATATTGTACAGATCTTCTTAACATTAGACTTTGTATGTAACCCCATCTTATGCCAAGCACATGTAGTCCTGGGAGTCATGAAAGTTAAAACTGAACACTTTAAAAGTGGCAGCTGCATAGTTCTCTTGAAACTTTTAAGCAAGTTGTTCTATTTTTATTTTTTTCTGAGAAAATCGCTCTGGTGTCCAAAGAGTCCCTACATTCAGTGTTGCCAAGTATCCATAATGAATGCTTCGCTTCTCTTGGTTGTGAAAGAGGTAGCATCGTTCTTAGCTCAGCAGAACTGTCAGCTCCCTCCCCAAGCCAGCTTTGCAGTGTTTCTCAGGAGGCTTTCCTGATTGGCCAAACTAAGATCTCTAGTTCTTGAACATTTCCTTATGTCACTTAATCCCTAAAATAGATTGCTTTCTTAAATCTTGAGGGATTGTGTTTTCTGCAACTGTAATCTGGTATGTAAATTGGAGAAGGAAACTGAGACAAATAAAATGTCAAGCAATATTAGGAACATGCTTTAAGTTAGTTAACTATAGAGCCAGAACTTGAATCTAATTAGTGGGGGACCAGAGACCAAAATCTTCACTTATATAGCTTTTGCAGGTAAATCAAGTATTTAAGACTATCAAAAACAGACATGTGACATTAGGAAGAGGTATTTGGGGAAATTTTATTAATGTTTATAATTCAGTGAAATGTAGTACCTTATAAATGATCCCCATATAATCCCAGGAATCTGAAAACATATGAAACAGGTTCCAGAAGAATGGATGAGTAAACTCAATTCTATTTGAAATTAGTGGCCTGTGTATACTTTTGAGTTATTCAAGTTTATTATAAATACTAAATTAAAACAGAGACAATCTTTTTGAAATCATCACTTAGAAATAATCCAAAAGAAAACAAAATGCAAAGGGAATATGTGTGCATGCTGTTTCTTCAGTCGTGTCTGACTTTTTGCAACCCTATGGACTGTAGCCTGCCAGGCTTTTTTATCCATGGGATTCTCCAGGCAAGAATACTGGAGTGGGTTATCATGCCCTTCTCCAGGGGGTCTCCCCAGCCAAGGCATTGAACTTGTGTCTCTTACCTCTCCTGCATTAGCAGACAGGTTCTTTACCCCTAGCACTACCTGGGAAGCCCCTTAAGAAAATAATTTTTAGAAGTGGTAAACATAAACCCAAACATATTAATTAATACATTAAATGTTAATGGAGTAAATATTTCAACTAAAAGGCAGATTCTTGGGATGTAAAGAAATAAGACTCTTTTATAAGTTATGCTCAAAATATGGACTTTACATATAAACCTTATTGGTTAAACATAAATAGATGGCAGAAGACTTTCCATATACATGGAAATCATGCAGAAGCAGGAATGGCTATATTAATATGGCATAATATAGACTTCAAGAGATGGATTATCACCAAAAATAAAGAGGGATAATTCTTTAGGAATAGATATTCCTAAAGATAGATAATTGTAATATTATTTTTGAAAATAGCAGACTTTCCAACTAAATGAAACAAGAATTTGAAGAATTAAAGGCAGTAAAAGACAATTCAAAAATCAGAGGGATGGTATGGGGAGGGAGGAGGGAGGGGGTTCAGGATGGGGAACACGTGTATACCTGTGGTGGATTCATATTGATGTATGACAAAATCAATACAATGTTGTAAAGTAATTAACCTCCAATTAAAATAAATAAATTTATATTTAAAAAGATGTAAAATTCCTTTCTCAAAGTCTGAAAAACCAATTAGGCAAAAGAAAATAAAGAAATAAAATGAAGCTAGAGACACAGGTTATCTGGACAACACTACCAATCACCTCGACCAACTGGTAATTATAGAACACTGCTGCTGCTGCTGCTAAGTCGCTTCAGTTGTGTCCGACTCTGTGCGACCCCATATGGCAGCCCACCAGGCTCCTCAGTCCCTGGGATTCTCCAGGCAAGAACACTGGAGTGGGTAATTATAGAACACTACACACCATGAATGTGAGATTAACATGCTCTAGAATTATTTGGCCATAATACAAGTCTCACTTCATTTTAAATAATTATGGTATTGACTCAGATCAAACTAAACTAAACTAAAAAAAAAAAAAAAAAAAACNAAAAAAAAAAAAAAAAAAGAACAGTGATTTTTTTATTTGTCCAGGTGCCTTGTTTTATGAAACTGGTCTTGATGTTTAAGATGTAATCACCACCCCCGCCCTGAAGTCTTTAAATATATAAAATTGAATAAGAATAATATTAATGATTTTTTCTTAATTCAAACACAAATGTAGAACTTTGATTCTTAACTCTTAATATCAAACTCTGACTGGAGGGTAATAAATCACAATAGGTCCGTTAAATAGAAACATATTTATATGATTGAGATTTACCCTTCAGTGAGGAAAATTTTTCTTTAAATATTAGAAAGTTTCAAAACTTTTCTTTAAAGCATTGAAAAAAATAATATTTTGTGAGAAAAAAATTTGTCTTAGTTTTTTATTTTGAGAAAACTATGGATTAGTAGAAAATTGTAGCAATAGTGCAGAGAGGTCCCAGGTACCTGCACCCTTAAAATTTCCCTCCCTGACTACATCTTATATAAACATAGTACACCAAAACTAGGAAATTGTCATGGTGACATGTGTTGCATATAATTCTATTCAATTTTATCATGTATACATGATATTTTTGTATTAGAAGATACAGAAAAAAGTTCATCACCTCAAAAGTATTTTGTGTTCTTTGTGTATAATCACACCCATCACCTTCCAACCCCCCATAACAAACCCTTGGCAATCATGAATCTGTTTTCATTGCTATAGAGTGAACTTTGCAGACTGGACTCAAGTGAACAAACTGAGCATTTTAATTTTGAGATCTAAATAAGCTGCTGCATGTATCAATTTTTTTGTTCCTTTTTATTGTTAAATAGCATTGTTTCTCTTCTCTCTTCCACCAATCTACATATCAATCCTTTTGATAATATCAAAAAGCATTGATTACTGTAGACATTTAATGTTTTAATGTCTGGTTAACTCGGCTTTATTCTATCTCAAAATTATTTTAGCCTTTAGTCAATTCTTTGGATTTTTCTATACATTTAGAATAAGCTTGCCTGTATATACAAAAACACTGAGAGTTTTAAAAATTTGTTTATTTTTTATTGAAGGATAATTGCTTTACAGAATTTTGCTGATTTCTGTCAAACCTCAACATGAATCAGCCATAGGTATACATACACCCCCTCCATTTTTAATCTCCCTCCCATCTCTCTCCCCATGCCACCACTCTAGGTTGATATAGAGCCTATTTGAACTTCCTGAGACATACAGCAAATTCCCACTGGCTATCTGTTTTACATATGGTAATGTAAGTTTCCATGTTACTCTCTCCATACATCGCACACTCTCCTTCCCTCTCCCCATGTCCATAAATCTATTCTCTATGTCTATTTCTCCATTGTTGCCATGTAAATAAATTCTTCAGTATTATTTTTCTGGATTCCATATATATGTATTAGAATACAATATTTATCTTTCTCTTTCTGACTTACTTCACTCTGTATAATCATTCTAGGTTCATCCACCTCATTAGAACTGACTCAAATGCATGCCATTTTATGGTTGAGTAACATTCCTTGTGTATACATACTACAACTTTTTTGTCCAGTCATCTGTAGATGACATCTAAGCTGCTTACATGCTCTAGCTGTTGTAAACAGTGCTTCAGTGAACAATGGGATACATGTGTCTCTTTCAATTTTGGTTTCCTCAGGGTATATGCCTAGGAGTGGGATTGCTGGATCATATGGTGGTTTTATTTCCAGTTTTTTTAAGGAATCTCCATACCATCTTCCATAGCGACTGTATCAATTTGCAGTCCCACCAACAGTGAAAGAGCATTCCCTTTTCTCCACACCCTCTCCAGCATTTATTATTTGTAGTCTTTTTGATGATGTCCATTCTGACTTGTGTGAGGTGATCTCTCATTGTACTTTTAATTTACATCTATCTAATAATGAGTGATATTGAGCATCTTTTCATGAGTTTGTTAGCCATCTGTATGCCTTCTTTGAAGAAATGTCTGTTTAGGTGTTTTCCCCACTTTCTGATTGTGTTGATTATTCTCTGGTATTGAGTTGCATGAGCTGCTTGTATATTTTGGAAATTAAGCCTTTGTCAGCTGTTTCATTTGCTATTATTTTCTCCCATTCTAAGGGCTGTCTTTTCACCTTGCTTATAGTTTCCTTTGCTGTGCAAAAGCTTTTAAGTTTAATCAGGTCCCGCTTGTTCACTTTTGCTTTTATTTCTGTTATTCTAGGAGGAGGGTCATAGAGGATCTTGTTTGTTTACCTCATAGAGTGTTCTGCCTATGTTTTCCTCTAAGAGTTTTATAGTTTCTGGGCTTACATTTAGGTCTTTAATCCATTTTGAGTTTATCTGTGTGTATGGTGTTAGGAAGTGTTCTAATTTCATTCTTTTACATAGAGCTGTCCAGTTTTCCCAGCACCATTTATTGAAGAGGCTGGCTTTGCCCCCTTGTATATTCTTGCCCCCTTTGTGAAAAATAAGGTACCCATAGGTACGTGGGTTTATTTCTGGGTTTTCCATCTTGATCCATCGGTCTATATATATTTTTTTTTTTTTGCCAGTACCATATTGTCTTGATTACTGTGACTTTGTAGTATAATCTGAAGTCAGAAAGGTTGATTCCTCCAGCTCCATTCTTCTTTCTTAAGATTGCTTTGGTGATTTGGGGTCTCTTGTGTTTCCAATGAGTTGTGAACATTTTTGTTCTAGTTCTGTGGAAAATGCCATTGGTAATTTGATGGTGACCTCACTGAATCTGTAGATTGCATTTGGTAGGATAGTCATTTTCACAACATTGATTCTTCCTTCCCAGGTATATGGACTATCTCTCCATCTGTTTATGTCATCTTTGATTTCTTTCATTAGGGTCTTATATTTTCCTGGGTACAGTTCTTTTGTCTCCTTAAGTAAGTTTATTCCTAGATATTTAATTCATTTTGTTGCAATGGTGAATGTGATTAATTCCTTAATTTCTTTCTGATTTTTCATTGTTAGTATATAGACATGCAAGTGATTTCTGTGTATTGATTTTGTATCCTGCAACTTTGCTAAATTCATTGATTAGTTCTAGTACTTTTCTGATATGATTTTTAAGGTTTTCTATGCACAGTATCATATCATCTGCAAACAGTGAGAGTTTTATTTCTTCTTTTCTGATCTAGATTCCTTTCATTACTTTTTGTTCTCTGATTGCTGTAGCTAGGACTTCCAAAACTATGTGGAATAATAATGGCAAAAGTGGACACCCTTGTCTTGTTACTGATCTTAGGGGCTTTCAGTTTTTCAACATTGAGAATAATGCATGCTGTAGGCTTATCATATATGACCTTTACTATGTTGAAGTAGATTCTTTCTATATCCATTTTTAAAAAAGTTTTATCATAAATGGGTGCTGATTTTGTCAAAGGCTTTTCTGCATCTATTGAGATTATCATATGGTTTTTATCTTTCAATTTGTTAACATGGTAAAATACATTGGTTGATTTGTGTATATCAAAGAATCCTTGCATCTCTGGAATTAACCCAACTTGATCATGGTGTATGAGGTTTTGATGTGTTGCTGAATTGTTTGCTAAAATTGTGTTAAGGATATTTGCATCTATGTTCATCAGTGACATTGGCCTGTAATTTTCTGTTTTATGTGTTGTCTCTGTCATCAGGGTGATGGTGGCCTCATAGAATGAGTTTGGAAGTGTTTTTTCCTCTGCAATTTTTTGAAAGGGTTTTAGAAGGATAGGCATTAGCTCTTCTCTAAATGTTTAATAGAATTATCCTGTGAAACCATCTGGTGCTGGGCTTTTATTTTGGGGGAGATTTTTGATCACAGCTTCAATTTCAGTGCTTGTAACTAGGTTGTTCATAATTTCTATTTCTTTCTGGTTCAATCTTGGATGATTGAACTTTTCTAAGAATCTGGTTATTTTTTCCAGGTTATCTATTTTATTGCCATATAGTTGTTTATAATAGTCTCTTATAATCCTTTGTCTTTCTGCATTGTCTGTTGTAGCCCCTCATTTTTCATTTCTAATTTTGTTGATTTGATTGTTCTCTCTCTTTTCTTTTTTTATTAATGTATCTGGCTAAAGGTTTGTCAATTTGTTTATCTTCTCAAAGAGACAGGTTTTAGTTTTATTACTCTTCACTGTTTCTTCCATTTCTTTTTCATTTATTTTTGCTTGGATCTTTATGATTTCTTTCCTTCTACTAATTTTTTTTTGTTCTTCTTATTCCAGTTGTCTTAGGTGTGAAGTTATGTTGTCTATTTCTTGTTTCTTGAGGTAGGATTGTATTACTATAAACTTTCCTCTTAGATCTGCTTTTGCTGCATCCCATAGGTTTTGAGTTCTTGGCTTTCATTGTCATTTGTTTCTATAAATGTTTTTTTTTTAATTCCCTTTTGATTTCTTCAGTAACCCATTGGCTATTTAGAAATGTGTTGCTTAATCGCCATGTGTTTGTGTTTCTTCCAGTTTTTTTTTTTTTTTCTTGTAATTGATATCTAGTCTCATAGCATTGTGGTGGGAGAAGATGCTTGACATGATTTCATTTTCTTAAATTTACTGAGGTTTGGTTTGTGACCCAAGATTTGGTCTCACCTGGAGAATGTTTCATGTGCACTTGAGAAGGTGTATCCTTCTGCGTTTGGATGGAATGTCCTGAAGATATCAATGAAATCCATCTCATCTAATGCATCATTTATGACTTGTGTATCCTTATTCATTTTCTGTTTTCATGATCTTGTCCATTGATGTGAATGGGGTGTCACAGTCTCCTAATATTATTGTGTTGTCAATTTCTCCTTTTATGTCTGTTAGTGTTCATCTTATGTACTGATGTTGAGTCTTGTATTCAAGTGGCTTCTTTTGTATGAGTTCTCACCATCTGACACTCCCCAGAGTTAGTTCTCTGGTAGTCTAGGGTCTTGGAGTCTGTGCTCCCAATCCAAAGGCTCAGGGCTTAATCTCTGGTCAGGATCAAAGATTCCACAAGTGGTTTGTTATGGCATTAAGTGAGACTAAAACAAATATTCAAAAACAGAAAGTAAAGATAAACCCCAGACAAATGGCAGTTACAAAATCAGGCAAATAATAATTAAAATAATGGAACATACACATAAGTCAAAACAGTCCAGCAAAAATAAAGTGCAGTAGATTGATCTGACAAACAAAGGAAATGAAAGATCATATTTACCAGTTAAGAGCAAAACTAACTAGCACAAACTGGAAAACAAAACTAAAGCAAGGTACCAAGTGGGGAATAAAGCAGTGAAAACAAAACTAACAAATATGTTGAGTGGAAAGGAAAGAAAGAAAAGAAAGAAAGAATAGATATGCAAAATTAAATAGAGGTAGATGAGGGAGATTTATATACTTTAAAGATTAACTGCAAGGGGAAAAGAACAGTAGGAAAGGCAAACAAAGGAATAAATGTAGAAAAAAAGTTTTTTAAAAAAATAAAATTATAAAAATGAGGAAAAAAATGGAAGAAGAAAGAAAAAAGGGGGAAAAAAAGGAAAACTACCAGACTGCAAAATCCCAACATATATGCAGAGGTTTATAGCAAAAATAAAATGTGTGACTGAATATATACACATATATACACACCCATAAGCAAAATCAAAACAGTCCAAAAAAAATAAAGTACAATAGATTGACCCAGCAAATAAAGGAAACCAAAAATTATAACTACCAAACAAAACTAAGCACAAACTGGAAAACAACTAAAGCAAGGTGCCAACTGGGGAATAAAGCAACAAAACTAAAACTAACAGATATGTTGTGAGGAAAGGAGAGAAAGAAAGAAAGAATAGATATGCTAAGTTAAATAGAGGTAGATAAAGAAAATTTATATATTTTAAAGATTAACTGCAAGGGGAAGAGTACAGTAGGAAAAGCAAACAAAGGAATAAATGCAGAAAAAATAATAATAGGTTTAAAAATTAAAATTAAAAAGAGAGAAAAAAGAAAAATAATAATAAAGGAAAACTCCAAAGAACTGTAAAAGCCCAGTGTAGAGGAAGAGGTTTATAAAAACAAGAAACAATGTGACTGAGGAAAAAAAAAAGCTCAAAATCTTAATTGGATTTCATCAGTTCAGTTCAGTCACTCAGTCGTGTCCAACTCTTTGCGACCATATAGACTGCAGCACGCCAGGCTTCCCTGTCTATCACCAACTCCTGGAGTTTACTCATACTCATGTCCCTTGAGTTGGTGATGCCATCCAACCATCTCATTCTCTGTCATCTCCTTCTCCTCCCACCTTCAATGTGTCCCAGCATTAGGGTCTTTTCCAACGAGTCAGTTCTTTGAATCAGGTGGCCAAAATATTGGAGTTTCAGCTCCAGCACCAGTCCTTCCAATGAATATGCAGGACTGATTTCCATTAGGATGGACTGATTGGATCTCCTTGCAGTCCAAGGGACTCTCAAGAGTCTTCTCCAACACCACAGCTCAAAAAAATTCTTGGGCACTCAGTTTTCCTTATAGTCCAACTCATATTCATACATGATTACTGGAAAAACCATAGTTTTGACTAGATGTACCTTTGTCAGCAAAGTAATGTCTCTGCTTTTTAATATGCTGTCTAGGTTGGCCATAACTTTTCTTCCAAGAAGCAAGCATCTTAATTTAATGGCTACAGTCACCATCTGCAGTGATTTTGGAGCCCCCAAAGATAAAGTCTGTCACTGTTTCCAATGTTTCTCCATCTATTTGCCATGAAGGAATGGGACTGGATTCTGTGATCTTAGTTTTCTGAACGTTGAATTTTAAGCCAACTCTTTCATGCTCAGGACTTCCCTGGTGGCTCACACGCTCTTCTTTCAATTTCATCTAGAAGCTGTTTAGTTCTTCTTTGCTTTCTGCCATAAGGGTGGTGTCATCTGCATATCTGAGGGCATTGATATATCTCTTGGAAATCTTGATTCCAGCTTGTGCTTCATCCAGCCCAGCGTTTCTCATGATGTACTCTGCATAGAAGTTAAATAAGTAGGGTGACAGTATGCATCTTTGACATATTCATTTCCTAACTTGGAACCAGTCTGTTGTTCCATGTCCAGTTCTAACTGTTGCTTCTTGACCTGCATACAGATTTCTCAGGAGGCAGGTCAGTTGGTCTGGATTTCATAGTGCCAATACAATTAACAACTACAACAGAAGGGGATAAAAATGGATTTAAAAAAAAAAAAGAAAAAAATCCAGAAGAATCTACAGAACAAGTCAAAAATAAGAATAATAAAGAGTCACTGCTGTCAGAGTCGACTCCCACGCTGGCGGTCACAGTCCACCTCACCTCCCTAGGATGCCCTCCAGCACTGTGCTGATCTCTGCTGTGGGGGCTGCTCAGATTTTAATCTGATCCTACTCCTGTGTGTTCTTGCCTCCAGTGTCCACAGCTATTAAAACTAGATAATTCTCTTTTCTTGGAGCTCTCAATTACCTTTTATATATTCCATATACACAAAAGCTGCATAGTTGATCATGTGGATTTAATCTGTAGTTTGTACAACAGGTGGGAAGGTTTTGGGGTCTTCTTCCTTAGCCACACTGCCCCTGGGTTTCAACTGTGGTTTNAGTTGGTCTGGATTTCATAGTGCCAATAAAATTAACAACTACAACAGAAGGGGATAAAAATGGATTTAAAAAAAAAAAAGAAAAAATCCAGAAGAATCTACAGAACAAGTCAAAAATAAGAATAATAAAGAGTCACTGCTGTCAGAGTCGACTCCCACGCTGGTGGTCACAGTCCACCTCACCTCCCTAGGATGCCCTCCAACACTGTGCTGATCTCTGCTGTGGGGGCTGCTCAGATTTTAATCTGATCCTACTCCTGTGTGTTCTTGCCTCCAGTGTCCACAGCTATTAAAACTAGATAATTTTCTTTTCTTGGAGCTCTCAATTACCTTTTATATATTCCATATACACAAAAGCTGCATAGTTGATCATGTGGATTTAATCTGTAGTTTGTACAACAGGTGGGAAGGTTTTGGGGTCTTCTTCCTTAGCCACACTGCCCCTGGGTTTCAACTGTGGTTTTATTTCCACCTCTACATGTGGGTCGTCCCCTGGGGTTTGCTCCTGAGGCTGCCCTGGAGGACTTGGAATTTCCCCTGTGAGGGCCAGGTGTGGAGGTGGTGCAGTTGCTTCTGTCACATGGGTTCTGGCAGCACCAGGTACTCAGGGGAGTTGGCGGCTAGGACAGCAGCAAATATAGTGCTCTAGAAGGGTATGCCAACTAGTATTGGCCAAATACACTCCAGTATTCTTGCCCAGAGAGCCCCCTCCCTGAAAGAGAAGCCTGGCAGGCCACAGTCTACAGGGTCACAAAGAGTCCTACACCACTGAAGCAACCCTGCACTCATAGACGAAAAACTTTTTTTGTCTGGGGTAGCTCTGCCCCAGTGAGAGTTGAGCGTGAAAGTGGCTCAGATGCTTGGCCTATGGGGACTCTGGTGGTGCCAAGTGTGCAGGGACACAGACTGCCTCCACTGCCTGAGTTATGGCCCTATCAGAGTCTTTTTTGAGCCTCTTGTAGCTAGTGATCAGAAGGCCTCTTTGGCCAGTCTTTCTCCATAGCTCTGCCTGTTCGGGGACATAGAGGTGTCCCCTTGGCTGAGGTCTTAGTCTGTTGATTGGCACATCATGTACTTAAAGGGGCACCCAGGATGGGGCCCTACTCTGTAGATCTGCATGTCAGGCACTTATAGGGGCACCCTTGGTGGCGTCCTAGTCTGTTGTTCAGCGCATCACTTAAAGGAGCACCCAGGGTGGGGTCCTACTCTGCAGATCAGTGCATCAGGTGTTTGATGGGCCCATTCTCTATTATTCAGCTGCCAATGCTGGCATGTGGGGAGAGAGAGGCTACAATGATGGCTCCACCCGCTTCGAGTGACTCAGCAGTATTTTCTTGCTTCCATGGCTGCCTGGCTTTCCTCAACTGGCATTTTCCACTGCGATCTCTTCCCTCACATCCCTCAATCCATCTCTCCACAGTCAACAGCAGCCCTTGCCCTGGAATTGCTCCACAATCCCTGAACGCCAGCTCCCAGCTGCTGCATCTTCCAGGGGACAAGCATTCCTGTCTGGGGTATGTATGGCTGCAGCAAGGACTGTCTGATTCTCATTCCATCTGGGCTGCCACAGATCAGCTGTTTCATGTTCAGCCTTAAAAGTTTCTCCTTTGGCTCAGACAATTGCATCCATGTGGGGATCGGACCCCTGCTTCAGTTCTCCCAGCCACCAAGGGCATGTCCAGTCCTACGAACACTCCTGTGTTTTTCTGTATAGTTCCTTCATCCTACCGAGTTTTGCATGGTTATATATATTCTTTTCCACTGGTCAGGTGCTCCTGTCCACTCTCAGCTGTGCCTGAAGGTGTATTCCTGATATATCCATGGAGAGAAATGTACTCTATGTCCACCTACTCCTCCTCCATCTTGTTCATCTCTATAAGTAAGTAAGTAAGTAAAGTCACTCAGTCATGTCCAACTCTTTGTGACCCCGTGGGCTGCAGCCCACCAGGCTCCTCAGTCCATGGGATTCTCCAGGCAAGAATACTGGAGTGGGTTGCCGTTTCCTTCTCCAGGGGATCTTCCCGACCCAGGGATCGAACCCAGGTCTCCCACATTGGAGGCAGACGCTTTAACCTCTGAGCCTCCAGGGAAGTTCTGTTAAAATACATAATTTTAGGCAGAATTACATTTACTGTGATGTCTCCCATTTCATTTATTACCAAATTTATGTATAGAGAATTGCATTACCTTATTTTCCTTGTTGTGTTGTGTAGAATTCTTGGTGACCCTCCTCTGTCCTTGGGATTCTCCAGGCATGAATACTGGAGTGAGTTGCCATGCCCTTCTGGAGAGGATCTTCCCAATCTAGAGATTGAACCTGGGTGTCATGTCTCCTGCATTGGCAGGTGAGTTTTTTTTTTTTTTTTTTTTTTTTTACCACTAGTTCCACCTGGGAAGTCCATATATAGATGTATACACATATTTTTTTAATGTTCTCACTTTGCAGGTTGGTTTGCTCTAACATCACCTCTTTAGTTATTATCCCAGTGTTCGGTTGTTAGTTTCTTTGATTTTATTGTTCTTTTTTGCATAACACGGTCTTGATAAAGATTTTTTGTTTTCTGCATTTATAATTTCAAGTGTCTCTTCTGCAAAATAATAAATGGTAATTTTATTCAGCCTTTGACTACTGATATAGAACTGACTTTGGACCATTTAAGAATTATTTTTATTTTTCCTTCCATTTAAGACACCTGCCTAAAATATTTATCACTGGATATTCCCAAATAAATTTTACATTACTATCATCGTTGAATAGTTTTCTAGGGAGTTGTACAAGTAAATACTTCTTTTTACTCATTTAACTTGAGATCTGGGAATAATTTAGACAGAAGAAAATAAAGCTCTTATGTCAAAATATCATATTTCTGTGCTTCAGTGTCTCAATCAGCAATATGGCAAAAATGGATGCATATTAAATCACTGGATTATGTAAATAATAATGAACTATTTCTAGAGTTATTATATATAAATGGAAGAAAGGAGTTATGAAAACAAAATCTCAATTTCACTTTTCAGTAACAAATACAATCATAATAGTATAATACTTTGGTAGTCAATCTTTTGGGAGAACATGAAAATTTAATAAGAATGCAATTTTGCTTGTTTAAAAAAACATTAAAACTATGATCAAAATCTATAATTATAGAACTGTAGATTATACAGCACTCAAGAGAACAGCAGGAGCGGTAGGAAGACCTTCTTAAACGAATGATGCAAAGAAATAGAAGAAAACAATAGAATGGGAAAGACTAGAGTTCTCTTCAAGAAAATTGGAGATATCAAGGGAACATTTCATGCAAGGATGGGCACTATAAAGGACAGAAACAGTAAGGATATAATAGAAGCAGAAGAGGTTAAGAAGAGGTGACAAGAATACACAGAATAACTATATTAGTAAGGTCTTAATGACCCAGATAACCATGATGATGTGGTCACTCATCTAGAGCCAGATATCCTGGAATGTGAAGTCAAGTGGGCCTTAGGAAGCATTACTACAAACAAAGCTTCTGGAGATGATGCAATTCCAGCTGAGCTACTTCAAATCCTAAGATGATGCTATTAAAGTGCTCCACTCAATATGTCAGCAAATTTAGTAAACTCAACAATGGCTGCAGGGTTGGAAAAGGCCAGTTTTCATTCCAATCCCAAAGAAAGGCCATGCCAAAGAATGTTTAAACTACCATACATTCGTGTTCATTTCACATGCTGGCAAGGTTATTCTCAAAATCCTACATGTTAGGCTTCCATAGTACATGAACTAAGAACTTCCAGGTGTACAATCTGGGTTTAGAAAAGACAGAAGAACCAAAGATCAAATTGCCAATGTTCTCCTGATCATAGAGAAAACAAGAGAACTCGTGAAGAACATCTACTTCTGCTTCATTGACTGTGCTTAAGCCTTTGACTTGTGGATCACAACAAACTGGAAAATTCTTAAAGAGATGGGAATACCAGATCACCTTATCTGTCTCCTGAGAAACCTTTATTTAGGTCAGAAAGCAACAGTTTGAACCTTACATGGAATAACCAGCTGCTTCAAAACTGGGAAAGGAGTACAACTAGTCTGTATGTTTTCACGCTGCTTATTTAACTTATAGGCAGAGTACATCATGTGAGATGCCTGGCTGGATGAATTACAAGCTGGAATTAAGACTGCAGGGAGAAATAATAACAGCCTCAGATATGTAGATGATACCACTCTAATGGAAGAGGAATTAAAGAGCCTCTTGATGGTGAAAGAAGAGAGTGAAAAAGTTGGCTTACAACTCAATATTTAAAAAAAAAACTAAGATGATGGCATCTGCCCCATCATTGCTTGGAAAATAGAAGGGGAAAAAGTATAAGCTGTGACAGATTTTATTTTCTGGGGCTCCAAAATCACTGCAGCTGGTGACTGCAGCCATGAAATTGAGAGATGCTTGCTCCTCGGAAGGAATGCTATGACAAAGCTAGACAGCATATTAAAAAACAGAGACATCACCTTGCCAAAAAACATCCATGTAGTCAAAGTTATGCTTTTCCTAGTAGTCATGTATGGATATGAGAGTTGAACTATAAAGAAGCCTGGGCACTGAAGAATTGCTGTTTTTGAACTGTGGAGCAGAATAAGACTCTTGAGAGTCACTTGGACCAAAAGGAGATAAAACCAGCCGGTCCCAAAGAAAATCAACCCTGGATATTCATTGGAAGGACTGATGATGAAGCTGAACTTGCAATACTTTCACTACCTGATGAGAAGAGCTGACTCATTGTCAGTGACCTTGATGCTGGGAAAGATTGAAGGCAAAGGAGGCAGGTGCAACAGAGGATGAGATGTTTAGATAGCATCGCCAACTCAATAGACATTAATTTGTGTAGAATCCAGGAGATATTGGAAGACAGAGGAGCCTGGCAGGCTTCATTCCTGCAAAGAATTGGAGATGACTTAGACTGGAAAACAATGACAAGATTATAGCCACAGTTAATTGGCCACCTAAAATATAGTTTTCACTTACAGGTTTGTTTTTTTTTTTTAACCAAAACACTTGGCAGTAGGTATCAACTCTTATTTGTTTATTAAACAAATGAAGCTTAGGGAGTTTAAATAACTTTTCCACTGTCACAGTTAATACTTATAAGATTCAACTCAGGCTTATCTCTCCAAACTTGTATAATGCAAACCTAACTTCTAACATTATTAATTGCCACCTTAAAATAGGCTCCATTAGCTGTTTAAAAGATCATTTAATTTAGTGAATAACATTTAACTAAAGGAAAATAATAACATTTCTTTAGTTTTGCCAAGTCTTTCCCCTTCCTTCTTCTTCTTTTTTTTTTTTGAGAAAATCATATGTATGATATAGTTTTCTAAATGAAGAATAAGTAATATTCTTCTTATGAAGGATGATGCTTCACAAAGACAGAAGAGTGTATAAGCAAATTTTTCTGAAGTACTGCTGCTTTCTTGAAGGCAGATTTATGATGAAGTGCAGATAAAATTATTTTAAATGCCTGTATGAAAATTCATACAAAAAATAGCTGAGCACCTTTTAGAGTAGAGAGTGCTAGAGTCTGAAATACAGGAATAGTGTGAGCAACATCCTGTACTATTAGTGTCTTAAGTAAATATATCAGGATTTTTAAAATATCAGATGTTTATTTCAAATGTCATTTTTCACAAGCCATGAGGCATAATTAGATCCTCTGAACACAATAGAAATTTTGTACACATTTCCCTGAGCATCAAAATATAGATTTGCTTTCTTTTCTACTGCTCATGCTCTTCTGTTTTCCTTCCCATACTGACCTATAAGAGAATTGCTTTCCATCTGTCTGCTGCTGCTGCTGCTAAGTCGCGTCAGTCGTGTCCGACTCTGTGTGACCCCATAAACGGCAGCCCACCAGGCTCCCCTGTCCCTGGGATTCTCCAGGCAAGAACACTGGAGTGGGTTGCCATTGCCTTCTCCAATGCATGAAAGTGAAAAACGAAAGTAAAGTCGCTCAGTCGTGTCCGACTCTTAGCGACCGCATGGACTGCAGGCCACCAGGCTCCTCCGTCCATGGGATTTTCCAGGCAAGAGTACTGGAGTGGGGTGCCATCACTTTCTCGGTCCATCTGTCTAGGTGTCCTAGTAATTATTATTATACTTCTTTTTTAAGAAGTATGAGATAACTTGTCTTAGGGAAAATGAGGAGCTGTGTGTCCTTTNACTGTGTGTGTCCTTTGTGCAAAAAACTTGAAGACACTGAATTTATGATGCCTGGGAGAAGACTCAAGCAGAAGAAATTTATGTTCAAGGTTAGTCTTCCTTTGAGAATTTATGACAACCTATCATCTCCAAATTTTAGAGAAAGAAAAATATATATATTTAATTTAAATTTTATGTTTTAAGATGTTGATTTGGTGAAAATATTATTATTATTTTAATTTTTATTTTAACTTTAGTTTACTTTACAATACTGTATTGGTTTTGCCATACATTGATATGAATCCACCAC
>SJYQ01001678.1:0-45716 GCA_006410935.1 Redunca redunca
AGCCCGCCCGCGCCGCCGCACCGCCGCTTCGAGTACAAGTACAGCTTCAAGGGGCCGCACCTGGTGCAGAGCGACGGGAGCGTGCCCTTCTGGGCCCACGCGGGCAGTAAGCGGGGCGGGCGTGAGCTGGGAGGGCGGCGGGCGGCCGGGGCCCCTCCGCTGCCTCCGCGCCCCGGGCGCGTGGGTCAGCCCGGATCCGCGGGCCTCCGCGCGCACCCCGTGCCCCTCCCTCCCCACCTCCCCCCGCGCTCCCTCCGATGCCCCCCGCTCGTTGTGTTCGCTCTCGGGCTCTTCCCTTTCTTCCTGCGCTCACTTGAGCTCGCTTCGAGGCGTCGCGTTTCACCCCAGCGCCGCGCTCCGGGGAGACGTCCCGCGCCCCTGTCCCCCCGCCCCGATCGGCCCCAGCCTGGACCGCCGCCCCTCGGCCCTCCCCTGCTCCCCGCCGGGGTCGGCCGCGGTTGATGGTCCACTTGAGCGTCCGGTGTCCCCTGACGGCTGCAGGGATGGCCCGTGTTGGCTTTAGAGCGATCTCGAAGTCTTCATGTTAGAGGACATGCTTCTGTTAAATTGGCCTTTCTCAGGGACGTCCTGTGATCTTTGATCTTTTCTCCTGTATTAACACACATGTCATTTACAGTTAGGCTCGTTGCTTCATTTAATAGAAGAAGGGATGCGAGGTATTGATTGAGAACTTGAGTCTAAAAGCTAGCACCGTGTACAGCTGTTTCATTTTTACTTTTTTTTTTGAGTGTGTGATTGAAATAACCTGTGCTGAGTGTTTTATTCATTTTGTGTATGTGGCACTGTTAAGCCCCCTCCGTGCTAAGAGAGCCTTGCTCCCTGCTTACACACGTGAGGGAAAACGTATCTGTAGGAGTGCTGATGTGTCACGGCTGCCTAAAACGTGGCAGTTGGCTTCTGTAAACTGCTCAGTGACCGTCAGATGCAACCTTTGAAACAAGTGGCAAATGCCTTTCTGTGGGGTGAGAAGGACTGGCACTTCGAATTCCATCTCTGAGTGTCAGTGAGCAGTCACTCATGCAAGGTTTGTATACATTCTTTTAGATTGTCCAGGGCTTGAAACAAGATGTTCCATTTCTAGAAAGTAATTGCTGCTTTACAAAGCACACTTTTAGGAAGAGCTATTTCCTAATAGAAATTTCAATTAGGCTTAATGACCAAGTCATTAAGTAGGTGGAAGAGAGTGCAATTATTCTGTTACTCCGCAGACGCTTACTGTATACCCGCTCCTCAAAAGCCTATTGCTGGGCATTTCTTATCAAGGTAGCCTTGTTCTTAGTAACACAGAGCTGGCACAGGCGTCCCAGACACAAGTGTGGGGGATTTTTGTTCTTCTTCTTGAAATGATGCTGAGTTTTTCAGTAGTGGTGATAAACGTGTTGACGTTTTTCACTTCTGCATTTCTCCGTTGTCTTGTTCTTCTGGCTTTTTCTTGCACTCACACCACATACATCAGCCAGTTAGGAATGTTAATCAACTGCTTAAATTAGTTACACTGACATTCTTTTCAGAACCTATAACCAACTAAGCTTTTCTGCTACAGAAATGTCACACAGCGTACCTGGGCGAATGAATCTGAAATAAGGAGTTTAGAACTTTAGCAGTGGCTTTTCTGTTGACTCTGGGAATCACCGCTGTGGGTATCTCTTGCTTTCGTTATCACTGTAATTTTTACCATCTGACAGTTTTCCTTAACTCCATTGATCATTTTTCCCTTTTCATTTTGCCCTGAGATCCATTATTTGAAACATTTTTTCAATAGAGAAAGTTAAGATTTAATTTGTTTAATCTTAACAAATCCCCCTTACATCATCCCCAAATTAAGACCAAATCTATGGTGTTTCTTTTTCTTAACTCTAATGTCCTTTTGTACTGTTAGTACAAATCCTCGGGTCCATAAGGGCAAAAATGATAACAGGAGGTCATCAGCCTTTAGAGTTCCCAGAGCTCTTTCACCTTCTTCGTACTCTGATTAGATCCCTAGTAGGTCAGGCAGGTGCTGGCTGTTTCATAGGTGAAAAACCTAATGTTCAGAAGTGTAAGAATTCTTGGCAAAGGTCGCATAGCTGGTGTCAGTAGGGTAGGACTCAAATCCGGCTCTCCTGGCTCTCTGTCCAGTGCTGCTTCCAAGAGGACTGCCCCGACCTTTACGCTTTGCCGGTGATGGCGGCAGATGGCGGCTGAGCTTTCTGAAGGGCCTCAGCTCGTCTCTCCTGTCAGCTTTCCTACCTGTAAAGAGACGGTACGGTTATGTCCCAGTGTGGGTGTTAGCTGTCAGAATGTTAATATCCGAGAAGGTGTGCTCCAGCTGTCCAGAGTTAGACTGATAGGTGCTGTAATAATCGCCTGGTCCAGTAAGGTGACGCAGTGGTAAAGAATCCACCTGCCAGTGCAGGAGATGCAAGAGATGTGCTTGATCCCTGAATGGAGAAGATCCCCCGGAGCAGAAAATGGCAACCCACTCCAGTATTCTTGCCTGGAAAATGCCATGGACAGAGGAGCCTGGTGGGCTATAGTCCATGGGGTCGCAAAGAGACACAACTGAATGACTGAGCACAGTCCAATAACAGGAATAGCTAACATTATTGAAATATCTATACACACTTGTATAAGCACTTACATGCCTATGGAGTTGCTAGAGAAACGGAGTAACTTGCCTATGAGCAAACAGCTAGTAAGTGGATAGAGATACAGACCGTCGTGTTGGGGGCTCTGTTCTCTCTGAGAACCTCCTGATCCTCAAGAACTGTCTGTTGACTGGAAATTCAGTTGACCCTCTCTTCAGAACGAAGTATACATGCTCAGAATTTTGCATGTAACTTTTGGGGTGTATATAAATGATTGAGCCCAGCCCCTTCATTTTACAGTGAATACATGGTGCGCCCAAGAGAGAATTACTTGCTCAAAGGCACACAGCTGAAGTGAGACTAGGAAGAGGTCTCTTGATTCCTAGTGGTATATTCTTTTCACACTGTTTGAACTTTCTAACATTTGTACACTGGTAAAAAAAAAAAAAAAACACCAAAGTTTTAAAAAAGAAAATATACACATTTCTGAGTTATTTGAAAAAGATTATCATAAGAATCAAATAGTTGGTTTGCCTTTCAAGCTATAATTTCTTCCCTCCTACCCCTTGAATTTTTAGTGGTTAGTTGCAGCTTTAAGGTTTGTTTGTTTGTTGCAGAGATATCACACTTTTCAAAGACAGAGGGGTATTAAAAACCCCTAAAATTTAAAAGTTGAAATTGTCAGCATGGAATTTTTCTCTAGCAAAATTACTATACAGGCGACTTAGATCTCTTTAGGTATATATAACTGTTTGTTGATGATTCATTGAGTTTTATCTAGTAACTTAAAGCTTTTCTTCCCTGATTGCTATTCTAGATGCTATTCCAAGTTCGGATCAAATCCGAATAGCACCATCTTTAAAAAGCCAGAGAGGATCAGTGTGGACAAAGACAAAAGCGGCCTTTGAGAACTGGGAGCTTGAGGTGACGTTTCGAGTGACTGGAAGAGGTCGCATTGGAGCTGATGGCCTGGTATGGAATGTCTTTAACTTGGAAAATTTACATAGTTGCATAGACCCTAGTCTCTAAAGGTTCCCTGTTATATATTTACAGGCAGTTTGGTATACGGAGAATCAAGGCTTGGAGGGGCCTGTGTTTGGATCAGCTGATATGTGGAATGGTGTTGGAATATTTTTTGATTCTTTTGACAATGATGGAAAGGTATGGTTGTTTTCAGGACTGTTACCCACTTTAAATGTATTTGCTAACAAAGTTAGTCTGTGAACAATATAACTTATTTGACACTTTGGTCAGCTTTATAGTAGAGGACTCCTTAAACTATATTTTAAGCATGATGATGAATCTTTATGCACCTGGGAGTTTATAAATGGAAAGATAGAAGTTCATGATTTTTCTTATTCCAGCCTGAGGTAACAATGGGACCTTAAGCCTGAGAACTTTTCAGGACCCGCCTCCCTAGGCCCTGTTCATGCTTAGTCGTTTTGAGGCTCCGCCTGAGTAGTTTAGGTGTAGGCAATGAGACCATAGTGTTTCAGACTGTTAGTGCTTTTCCATGAAAACGTGTGCATTGCTACTGTTAGCTCGCTTACTGATACCTTTTTATACATGGTAATCACTGTTTTTGATCAGTCTGATTTCTCTAAAACAGTTAAGGACAAAACGTACTCATGAACTGGAAACATTAACGCGCGCACGCGCTTTAGCAGCCCTGACTGTGATCATTGTTTCTGCTGCTGTTTGTTGATTATCAGAGGTCATTTTTAGCCATTTACAGGAGAGCCTTAACAGTGAACTCCTCCGGTGCTGGGGCCGTGTTAATTCTCCCGTTACTAAGTTCCCGTAAACCCCACACTAGTTCCATGCTCACGGTATCCTAGGATTTTAGAGGTGTTAGAGAGCTTACAGCACACCCAGAATAGTCTATCCTTCTTTGATTTATGGCTTAAAACCAATACATTCTCCTTATTTTTAGAAAAATAATCCTGCAATAGTGATTATAGGCAACAATGGACAAATCCATTATGACCATCAAAAGTAAGTGTACTTTTTTTTTACAGTATTCCATTTTTTAGTTTCTTTTAGGAAACCTTATAACATACTTTGTTTCAAATCTGAACATTTTCTAAATGAAAAAAGTTATTCTTTTTCTTGAGGTGTTTTTTGTAACTTAATGGGAAGGTCTTATTTTACTTTGGCTTTGTTGTAAAGTTCCTTTTGTGGACCACCTCGATTTCAAACATAAAAATATGTTGTTGTTAACCTGAAATTGTATAATACCTTCAAAGATTTATGAAACATTCCTGGCTCTCAGTGATACAATAGCCATGTTTTTTCATCTTTATTTAAAGGGATCTTTAAAAAATAAAGTTTGGAGCCTTAACCAACCTAATGACTAAGCAAATTATGCCTCTTTGTTCAGTCCTGCTATTGCTGAATTGAAAAAATTTTCAGTGGGTTACAAAGCTTCTGAGAGTTTAGTGTATTTATAATGTGTGTGAATTGGGTATGTACATTTTTAATTTTCACATGGTTGTGGGGGATTTATCTTTCAGCCAGTCTGTAAAATGCAAGAAAAATTACTTTCCTGCCTTAGTGATGTTTAACTCTGGTAATTCATCATGACCACCTGTTGAGCGATTTAAACTGGAGGTCCAAGACCTCTCCCTGGTGATTCTGCTTCAGCTGATTGAGGGCAGAGTTGAAGAGTGCGTTTTTTTAAAGCTCCGTATGTGACTCTGACTCTGTAGAGGAAGAGAATCACTGTCCCTTTGCCGGCAGCCATGCTAACGTGGGCTCCTCGTCCAGACTCCTGACCCGAGTCACAGGGAAAACTCACGTGTCTGCTTGGTGTCTTCTGCACAGATGGTTTCAGATATCCCAAACTTTGTCATAACAATATGGGTTTTGATCTTTCTGGAAATTAATTGTTTTAAATAGTGAGTTTTTAAAATACCAAGAAACTTCCCTAAATTTCTTGTCTTCCTTCCCTCATGCTATAGTGATGGTGCTAATCAAGCTTTATCAAGTTGCCAGAGGGACTTTCGTAATAAACCCTATCCTGTCCGGGCAAAGATTACATATTACCAGAAAACATTGACGGTAAGTACAGGGCAATGGCACCCCACTCTGGTACTCTTGCCTGGAAAATCCCATGGACGGAGGAGCCTGGTGGGCTGCAGTCCATGCGGTCGCTGAGGGTTGGACACGACTGAGCGACTTCACTGTCACTTTTCACTGTCATGCATTGGAGAAGGAAGTGGCAATCCACTCCAGTGTTCTTGCCTGGAGAATCCCAGGGATGGGGAGCCTGGAGGGCTGCCGTCTCTGGGGTTGCACAGGGTCGGACACGACTCAAGCGACTTAGCAGCAGCAGCAGCAGCAGCTCTTAGAGACAGTCCAGTGAACAGCGCTCTAGTGTGTTTCTCCTGTGCTTCTTCACACTCCAGTGTGCTCCTCGTTCTGATGGAAACTCGGTGCACTTTGAGTGGGTTCTGTACATCCTCATCCGTGCTGCTCTGTGAGAACAGAAGTGGCTTCAGAGTGCGGTTCACGTGTCGCATGTGGTCACACGTGGTGTGCTGTCAGACTCGACAGTAGGTTTGCATTTAGTCGTGAATGTTTAGGCGTGCACCGCGCGAACAGGAGTGAGACGGGCCATCGTCTCCAAAGGACGTGTCTAATGGAGGCGACCGTGTGTAACGCCATGCTGCGTGATGAGCGCTACAGCACGGATACCATTCGGGACCCAGAGGTCAGAATCCTGTAACTCTGCCAGGAGGGAGGTGAAGGTCAGCAGCAGTTTCTCAGAGTGGAGCTGCACCCTTAAGGAGGAGGAGAAGCCTCCCAGATGGGGGTGCAGATTCCAGGCTGAGGGAACGGGCATCAGAACTGTTGAAAGATTAGAGAAAGGCCAGCAGTTGGTCTGGCTGGGGAGAGAGGAGCTGTGGAAGGTGAGGCGGGAAGCTTGGCAGCAGTGAGCCTCAGCCGCCTGGTGCAGTGTGTCCTGTGAGGAGCAGGAGCGCGGAGTGAGCGGGTTCCAGTTCAGGACGATGACCGAGGCAGCGGTGGGCTTCTAACGGTGTTTGTGAGAGACACGAGGAGCACGAAGGTTGAGACTGACTCTTAGAGGGCCGCGTCTGTGTGACTTGGTCCTTTACATGTGGTTTCTCCCTTTTTCTCCTCCCAGTTTCGTTGAGATGGGGTTGACACACAGCACTAGAAGTCTGGAGTGTGTAGCGTGATCTGACTCACACACACCATGATAGAAAATGAAAGACAATGGAAAAAATGTCTCCCTTGAAAAGACTCAGCCTGAGAGTGTTCCTTTTTTTGTTAGGTTATTTTTTATTAGATCCTATTTCGTGCATGATTTCCAAACTGAGATAAAACTACATATGTTTAAAAAAAATAAAATAGAAGTGTCAAAAAAGAGTTTTTACACTAAGACTCCTTGGCATTCACTCCTCCAGCCGCTCTGACGTGTGACATCGGCCGTGCTCACTGCACTTCCGTGTTGTACATCGCATGCTTAGTGCTCATTTATCTTATAACTGGGAGTTTATCCTTTTTGACTGTCTTCATCCAGTTCTCCAGCCCCACCCCCCTACCTCTGGTTTCCATCAGTCCAACGCTATGAGTGAGTTTGTTTTTCGAGTAAAATTGACCTATAACCAACCCTGTGTCAGCTCCTGGTATACAGCGCGATGGTTCGCCATTTCTGTACATTTCACGATGATGGCCGAGGGCAGGCTGGTTGCCTGGTGCCGTACACAGGGGCCTCGTGACCCTGGCTGTCTCCCCTCTCTGTGTCTCACACCTGTGACTGTTTGGCAACTGGAGGTTCTTCCTCTTCATCTCCTGCCCTGTTTCTCTCCTCCCCCAATTCCCCCGCCTCTGGCAACCACCTGTTTGTTCTCTGTATCTGTAATTCTGTTTCTGTTTTGTTCTCTGAAATCATAAAGTCCTTGTCTTTGTCTGGTTTACCTAGCATAACACCCTCTAGGTCTGTCCATGGTGTTGGAGATGGCAAAATTTCATTCTGTGGCTGAGCAGTATTCTCTTGTATGATTCATACGTACCACATCTTTACCCATTCGTCTGTTGAGTATTCCGGTTGCTTGTATATCTAGTCTGTTGTAAAGAATGCTGCAAAGAACATGAAAGAAGAAAGTGAAAGTGTTAGTCACTCATTTTTTCAGTCCGACTCTTTGCAACCCCATGGACTGTAGCCTGCCAGGCTCCTCTGTCCTTGGAATTCTCCAGGCAAGAATACTGGAGTGGGTAGCCATTCCCTTCTCCAGGGGATCGTCCCGACCTGGGGATCAAACCCCAGGTCTCCTGCATTGCAGGCAGATTCTTTACTGTCTGAGCCATGTAGACAAATTGAGTTTGAGGTAATATTTAGGTGGACAATACCCAGCAGGCAGGAGATTCCCTGGTGGCTCAGACAGTAAAGCATCTGCCTGCAATGCGGGAGACCCAGGTTCGATCCCCGAGTCGGGAAGATCCCCTGGAGAAGGAAATGGCAACCCACTCCAGTGCTCTTGGCTAGAAAATTCCATGGATGGAGGAGCCTGGTGGGCTAGAGTCGATGGGGTCAAAAAGAGTGGGACACGAGTGAGCGACTTCACTCGCTCACTCATTACCAGCAGGCGGTTAGGATAACTAAGGTCACTACTACCTCTCGAGCTTTGCTTTTGTAAAGATGCCGTCAGTATCCATCTGGTCACGTAATACTTATAAGGAAAGGATATCTTGCTTATATTTTTCTTTTCCCTAAATCATGAGCTAGCCTTGTACTCCTTTGTGTAAACTCAGAAAAAGACAGTCATTGGGAAACTTTGTACTGGCTCAGTCTTAAATTCCAAACTGACTTGGAGACCTCAGAATAGAGGCCAGTGTCCAGTCTATCGTGACTCAGATTTCCGTCCCACTGGAGTTGTTACACATTGTACATACTGTACAGTTTCATTGGGGACATCACTAGGCCATGCGTACCCTCAACGTAGTAGAGCCCAGACACCAGCCGTGGCAAGTACAGACCCAACACTTGAATTCACAGATCCCAGGGAGGCTCTCTGTACAGCCCCACACAGCCCTGCCAGCAGTTACCACAATGGCAGTCCTGCAGCAGGTACCACAGGAGAGTTCCGTAGTCAGATAAGGTCGGTAGGACTGTGCATCCAAGCACAGACTGTATGCAGAGTCAAGATTCTAGGAGGTCCTGGAATAAANCAACCTTCCCATGATTGGTGGGGCCAGGCCTTTGGTCTCTTGGGGCTGCTCATTCTGTAGGCTTACAGTTGGCTGGGGGCTACACACAATTATGTCCGTAAGGGTACCAGTCCGGGTGCATATTTTGTAGTGAAGGAGACGTATTTAAAAGGTTGATCGCCAAGTGTTTCAGGACTCTGAGAGTTGTCACAGCACATTTAAATCAGTTTGGTAGCCTGAGGAAACATCACTGGGGACTGAACTCTAAAGATGTACTTACCATATCTTTTTCATATGTGGTGATAAATGAACTTATTGTTAGATGTTAATAGCATCTTGTGTTTTTACTGTATAATAGTCTTATTTTTTTCGAAATATGTGAATTTTTCATTTCAACAGCACTGGGAGGGAGACAGAGAGGATAGATCATATTTACTCTATTTTTAGGTGGCTTTGCCAAATCTTGGATTAAAGGGCTTTCTAAAGATCACGTGGCCAATAAATCAGACCCAGGCAGGACTTGGTCTGGATGTCTGTCCCGTGGGTCCAGTGCTCGGCTAACACTGCCTGACTTCTGCTCATGTCGCCTGGCCCGCCCTGGGTGTTTCCATGTTCTCTTTAATCTGGCTCTGTGTCTAGATCTCCGTAAAAGTAGCAGAAAGCAGAGAGAGTGCCGCAGTTGAGGTTCATGTCTCGTTTGTGGTTGTGACACTAGCCAAGATGAGTATGGTAGTTCCACGTTAAGAAGTTTGATCTCTTGGCTGTTTTTAGCTCAGCCAGCTTGAAATGAACGGTTTCAGGTAAAATAAAATTGCTGGTATCTGCTGTACGAGGGAAACGAATATAAAAGAGGTACAGAAGAGCAGTTGTGTTATCTAATTGAGATAATAGATAGCTTTGGTAGTGAAAGGAGATGCTGTTCGTAGCACCAGGACAACATGGGTAAATCGGGACTCCCAGTAAGCCAGGACAGAGCGGTGTCGTGTTTAAAGCAGGAAAGTAAGGCTAAGGGTGGTGAGTGTATAAGAAAGGTTCAGAAACAGATGGGAGCAGGAAATACCTGAAGGACAGCTTCTGTCTCATGTGACCGGAACACAGTCCATGAAGGAGATTTGTGGAAAAATAAAGGAGGACCTCGGTGCCGGGAGTAGGAGTTTGTGCTTGTTTTGACACTTCGTTTGTTTGGTCTTCCCTTTATCAGTTATTAAACATCCATAATACATTAAAGACAGCGAAATGTTCTGGTTTAGGATTTAAGAAAGTAAATTCTTGGCTTAGTTCTAATATAAGTCTTTCAGATGAACTTTTGTCGCTAAGTTCACAGAGCACCATTGCCTTTATGAAATTAGAGCTAATTTTCACTATTCTAAAGTAAGAGATGGCTATAAATTCACAACCGTAAAAATGATCAACTATGGAACTTTTTCAGTTTGTTTTTTTTTTGTTCCTCTCTTTAATTTGTAGACGACCATGATGTTCTTTCTTTTCTGACTTTCCAATTGACTGAGCCTGGGAAAGAGCCAGTGAGTATACTTATTTTTCTCAGAAAGCTTATTTGTAATTTACTGGTGTTGCCTCATAGCTGAAAACTTGAGAAGATTAAGTCAGGTTCAGATCTTGTCTCCTAATGATTGCTGTTACGACTTGTACAAGTTGTTTAACTTCCATACACGCCATCCTTTCACTAGTAAAACTGAGACACTTGGGCTGGCCGCCTTGACGTCGTAAGCGTTAAAGGCAGCGCGCTTCTGGCAAACAGTAAATGTTAGTGGCGAGTATTATTTTTTTGTCATAATATTAATAGCAAGAGTAAATTAACCTTTCAGCTAGTGGTGGAATAGTTAATATGAGAAAAAGGAACATATATCGAGGCTTATTACTTTCTTACTTTTTGATTTTTTTTTTAATGATCTATTCTTAAACTCCAAACAAGCCTACAGTCGATAAAGAAATTTCTGAAAAAGAGAAAGAAAAGTACCAGGAGGAATTTGAGCACTTTCAACAGGAGCTGGACAAAAAGAAAGAGGAATTCCAGAAGGGCCACCCCGACCTCCAAGGGCACCCTGGTAAGTTGGCGCCGGGCCGTCCGCTGCAGCGACGGCCGCCGCCCTTTTGAGTCCCCAGTGCGTCGTTCGTCTTTGCTCACTTATCTGTCGCACTCCAGTACTTCCTGGAAATGATATTTAAACCAGTCTTCAGTCTCTGAAGGGCTTGGAGGTCGACGCTTTTACCTGAAGAGCGTCGCTTAGAGAGGCGGGCAGGCGGCAGCCACGCTGGCGTCGTAGTTGAGACTCATTCGTGCTTGTTGAATGGAATTGCCCAGGGTTGGGTTCTTTCCTTTTTAGTGGCACACGCTTACCTTAGTTGATAACAAAGCTAGTACTTGAAACTGTCGAGACTTGGCAGAGTAGCGAAGTGATTATCTCCTCTTACTACTCAGACAGAATTCTGGGACATTAAAGGTTGAAAATTTTGAAATATTAGTCTAGGCTAGTGTAACTGAGAACTTACATGGGCTCCATGTCACGAACAAGATGAGGCCGAGTAGGAGGACTCTGTGATCTGGCGGGTCCCCATCGGCACAGATGGCCGAGGCTGCACGTGACCCGGGCTCCCTGGGCTCGGCAGTGAGGAGTCTGCTGCCAGTGCGGGGGCTGTGAGCTTGGTCCCCGGGTGGGGAAGATCCCCGAGTGGGGAAGATCCCCTGGAGCAGGAAATGGCAACCCACGCCAGTATTCTTGCCTGGTAAATCCTATCGACAGAGGGGCCTGGTGGGCTGCAGTTCACGGGGTCACAAAGAGTCGCACATGGCCTAGTGACCCAGCACACACACTTGATAAATCCTGGGGCCAGCTTTTGAACTAAGCAGTGTGTTAATCTAAATGATTGACAGTGTTATTCAGATTTAATGAAGAGAAAATGAAAAATATTTTATTTTTTCCTTGGGTTTGTTTTAAACATCACATATGATTTGTAAGT
The DNA here is from genome assembly GCA_006410935.1 of Redunca redunca. Classification (NCBI taxonomy): domain Eukaryota; kingdom Metazoa; phylum Chordata; class Mammalia; order Artiodactyla; family Bovidae; genus Redunca; species Redunca redunca. The sequence goes on from SJYQ01001678.1 coordinate 11,742, forward strand.
ATATCCTGAAGCTTACTGTAGTAAGTGTTTGAATGAAATTCTCTGAATTCAGTGTGGTCAGAAATAAAAGGAAAATTAAAACTGCTTTCAGCTCTGTTTCTTAGTCTTTTATGTGAGTAAAACACATAGATTTTAAGAGAATAGTTTGATAAATTTTGACAAATTTTAACCATCACTGAGATGAGTGTATAGACTATTTTTATTGCCCCAGATCAAGTCAGCCCCCTTCCCACAGAGACAGCCACTATGCTGATTCCTATTAAAAAATTAGATTCGTTCTGCCAGTCTGTAAATAGATTCGCTCTGTAAATAGAATCACACAGTCTATTTAAAAGAGAAAATAATTTTTAGATGAAAAAATTCAGACCTAAGTGATAAATATTCAGCCACCAGAGATGCCAAGAACAATCAGGAATGAATCACGGCCGAACCTCCCGCCTGCACGCTTGTAACACTGGAAGGGCCGTAACACTGCGTGGATGATGCTCTTCGTTTAGTGGCGGTTGGCACTTTGGTCACTTAGAGTAATTTGAAAACAACATTTGTGTGGGTGAGTCTAATAATGCCTTTTGATCTGTGATCACCTTTTCAGCGGATGAGATATTTGAGAGCGTGGGAGACCGTGAGCTGAGACAGGTCTTTGAAGGACAGAATCGTATTCACCTTGAAATCAAGCAGCTGAACCGACAATTAGATATGATTCTCGATGAGCAGAGACGATACGTCTCTTCCCTGACGGAGGAGCTCTCTAAGAGGGGGGCCGGAGCCCCGGGGCAGCAGGGGCAGGTGAGCTTGGAGGCCCGCGGATGCGCCTCGGGCAGGGCAGGGGGTGCGGAGCGGCGGCGAAGGAGGCAGGGCCGACGTCTGGGTGTTAGGCGGTGTGTTCTGTGGAGTGGGGGCTCTCGGGCCGGCTGGTCATCTTTTGTTTTTCCTCCAGACCTTTCAACAAGAACTGGATACTGTTGTGAACACTCAGCATGAGATTCTGAGACAAGTAAACGAAATGAAGTAAGTACACAGAAGTCCCGTCTGGGTGCCGTGTGACCCCTTTATCCTAAGCTCATGGCCTCTCTAGACATGTAGGCATGTCACTGCTGTGAGATTCCTCCATGGGTAAGAATCACGTTCTGGGTTATTTCTAAGTAGGGGAGTGTAGGGTAGGGACTTTTCATATTTAGCAAACAAGTCCAAATTTTTTCATTGTTCCCAGCCAGAAGAGAAAGCTTTAGTGTTTTTAAGGTGGGGGGGGAATGTTAGTCACAGTTGTTTGACAGCATTTGTAAAATACAGAAGAACCTCCCAGGTAGCTCAGTGGTAAAGAATCTGCCTTCCAGTGCAGGAGACACAGGTTTTATCGCTGGGTCGGGAAGAGCCCTTAGAGAAGGAAATGGCAACCCACTCCAGTGTTCTTGCCTGGAGAATCCCATGGACAGAGCAGCCTGGCGGGCTGCAGTCCTTGGGGGTCACAAAGGAGGCGGACAGGATTTAGCAACTAAACCACAACAAAATACAGAAAGAGTATGGGTAATAATAACAGTGCTGTGGAAAATAACTAGAGGAATAAGCCTGCGCAGTGTTACGGGGCTGTAAGACAAGCATACCTGAGGCAGGAGCTTCTGGCGATGGAATGACGCCATTCAGAAGGAAGTATGTTGCGTGTGAGTGCCTCTTCCTCATTCTGTATTGTACTGTAGGAGAGGCTGTGTCCTTGTAACACTGAATGATAGGGTTTTTAAAAGGATTCCCTTAGCACATGATTAACAGCCTTCAATGCCTGAAGCAAAAAGACAGCCAGCACGCCACATGTCGTAAGCTAACATGTTAGAGAACCGTCGCAATCAGTACAACCCTTGGCAAACTAGAGAGTTAAGGCGAGCTCTTCAGGATTGGAAAATTCAACTGAATGAGGTTAAGCAGAGGGTGATAGCATTTAACACCGGGAAATTAAAGCCAACTGCAAATTTGTATTTCTTTCAGTTGTACTGTTTGGTAGTTTTGAAAAATCTTCAAATTTTTTGAACTCATGATTAAAACATGTACGATGCTAAATGAATAAATTATTTTAGAAATAGAAAACAGATCAGTATAACATTTTTTAAAATGTTTTGATCTAATTTTAGACATTGTGGAAAATAAAGGACATCCATCCATCATATAGAGCCAGTGTATCCCTCACTTAACTTCCTGATGTTATCGTGTTGTGTAGCTGCAGTACGATTGTCAGAACGGAGAGGTTGACGTTGGTTCAGTACTACTAACTGAACTAACGCTCCTGCTCAGATTTCACCAGTTTTCTACCAATGCCTTTTTCGTTCGAAGATCCTGTCCAGGGTTGCACATTGCATTCAGTTCTTTCTCCTTTGGCCTCTGCAGTCTGAAATAGTCCATCTCTCCTTGGCTTTTATGACCGTGGCAGTTTTCAGGAGCATTGGTCAGTTCATTGGACCGTTTGGTTCCTCGGTTTGGTTTGTCTGACACTTCCTCATGATCGGATGGAAGTTCTGCACTTTTGACAGGAATGCAGCCGTGCGTCACATTCATGATGTTGATATGTCTTACTACTGGTGATGTTGGCTGTGATCATTTGGATATTATAATTTCTCCCCAGTTTCCCTTGGTGGTTAATAAATATATATTTGGGGAAAGATACTTTGAGTATATTTGTATCCCTTACACTCCCTTTTGTATTAAGAAACCACGAGATTATCCAGATACTTTGGATTTTGGTTGGTCTGAACCAAACGCTGCAGGGTTGATTTTAGCCTTTCTCCTTTCCCTGCTTGAGCATTCTTTCTCCAGCAAGGAGTAACCTGGTTCTTATTATCTACGATGTATTTACTTATTGGTTCAGTTTTCCTGTGTGCACAAAGTATATATAAAGTGATTTCAAGTTACTGAACCATATCCCTGTAAGAAACGCGTTTGCTGATGGATTTATATAAAGCTCCTTTTGCCTCTAGTCTTAGAGTATTTCAAACTCATGTACAATTTGCTCAAACTCATGTCCATTGAATCAGTGATGCCATCCAACCATCTCATCCTCTGTCGTCCCCTTCTCCTCCTGCCTTCAGTCTTTCCCAGCATCAGGGTCTTTTCCAATGAGTCGGCTCTTCACATCAGGTGGTCAAAGTATTGGAGCTTCAGCATCAGTCCTTCCAGTGAATATTCAGGGTTGATTTCCTTTAGGATTGACGGATTTGATCTCCTTTCTGTCCAAGAGACTCTCAAGTCTTCTCCAGTACCACAGTTCAAATTCTTCAGTGCTCAGCCTTCTTTTTGGTCCAACTCTTACATTTGTACATGACTGTTGGAGAAATCATAGCTTTGACTATGCTCACCTTTGTCGGCAAAGTAATGTCTCTCCTTTTTAATACACTGTCTAGGTTGGTCATAGCTTTGCTTCCAAGGAGCAAGCGTCTTTTCATTTCATTCCTGCAGTCACCATCTGCAGTGATTTTGGAGCCCAAGAAAATAAAGTCTGTCGTTGTTTCTGCTCTTGCCCCTTCACTTTCCATGAAGTGATGGGACCGGATACCATCGTCTTAGTTTTTTAAATGTTGAGCTTTTTCACTCTCCTCTTTCACCCTTGTCAAGAGGCTCTTTTAGTTCCTCTTCACTTCCATTTGTAGTATTGGTTTTAACACAAATTATTTAGTATTCTCTGTGCTTAGCCAGCCTTATTAAAAGATGAAGGCATAATAATGTAGTTTTTAGAAGTTATTTTCCAGTTTTGAAGACAATCTTTTTAAATACTTGTTTGTTTTTTTAGTGTCCCGTTGCACTGAGCATAGAAATGTATCTACCCCTTTGACCTCTGTGACATCCTTCCAGTGGTTCTGCTGTCTAAAGGGACTTTCTGTCTCAGGAACTCCATGAGTGAAACTGTCAGGCTGGTCAGTGGCATCGCGCACCCTGGGCCGGCGGCGGGCGTATACGAGACCACCCAGCACTTCAACGACATCAAGGAGCACCTGCACCTCGTGAAGCGGGACATCGACAGCTTAGCGCAGCGGAGCATGGTCGGCTCTCCTCCCTGCTTGTCTGTGATTAGTTACCGCGGCCTGCTTTTAGGAAGGAAAACACACATTCTACTCAAAACATTTTAACTTCTAAACTGATGCCAGCGCTCACTTTCAATAGTCGGGGTAGAACGACCCCATCGTGACCCAGATGTCTGTGTGTCACGCTTCCATCGCCTCCTGAATAGAATTGTTTAAAGAGATAAATCTGCATTTCCAGTTACTGGGGTCATCACAACCTCAGGCTTTCTTCTTTCTGCAGGTTCTCTTTTAAAAAACACGCCTCTGGTTTTTAGTAACGATACCCTTGAACAGCTTTGAAAACGGTAGATGTTTCTTGACACGCCCGCTGGTGAGACAGACAGACACTGAGTATTTCGTGCTTCTCTCCAGGCTGTTCAGGAAGCGCAGATCTGAAACTGGCTGACTTATAGCAGCTTTCTTTAGGCAAGAGTTTTCCTTTTTCCAGTTACTTTCCTGTTTCACTTGGTTCATTTTTTTTCAGGGTTATTTTGTTTTCTTTGCTTTTTTAGGGTTTTTTCTTTTTTTTTTAGTGTAAGTGCCACTTATGTTTTTGGAGAGAGGCAGTAAATATTAAAGATAGGGAAAAGGCAATGGCACCCCACTCCAGTGCTCTTGCCTGGAAAATCCCATGGACGGAGGAGGGAGGAGCCTGGTGGGCTGCAGTCCATGGGGTCGCTGAGGGTCGGACACGACTGAGCGACTTCACTTTCACTTTTCACTTTCATGCACTGGAGAAGGAAATGGCACCCCACTCCAGTGTTCTTGCCTGGCGAATCCCAGGGACGGGGGAGCCTGGTGGGCTGCCGTCTATGGGGTCGCACAGAGTCAGACACGACTGAAGCGACTTAGCAGCAGCAGCAGCATATTTTTGAAGTTTAACATGCGTAAGAGACAATATTAGGAAACGGGCCTCTGGAACTTTTACGTTTTTTCTTGTTGACTGGATTTGAAAACGCTTGTGAAACCCACAGTGCTCACAGCATCTGCCTCTAAACCCACAGTGCTCACAGCATCTGCCTCTTCCCCTTCCAGCTTTTAGACGTGGTTCAGTGGTCTCCTCACTGGCCGTTTTCCCTCCACCCAAAGCACTGTCACCTGCTCCCTGAGCTGTGTCTGAGCTTATTTCCCCCCAGCTTCAGCTTCTGCTGCAATGGCCAGGTTAATGCCCTGGGTAATACGTACACTGAAGAGCCTTGTCCTGCAGATGTGAATGTATTGAGAACAACTAATCTTAGAAGCTGTTTTGTCTGGATACCTTGATGAAATCTTTGTCCCCGGATTTTAATTTTTGATACTTGCTTATAGTAGAAGGAATACTCGTGTAAATGGAAAAAGAAATGTTTCCCCGAAAACCTAATGGGTGATGTTGAGCGTTAGGAGGTCGGGGTGGATGAGCGCTGAGGAAGGACCGTTCTCTGTGGGCAGTTGAGTGCAGGGCAGCTGTGCTCAGCTGTCTGAACCGGAAGCCCCCCGACAGCGGCGGGGCTGCCGTGGGTAATCACTGCAGCCGGGATGACGGGGGTGTCCCGGGGTGGGCTCCGTGACCCCCGGGGACAGGGACCTCACGGTCACTGCGATGGGGGAGGAGCCGGACGCTGGGAGGTCCGCGACCGGGGGCACGAGAGGGGAGGCCTCCCCCTCACCTGCTCTTTCAGAAAGTTGGGTTGTGAAAATGAAGAGGATGTTTATGGGGTGAATAAATGAAAGTATTTGGGTTTATACCAAGAGTTTTATAAAGATTTCACATTTATTTCCTTTTCCGAAATACTGGTTTGACTGATTATAATAGAATTTTTTTTTCCTCATAGCCATCAAATGAAAGATCGAAATGCCCAGAACTACCACCATTTCCATCATGTTTATCTACAGTGCACTTCGTTATATTCGTCGTGATACAGACGGTGTTATTTATCGGTTATATCATGTATAGGTAAGTCTCTGAAATTTGATCCAACACTTTTCTGTATTTGTTTAATTTGAAATATTCAATAAAGTTATCTGTAATGGAACTTTGAATACCTATAAAATTAGGATCATACAAAGCGGATGTTACATCTAGAGTATTTCAGTTCGCGCGGGCGCGCGTGTGTAGGACATGTGTATCTTCGTGTATTTCACACTTGAAAAGGCATTTTTAATTTTAAGCCGTCCTGTTTCATTCCACTGTAAAGTGTACAGAACTTCACAGGTGGTTGTTTTTTCTCTTTTTCCTTAGGACTCAGCAAGAAGCAGCTGCCAAAAAATTCTTTTGACCACCATTTTCATGTGTACATCATGTATGTATGTACAAAATGTCTTTTTGAGGGAATTTAAGTATTTAAATTGCTTTTTAGTCTAAATTATTTTGTATAAAATAACTGTTTAAACATTGATTTAAGAATAAACCTTAAAGACAACCACATGTAAATTTGTGCATAGTACATAAATCTATTTAAATTTCAGTGAATTTCTGGCCAGTAGAATACAGCCACTGCACAGAATGTTGATAAATCAGAGGTTAAAAACAGAAAGGGGGAGCCCCCATATATGAAAGTAACCCGAAAGCCTCCAGTGTTGGAGGTTTCTGTCTTTAGCATAAACGCCCTTGCCCTCCTGCCCCCAAAGTATGAGATCTGAGAGCTACCATCCTGTTTATTTTGTAACCAAAGTCTTTTTTTTTTAAGAGGTCAGAATTTCCTGCTTCAAGACTCAATGCTGCAGTCTTTAAATCTAATATAGCTCCCTTTGAAATCAAAAAATATTTTGTCTGAGTGTTAGGATCTGGGTAATAGGATTCAGAATGTTTATTAAAGCATTTTTTTCCCCTTCTGGTCATCAGTGATGTATTTCACTTTTAAAGGAAATTTAGGGGGAGAATTAAGAGCTGCTCTTTGCCTGAAAAACCATCTAGGTGAGAACATTCCTCTGCTAATGGTTTTATGGGTCTTTTACCTGGTGAGGTGTTCATTTCATGATTGCTCATGTTCTTGAATGTCTGTGGTCCAGTAGAGTCAGTTCAGAATTACAAAGCTCACTCTGCATCTGCATCTGTAAGTTCACCTCGGGTGGTACGTTCTGAGGACATTTTAAGGGCACAGCACAGACCGCTGCTTTCAGACTGACACCACTCCGTGCAGCTTGGCGTTTGTGATGCTGTGTATTAGTCAGAATCCAGAAGGCAGGAGCAGAAGCAGTGTTAAAGTTTCTGAAAGCAAAATCTGAAGAACAGTGTTATTACTTCTGATTTCTTTGTTTTAATGCCAGAACTAGGGGTATTGTGAAGCACGTGTTAGTAAGCGTAACCTTGAAACGTCAGGCTGGAAGGAGTTGCTGTAGTCTGTACATAGTTCTAGGTATTATAGAAAATGCCTGTAAATGACATTTAATTTAGTTTTCATAGCTGATGTAGACTTCAAAATACCCTTTTCCTTTCCCTTGTCTAGCTAGCTAAAATGATGCCTTTCATTTGTCATAGAACTGAAAATAGTGCCGGTTTATAAATAGTACTGTTTAATTCTTCACAGCTTTCAGAAATTTGCTCTGAGTTGTTATTTGCTGATTGGACTGACTGCCTAAAACCCATACAGAGACTCTGAAGAAGTCTGCATTAGAGCAGTAGCTAACCGGTACTGCATATGCGGACAGTCCCAGCATTGCTTTTTATGGAGCATTTATCCCAGACCCTGAACAAGAATATTCTACTGATCACTCACACACTTAGGACCACTTCAACATAGAGCTGCTCCACAGGTATTTTTTTTCTTGTAGTGTTAACATGTTGAAATTCATATTTCAGAGACATCATCATGACAGAATTTACTCTTATTCCATGAAAAAAAAAACTTTGAGAAGAGTGTTTCAGTTGTAGACTGTGAGACTTGGAAATCCTCTTGAGATGAAAAGCTGCAGAATACCCAGTATTATAAAAATCCAGAGCCACGTGTGCCTGAGCTTTAAAGAATATTAGACCTATGCAGTGTACGTTTTCCAGACTAAAATTCAAGAGGAATTGTTCCAATCCTTTCTAGTACAAGTGAAGACAGCTAGGGCAAAAGAGCATGCGCGTGAATCTTTCTTACTTTCTTTCTTACTAATTTAATTTGCTAAAAAAAAAAATCACTCAGTAAGACGGTTCATACAAGTTGTTATTGTTGGAAATTTGGTTTATTTTCCTCAAAATCACTGACTTCAAGTAGTTCATTTGTTTCGTTTTTTTTTTAAGTGTTTGCTATGTGGGAAAATCAGTCACTGCCAGGATTCTCTCGTTTCTGTACTGTTTTGTAGAATTGGATTTTAACTTCTCTCACACCAGCAAGTATTTTACAGGTGCCTTGGATTAAAACAAAGTTGATTTACAATTTTACTGTAAGTCTTTGTGCTTCTGCCACTTTAAGAAAGAAATGCAATTGCATAGTGGTCAATACTCTTATTTAATGTACCTTTTGTGTTCTGAGTGTTTGAATGTTGTATTCGGCCTGAATTACTGTGAGGGCGTGGTATTCTGTCATGTAGTAAAGAGACATCAGTGTTTCTCCGAGCGAGAAACGCTGTGAGCCCTCTGAGTCCTGGAGCACTTGTGAAGAACGCAGATGCCAGAGCACCGTTCCCACCCACCTGCATCGGAGCTCAGCGGTGGGAGCTGCAGAGAAGCACTGCCGGCAGGTGACTCTGAGCGCACTGCTGGTTAAGAACCACTGCGATGCGGGGTGGTGAAGGAGACACGGGTTTGTGCAGTTTTACAGCTGAGCTGAGAGCTAGCATAACATTTTCACTGTCAGCGACGTTAGCAAATGTGACTGATTTCTTACATTTAGAACGTATTACTTAACGCTTGTTTCACCGAAACTCTTGGTTTATCAGCAGCTACAAACTAAACCCAGGTTGCTGCCTGTGGCTCTCGGTACTTTGCTTGACGGCTCTTAGAAAATCACCTTCAGATCATGGTCAAGCCATGGAAACCCCCATCTTCAAGTCTGCCTGCTAAAGCGTTTGCTTTTCCTGATTGTGGTTTTTGTGACATTTTATCTCAGACAGTTGTACTTTTTGATAACTTGGGGAAAACAAAAATTACTTGAATAAGGGATTGCCTGACCCGCTGCATTGCAGAGACACAGTCTTTGTGAAGAACGTAAATGACAGTTGTGAATATTAAGATGTGATTATCTTTTTCCTGTCCATGTGCTCATTGCAGGGAGATAGTGAACAAATGATTATACTGGGGATTTTTTTATTTATAAGATCTAACGTAAAATCACCACTTGCAACTTTTTAAATCTGTATGTTGCCTGTTTAATATAGTCTTTAAAGTTTAAAAGGGTTTTCTATCCATTGTTAATTTCAATTAGGTGACATTTTGTCGAGTGGTTTTTTTTCCTGATTGTTACTTTGATGCTAGCTGGAATTCAAAAGATGACATTGACCTTATTCAAATAAAGAAATATTTTAGTAAACTTACTTTTTCCTTCATTGGTCTCAGATAATAAGTTATTTCCCAAGTAGGTTATTTCCCAAGAAGGCCCTGAACTGTGATGGTGTCTCATGCGTCCTGTGCTTTGCGTTCTGCCCTAGGTGGCCCACCAGCTGCAGTCAGTACACGCAGGTATAGAAAGAGAATTTAAAACTGCTACGGATAAATGCTTATCCTTGCTGGTAATGAAAAATATGAAGTAATTAAAACAGTACATTTGATATCTTCATCTTCAGTAACCAAACATTGGTAAAAGTGTGGCTAAGCTAGAACTTTTAGTCATTACTAATGGGAGTATTTTTTTTTTTAATCTTTTCTTCTTTTTGTAACATTTGACCAAGTAATTCCAATTCTAAGAGTGTGTACTATGAAAAAAGAAAGAGTAGAGCTTTACTGTCAGACAAATCTGGGCTTAAAATCTTGGCTTTGCCACTTCCTAAAGATGGCCTTCGTTCTCCTCATAATACTCTTTCGGGGTTGGAAGCTTGTAAAAGGTGGTCTTTATAAGTGGTTTCAGAAAGTGGAAGCTAAGGTAATGGGCCCTTCTCCTGCTGTGAGCACACAGAAAAGGGCCTCCCTGGTGGCTCAGCTGGTGAAGAATCCACCTGCAATGTGGGAGACCTGGGTTTGATCCCTGGGTTGGGAATATCCCCTGGAGAAGGAAAAGGTTACCCACTCCAGTATTCTGGCCTGGAGAAGCCCATGGGGAGTCCACGGGGTCGCAAAGAGTCAGATACAACTGAGCAACTTTCACTTTCAATGTAAAATTACAGAAACTAGATAGGTTTGAATATGACTGATTCATGTTGATGTCTGGCAGAAACCAACACAATTTGTAAAGCAGTTATCCTTCAATTTTAAAAAATTAATTAAAAAGAAATTATGTAGCTTTGAAAGAAATCAGAGGAAACCAAAACCTCGGTCAGTGAGCCTGCCTGGGGAGGGGCGGTGGGAGCTGACACTCGGGGCACTGGGGACATGGCCACTGTAAAGATTTAGGATTTTATTCAAGAACGATGAGGCTTTGGAAGGTTAACAGCTAGTTTTCTGTTTTCACCTGGGGTGTTTCTTTTCCCTTTCTGGAAGATTCCACTGGATGGCCAAGTGGAAAGGCCATTGGAATAAACTGAATAGAAAGTTTTAAAGACATGGTACTCTTTTCAATGGAATTAACTTATGGGAAGACAGTGAAAGGTCTGATTTCATAAACAGTCCCAGGGAGTGGGACTTGTCACCCTGGTGTGGTCATCACCCAGGAGTTTCTGTGATGCCCAGCACCCCCCCAACCCCCTACCCCCCATCTCACACACACACAAAGGACTGCTCAGAGAGAAGTAGCTTCACAGACTGGCTTTGGAGTTCAGAACTGAGACCCTCACTGTTGAGATTTCCTAATTCCTCGTAAAATGCAATTGTAATCGTTTTATAATAAATAATAATTTAACAGGATAACTTATAGATTTTTATCTTTATTGTTTTGCTTTTAGAGGTTGTCTTTCAGAAATAAAAAGCATCTTTTAACGTCATGAAACACCTGTAAGGAGAGACAACAGACAGAAACACAGACTATGGCTTTTCCTTTATATAAAGTTCTGTAATACTTTACTAATAAGTGTCCTCAATGGAGATGAAAAGCATTTCATTATAAATAATAATTTAGGGGTCATGGCTTGAATGTATTAAGTCCCAAGCAACACATCTTAAAAGTGCAAGTGGAATTAAGTGTGAAAGTCCATTCTCAATTGAAGAACACCAAGAAAAGTTTCTTATTTCACCCTTAATGTTTGTTAATTTTTAAAACAGACCATTTTAGCAACATTTGAGGTTAGTAAAGTGAAAAATAGATCTTAAAATACATAAAACAAGCATTTTAGGCAAAGATCCGGTGTATACGGTTTTGTACAATCTGAGGGAGAGTCATCTGTTTCCTGAAAGGGCTCATGTCTGTGGATAAAACAATAAGCATAGCTTACAAATAGGCTGTATCTCTCCTCTCCTCCCCACCAGCTCTTGGAGTGCTTTAATTAGAAAGATGCTAAGGTAGATTAAAGTCTTAGCCATGCTCAAATTCCTCCCTTGACCTGGAGGAAACCGCAGCCGTTGAGAATCTGCTATTACCAAACACTGTCAAAGGTTTTCTCCGAGTACACCAGCAAGTTTAAACAGAGCACCCAGGAAGTGACTGCATGTGAGTGGAAAAGTGTGGGAGTGTCAGTCACTCAGTGGTATCCGACTCTGCAACCCCATGGACTGCAGCCCAGCGCCTTCCTCTGCCCATGGGATTCAGGCAAGAATACTGGAGTGGTAGCCACTCCCTTCTCCAGGGGATCTTCCTGACCCAGAGAAGGAACCCAGGTGTCCTGCAGTGCGGGGAGATTCTTCACCATGTGAGCCGCCAGGGAGGAGGGAGATACCCAGTACCCACCGATGACCTGACTCACCCCTGCTCTTACCTTCTGGGTCAGAGCTTTTTAAGCATTCAGCACGTTTCCAGGCAGAAGTGTAACCTCTCAGTGCAGGAACAAGCTAGGCTAATCTTCCAGATGCAAGGGAAGGACCCTCTGGCTTGCCCTTCACACTTGCCCTGGTTGGGTATTTATGTCCAGGACCCAGTAACCACTGAAACAGCATAGGATTCAAGCAAACCAAAACAAATCCTTACATAGTCCTGAGAGTCCAGTGAGATAAAACAATGGATCAAAGGATTATTTTTGCTAAATAAAGCACTTTCGGTTTTGCATCTCACTGGACTCAGTTCTCAACAGGACGTTGTCCTCACGGGCTGGAATTTGGAACTGCCACCACTCATACAGTCAGTCACCTCCGCTTCATTTAATTGAAACAACCCTTGATGAAGCCCTGCTGCGCTTATAATTTAAACCTTAGAAATGGGAGAGGGATGGATAATGTGAAGGATTCCTTTTTGCCCCCTCTGAAATTAGCTTAGTGTAATAATTCAGAAAGTAGTTGGTTGCATCTGATTGCATGCCTCGGTAATCGGAGCCATCTGCCTCTCTCTGCTAAGGAGTTCACCTCTTTAATCCAGCTTAGGGCCCACAAACCACTTCTCACTATCATTATGCCCTTGAATAGATGAGGCTGCGCGGAGTCCTTTGCTTTTCAACGTGTTGCTGTCACTGAAAATACTTGGGGATTTTGTGATTTGTTGGTTTTCTTTTGAGTTTTCTCGGAGTGTTTGGTTTTCTTTCTCTGGGGGCAGACACAATGGCTTTCCTTATGAAAACTATGATAAGTAACCAGGTGAAGAATTTAGGACTCGGTGGCGGGTCTGAAGAAAAAAAAGAAGAAGGAGGAGCATCTGACCCCGCAGCTGCTCAAGGGATGAGCCGAGAGGAGTATGAGGAGTACCAGAAGCAGGTCATCGAGGAAAAGTGAGTACACGCAGCTCGGGCCCCGTTAGAGCGGAAGGCGGCTCCCCGTGGCCATGCCGTCCTGCGCCCCGCTCTCCCTCTCCGCCCTTCAGAGGCCGTTCCTATCCGCCACCTCTAAATTCAGGGAAGTCTGTTCTGCTAAAAAGTGAGCCAGTCCCTAGCATCAGCAGCCACTCTGTCTTACTTGTGTGAATGGAAATGAAAAACGCTATAAACAAATCTACATGTCATCCTTAAAAGCAGCTGAAACTTTCCGATCTGGGCACATTTTAACTGACCTCAGTTGTTCAAATACAAAACTGGGCACCTGAATATTTTTACAGTCATCTGGAAATTCACCCACTTAGGTGAGTGTAGAAAGCTTTCAAACTGTGGGAATTGAGACTTTGCACCTGGAAGGGGGCCTAAAACAGCATAGAGTACAATGTTCTTGAACTTACTTGTGCAGGAAAAAAAAAAGCCTGGAAAACATGACAATTATAAGACTTGGCTTCTGTGTGGACTGCCTATTATGAAAGATACGGACGAACAGAACAGTGTGATGAATGGCCGTATATCTACGGCATAAGACTGACAAGCTGGCGTTTTGTCACGTTTGCTTACAGGAAATTAGTGAGTGGGAGGATAGATGATTGATTGATAGATAAACAGGTACAGAGAACCATTTTTAAAGTAAATTACAGACGTCCTGATACTTTACCCCTGGATACTTTCCCTATATACCTCCAAAAAATCAGGACACTGTTCTGGCTATATAAAATGTAATAAAACATTAGTAACATTTCAGTTGGGTATTATGCAATGTGAATATTACCCATTTTTAACTACTGAAGACTGATCTTTAAATAAATGTAGTCTACATTTAACTTTTTAAAGTTTAAAGTAGAATTTAAGAGTTTTAATAATCAAATCAACTGAGTATTGAAGCATCAGTCTTGACGTTACAAGTTCACCATATGTTACAAAAATTTTTTTTTTTTTTTTGGCCACCGTGGCTGTTTTGCTAATAATTACATGATAATTGCCTAGGTCTTATTGCTAAAATGATTAAAGGAGAAAGGGTTGATGACCTGGAGGAAACTAAGGAAGCTTAAATCTTCCATTTAGCGGGAACCTTGTCTATTGTGTTTTTTCCTGAAAGCAATTGTGGCTTATAAAACTACCTAGATGTATTGTGCTTCGATTTGCAGTAAATTTAAGGTCTGTTTTTTTTTTTAATTCAACTGCAAAAATAATGTGGGTGCTAAACTAATCTGCGAAGAAGGCAGTGTTCCCCGGATCCTGGACGGTGTTGCCCATGGTGCGTGAGAAAATGCAGAAGCAGAAAAATAGCATCAGATGTGCTCAGCTCAAGGGGACCAATAAAAAGAAAATGGCCAGAAATATAGACTACACATCTGATATGAAAATTGCACTTCATGTGTCCCAGTAATAAATCTGGTCGCAGGTGTGACATCTGTTCGATTAACTAATGTCATAGTTTTACTAATTTTATATCTGGACAGATCAGAAGCCAAAATAGTCAAATGGTATCATCAGTCAGTTGTACACCGACTACTCAGCTCTGTGTGTGTGTGAGACATTTGTTTGGTCACCCAATTAAAGCAACCGCAGCAGGCGAACCTGCTGGTGCTGCGAGAGGCAGGGCTTCCAGCCCACTGCTTGCGCTTCCAAGAGCTTCATCGCCTAGAATGCAATGGAAAGAGGCAGACCTCAGGGAACTATGCTCCGTTATTCTGTAACAACCTATAAGGGGAAAGACTCTGAAAAAGAATATACAAAGGGCTACCCAGATGGCACAGTGGTAAAGAATCCATCTGCCAGTGGAGGAAGCTCGAGAGCCCGGGGCTCAGTCCCTGGCTTGGAAAGTTCCCCTAGAAAAGGAAATGGCAACCCACTCCAGTATTCTTGCCTGGAAAATTCCATGGACAGAGGAGCCTGGTGGGCTATCATTCACGGGGTCGCAAAACGGTCAGACACAACTGATCACACACACACACGTGTATATAAAGCAGAATCACTTTGCTGTACACCCAGAACTAACACACTGTAAAGCGATTGTACTTCAGCAGAAAAATTTTAAATGTATAAATCGGAGCAACTATTACAATGAAAAAATTAGTTGGCATCAAAAATGGTTCACACAAGTTACATCTAGAGACAGCTACCTGTGTCATAATATATATAATAATTAGAATGAGTATTAGCAAATAAAAGCCTCCTAAACTTGTCCTCATCATTTTAGAAAAGTTGTGGGATTGACTTTACCAATAATAAAGCAAATACTACTCAGCAATGCACTCCATGGCACATTCATCTTTACTTCATTTCCATGTTCAGATTCCACCCCCTCCCCCCTCCCCCTNAGTACTGAAAGAGGTCTATACCTAAAGAGAATATTTGGAAAGTTCTAAATAAAGCAACCTGTTTATCCCTCCATTTCTCTCCATTATATGAAAATGTCCCCTTAGCTATGATACAGCAACTGCTGTGGCATCACTTGTAGCTTGACCTTTGGTGCACATCACAGACTTAAGCAAAAAAACTAAAAT
Organism: Redunca redunca; assembly: GCA_006410935.1. NCBI lineage: Eukaryota > Metazoa > Chordata > Mammalia > Artiodactyla > Bovidae > Redunca > Redunca redunca. The sequence continues at coordinate 27,175 of SJYQ01001678.1, forward strand.
TAGAAAGCATCTAGAAAAAAAAAACTGAATATCTTTGCATCTTGGAAGTAGGCAGAAAGTTCTTAAACATGCCCCTGAAATCAGTGACCATAAAATTTTGAAAAGAGGAATTAGACATTATCAAAGTTAAAAACGTGCCCCCGAGTCTCTGAGCTCTTCAGCAAGCTCTCTTTCCCTAAATGAGAAGACTGAGCCCAGGGTTCTCTTATGCCTCCCCCAGGCCTGACCTTTTGCAGAGGGAAATGAGTTCAGAGTGTCCAAAGCCAGGCCCCATTGATGAGCAGTTTAACGTGACACCTTCAGAGCCAACCCTTCCTTCAGCCAGGCTTCTGGGTAATGATTCCAGAACTTGGAGTCAAGAAATAGAAACCAATGGAGCCACCTGAAAACAGGGTATTTAAGGAAAATTATGTAGTTCAGGGAGGAGGGCATGGCTACCCACTCTAGCATTCTTGCCTGGAGAATCCCATGGACAGAGGAACCTGGTGGGCTACAGTCCACGGGGTCGAAAAGAGTCGGACAGGACTGAGCGACTTAGCCTATCATAGCATGTAGTTCAGTGGCAAGGAATCCACCTGCAATGCAGGAGACCCAGGTTGGATCCCTGGGTCGGGAAGATCCCCCGGAGAAGGGAATGGCCACCCACCCCAGTGCTCTTGCCTGGAGAAACCCATGGACAGACCACAGGATCACAAAGAAGCAACTAACATGCTTCTTGCAAAGATGCTCACCAGACCCATTGCAGACATGCCCCCAGGCTCCGTGGGCCGAACCAGGACCAGAGCGTCACTGGGAGTCTCAGGCCCCCATTCCATCCCTGGCCGCTTTGTCCTTTCGGGGCAGTCAGCCCTCTGCTCCTCTGCTTCCCGAACCACCGGTGAGGATGGGCAGCCGACGTCCTCTGAGCTCACTGTTAACAGATCCAACCACACTGTGAGTCTCTGACTTGCTCTGCCCCAAACCCAAATTCTCAGAGAAGAAATTCCACTTACCCAGCTTGGTCCAGTCCTGTACAGCTGGAGGACAGGGCCACGTATATAAAGGTTCCTGTTGCTGTCAATGAGTCGCTCAGTCCCGTCTGAGTCTTTGCGACACCATGGACTGCAGCCCACCAGGCTCCTCTGTCCATGGGATTCTCCAGGCAAGAATACAGGGGTGGGTTGCCATGCCCTTCTCCGGGGGGTCTTCCCAACCCAGGGATCAAACCCAGGCTTCCTGCAATGGCAGGTGTATTCTTTAGCACTGAGCCACGAGGGAGGCCCTTATATAAAAGCAGCCTCTAACAATGTGCTTCCTTGGGCAGCTAGGGGAGGAGGTGATTCAAGCGAGCTTCACCGACATCCTCAAAGGTGTCTACTTCTCTCTGGATCATCCAGAACAGGGGAGCCCACTTCCAACAGCAAATACAAGTCCACTTAGGCCGTCCACAGCGCGTTCTGAAAATCCACGCCCAATCTTGTGTGATCAGGACAGGCCCCCTCTCCTGAAAGCTGCAGCAACCCTCAGCTGGCGTCAGAATCGCCCAGGCCGTTTGCTAAAAAGGTCACTTCTCAATGGTAGTGCCGAGATGAAAGCAGGGAGATCGTTTAAATGGCCAGTGCGGCCTCTAATCAAGCGGCCCAAGTGATAGAGAGACGTGGACAGAGCACGTTCGCCGTTTGCATGGTACGCGGCAAAGGAGACCTCCGCAGCTGAGAGGAGCCAGATTTAGACAGCGGTGAGAGAAACAGATCTCCCAGCCAGTGATGTGCCGAGCCGACCCACGGCATCCGGCAGCGACCCACCAAAGTCAATCGCACGTACCTCTCCCCGGTTTCTCCCCATTATCGGCGACATCAAGTTGATATTACTAGTTTGAAGTCCGCCTCAGTGGAAGTATAGACACCATGAAAACTGGCGGGTGCCTCAGAGCTTCTTCCCCCAGAAAGCTGACTGTGAGACATCAGCCAGTACACCACCACTTCCAGCTCTTTTTGATAATTAGGGACTGCCGCTGCTAAGTCACTTCAGTCATGTCCCACTCTGTGCGACCCCGTAGACGGCAGCCCCCCAGGCTCCTCTGTCCCTGGGATTCTCCAGGCAAGAACACTGGAGTGGGTTGCCATGACCTTCCCCAATGCATGCATGCAGGCTAATTAGGGACTAGAAACCTATTTTAAAAATCACTGCATAAGATACGGTATGGAGTGATGGATGTTCATAAGGCTGCTATGGTTAGAATGGAAGGGGTGGTTCTTTGAGACACTGTAAGACGTCTGCATGACGTGGTTTATAGATGCTGACAATGGAAAGGCAGCAGCGGATGTTTCTCCCTGGACTAAGGCACCATTTCCTGAGCACGTCTCTTTGGCAGGGTCACAGAGAGAACTTTTCGCAGTTGGATTCCCTGTCATTTATATTTTACATGTCCCTGTTCAGTTGTCAAGGATTTCAAGCACTTTTTTTTTTAAGTCCACATTATTGTAGCTCAGAATTCTGATCCTCATTTATTGATAGAATTAAATGAATAACAACTGAATCTCAAACTCTCAGTCACTGACTGTAACTGTTTTGCAGAAACACAGCTCTGCAGAGATTTGGAGAAGAACATTCTTTAAAGCACAAAATTACACCTTTCACCTTGAGAATCTTACAGAATCAAGGCAGCATGGGTGGAGACCAAACCTGGCCTGAAACAGATATGTAGAAAGTCCATGTGAGGGTTTCTAAAAGGACATCAGGAAAAGAAATGAAAGGAGATGCTAAGGGTTTGCTCCAAAGATTTTTGTTCCATAAAAATAAGTGTTCTGTAGAATTTAAAACTTATGTGCCAAGTACAAATTATTATGTATAAAATAAGCTATAAGGATATATTGTACAAAATAGGGAACACAGACACTATGTTAATTATGATAATTATAAATGGAAGGTAACCTTTAAAAATTGTGGGGAAAAAAGAGGCAGGAAGAATTCCCTGGCAGTCCAATACTTAGGACTCTGAACTTCCCCTGCAAGGGGCCCAGGTTCGATCCCTGGTTGGAAAACTAAGATTTCCTAAGCTGAGTGACACAGCTCAAAAACACTTTTTTAAATAAAATAAAGTTATAAATTGCTATATTATATATCTGTGACATATAGTATTGTACAGCAACTATATTTCAATGTTTTAAATTCTAGAAATAAATAAAAATTACATCCCCAAAGTAATTCTCAACATCCTCTGTTATCAGCTTATACACCTAGCATTTCAGAAGTACTAAATGTGTCAGCCCCTAAAAAATAGAATAAGAAACAAAATGATTTTGAAAACATGGCTTCTCTCCGTGATGCGGACGGGCTGGGAAGCTGCCCTTTGGGAAGCACTGCCGGTGATGCTGAAGCCTGAGCTCCCAGGTGGGGTGAGAGGAGCACGGTGAGGTCAGCTCTGCACCGGGGTGGCCCCCTGCCTCTCCCGAGCTGCATCAGAGCGAGGCTCGCAGAACCGACGTGTCTGGGAATTCAGGTCTGTACTCAGTCATGATCAGCGGGAACTCAGAGGGTGTGGCCCAGTGCCTGGCTCCTCTGAGCAGGGCTGGAGTAGCCAGTGGTCTCATGTCCTCTGATCCTTTATTGCATTCTTTCACTTTCAGGATGGAAAGAGATGCTGCATTTACACAAAAAAAGGCAGAGAGAGCGTGCCTCAGAGTTCACCTCAGAGAAAAGTACAGACTCCCAAAGGTGAGACTCTTAACACAGTAAGCATGCAGGCATTTTTTACATAATAAGAAATGCAGCGTGTTGCATTATCAGCAAGGGTCGCACTCAGAAGTCTGTGCGTGTGTATGTGTAACATAAACATATAAATATGTACATAAATACATATATATTTAAATGTCTTAATCATAACTGGGGCTTCCCTGGTGGCTCAGCTGGTAAAGCATCTGCCTGCAATGTGGGAGACCTGGGTTCAGTCCCTGGGTTGGGAAGATCCCCTGAAGAAGGGAAAGGCTGCCCACTCCAGTAATCTGGCCTGGCGGGTCACAGAGTCAGACACGACTGAGTGACTTTCACTTAATCATAACTGAGGTATTTGATATAGTGAAAAGAGCACTGAATTAGTTCATAAAAACTAGATTCCAGGCACTTAACCTCCATGAACTTCCGTTTCCTCTCAACAAAATGGAGTAATACCTGTTTATGAAAATGTATTCAGGGACTACAGAATATTTGTATATGCTCGATGAAAATAACCGTCATCACAGCCGACATTTACTGAGCTCTTTCTAGTGCCAGGCACTGCTCTTAAGTTTTTTGCACAGGTAAATTCACTCAGTCCTCACCACAGTCTTATAAGGTGTGTTCTCAGAGGAAATGGAGACAGAAAGAGAGTGACTACCCTCCTGCTAAGGGACACGCACACAGACACACACAGACACACACAGACACAGACACACCATCAGTTGGTTGTGTGTCTTCCAGAAAGATGGGGCATTTTAAGGATATATACATATATATTTGTTGTTAATGAGGATATATTTTTGACAACTGTTCTGTGGTTTGGTGAGGATGTAAGGAGAACTGGGTTTGAATCCTGGCTCTAACATCAGCAATCTCAGAAGGCTTCTTAACACATCTCAGCCTCCTTTTCCTCACCTATAACACGGGGGCAGCGACACACACTCCCTGAGGTCTTCATCTGAAATCATAAGACAAACCAAGAGCCTGACTCTGGAAAGAGCTCCGTGGGTGATCGCTCTTACTGCTGTTATCATCTCTACGCACGGAAGCCTTATTTCTTGACAATAACAAGGCGGCATCCTGAGGTGAGTCAACAACACAAGGACTGCGGGTCTCTAAACCGAAAACAGTAGGGCTTCCCGGGGCTCAGACAGTAAAAAGCTGCCCGCAGTGCGGGAGACCCAGTTTTGATCCCTGGGTCGGGAAGATCCCCTGGAGAAGGAAATGGCACCCCACTCCAGTACTCTTGCCTGAAGAATCCCATGGACGGAGGAGCCTGGAAGGCTACAGTCCATGGGGTTGCAAAGAGTCACGACTGAGCAACCTCACTTTCTTTCACTTAAACTGAAAATATCTGCCCTTTGATGGTTTTTTTTAATGGTGAGCTGGTGGTCTTGCTCACCCAGATCCTCAGGGGTGGACAATCTCCTTTGCAAAATGGGTTTGATGCTCTTCAGAGAAAAAAATACTTTCCAGGTCTCTAAGCTTAGCTTGTTTCTTTGGCACAAGAGCCTTCCCAACAGAAACTATGGAAAGAGGGGAGAATTAGAGCCATATGATATATAGATTCATATCCATCCTGGAGTGACAGGGACTCTATTCACCATACCCTGCCTGCCTGAAAAGTCGCTCAGTCGTGTCCAGCTCTTTGCCACCCCATGGACTGTAGCCCTCCAGGCTCCTCCATCCATGGGATTCTCCAGGCAAGAGTACTGGAGTGGGGTGCCATGTCCTCCTCCAGAGGATCTTCCTGACCCAGGGATTGAACCCATGAAGCTTATGTCTTCTCCACCGGCAAACAGGTTCATTAACACTAGCAGCACATCTAACTACTGCTCCCCAAAGCCGCCGAGAGGAGGCAGGCCCACGAGCGGTTGACACACTGTGAACAGCGGAGACCAGTAGCTCAGCTGCTGGGTTACTGATGCCATGAACCCACTTTTCTATAGCTGGTTCAAATGCACAACACATATGAGACCCCCGCCTGACTTTCTCATAGACCCCGAAAGAGACCTTCAAGTCTGTCTAAGAGTCCAGGCCATGGCCTCAAGTCAGACATGAGAAGACTGCAGGCAAGGTGGGGGTGGGGGTGGAGGGCTCAGGGACTTTGCAAACCCCCACAGCTGTGCAGTGACAGAACCAGGATTGGACCTCGGGCCTCTCAGCCCTGAAAAAGAGCATCCTACCCACAAAGGGATTTGGACACAGCTCCGCCTGGCCCCAAGGTCTCTGCTCTTTCCACTCCTCACATTTGAGGCATTCTGAAAATTTTAGAGCTGTTTGTAATTCCACATGGTGTAAAACTGCCCTGCCCCTTCCGGGAAAACATGCCCTGCTCCTATTTCAGCAAAGCATCTCAGAATCTGTCCTCCAGAGAGCCGGGCCCGTCGCTTTCCCCGCTGCTCTGTCAGCTGATGGCTTGACGGGAGACCGTGAGCACAGACACAGCTCTGGTACAACCCGAGTGAACAGCGGTAGTGCCGCCTGAGAGCGTTCCCCACGTCGTCCTGCACCATGGAGCTTACTTTCGGGGGGAGGGACTCCCTAAGGCGCCCGTGTGTCACGGCTTCCTGTGTGTGTTGGTCGCTCAGCCCTGTCCGACTGTAGCCCTCCAGGCTCCTCTGTCCGTGATTCTCCAGGCAAGAACACTGGAGTGCGTTGCCATTTCTTTCTCCAGGGGATCCTCCCGACCCAGGGATCGAACCTAGGTCTCCTGCATTGCAGGCAGACGCTTTCCTTCTGAGCTACTAGGGAAGCCCATGGCTGGATGGTGTCAAAATGGATTCTAACCTGATGCTTCAAGAATTTGCCTAAGGCGTGAAAAACCCCAATAATACAACGGCCTGCTTTTTTCGTCAGCACCTGGAAATTCTATCTAACCTCAGGGCGCACTGTTCATGAAAACGGTAATTGGGACTTCCGTGATGGGGCAGTGGCTAAGAATCTGCCTGCCGGCGCACAGGACCCAGGTTCGATCCCTGGTCGGGGGAGATCCCACATGCTGTCGGCTCAACAAGAGAAGGCACAACAAGGAGAAGCCCGCCCGCGGCAGCAAAGAGTAGCTCCTGCTTGCCGCAGCCGGAGAATGTCCACGCAAAGCATCGAAGACCTAACACAGCCCAACGTAAACAAACAAAATAAATACATTTTGGAAACAGTAATCAATAGGAAGAATGCCATCAAAGATCGCCCGGGTCGTGTTCCGTTCAGTTCAGGTCACCCCAGCCACGAGCGACACCCCTGCCTCCGCGCAGGCCTTGGGCTTGGAGGGCAGCCCGCCGCGCCCCCTCCACCTAGAGAGGCCCTCACGGCTCCTGCCACCTGCGTGGGGGCAGGAACCCGGGTCCTTCCGGCCTCCTGGGGTCCCCAGCCGCAGCCGCGGGGCGATGCCCCCAGGCCTCCCCAGCAGAACCGCCCCTCAGAGGGTCTCAGTTCTTCCGCGGGGACTGCGCACTCTAGGAGGGTCAGTGAGGGTGGCCAGGAGCGACTTCCAGAGGGGGACTTGTTTTTCGCAGTGCGCTCTGCTGACGGTAAGGATCGCACAGGGCATGTTGACGTGGGAAGGCCGCTGGGCCCTGCTGGGGCAGCGGTAGGGAGGCAGGAAGGGGCCACACCCTCGAGGGCCTGGGTGGGCACGGCAGGGAGCTGAGCCACTGTCTCCGTAGCCACCGGGATGCTGCCCGAGAAATCTTGAAACTGTCCCTGAGGAAGCGTGGAAGGAATTGGAATTTTCAGCTGCGAGAGGAGACGACTTTGAGGAAACGATGGCCACGGGGGAGAGTCATTTCCCAGGCCTTGAAAGTCTTTGCATCACGTCAGCCTCTTGAGGGCGCTGCAGGCTGGTATGGAGCCATCCATCGGTTAGCTCACAGGGCTTCCTTTGATTATTCAGAAGAATCTGCATAGCGGACCCTTTAGAAAGAACCTTCTGAGAACCACCACGGGAATATAGGTGGTGGGTTTCCCGCTCCTAGACGTCCCCATGAGGAGCCCTGGAAAGCCAGGCAGTGCCCGTGGGCATCGCTGCAGTGGGAAAGGGCAAGGCCATGGAGATGTGCACAGTGAGCCGGAGGAGAAGGGATGAGGGGCGGGCGTGTCAGGACTGGACCCTGGCAGCAGCGCAGGCCAACTCGGGAAGGCCTGGGCCAGCACGGGACAGAACAGCAGGTTCTCGAGTCGTTGCCTGCAGCCCTTCACCGGGCTTGCCATCCTGATTACTGCCCTAATGAGAACTTGAGACCGGAACACAGCGGCCTAACACATCTAAACAGTGCTGGGCAGAGAGCGCGGCTCACCAGGGCCTTACCCGGCTCCTGAGCACAACCTTCCCTCCCCTTGGGGTTTGCAGAATCCTCAGTCCTGGGCAGTCTCATAAAATCCATGTTGGCTAAACAGCCGGACTAACAGTATTAACAGCCCGCAGGGGGTTGGACGGGCTCACCGAGTCCTCCCCGCTAACGAGGGGGGACCCCTGGGGGCCTCATTCACGGTTCCCCGGGGTCACTCCCAACGGTTACATAACCAGCAGGAGGCAGTCCTGGGCCCGAACCCTCACCCAGGCCCAACGAGAGCAGATTTGAGGGAAATGTCTTCCCAGGAGCTGTCGGGTCTGATGAGGATAACTCCGTCAAATTCTGGAATTAGAACTGTATTTTCGAAAGAAATGATTTGGCCGGTGTCTGTTGCGAAAAAGAGTTCCACTCGACGGCCAACCGGGGGAAGGGAAGTTCGGTCTCTGAGAGGAGCAGCGGGGCCCTGACGCCCGCCAAACCACACACGCCTCGCCTCCGGGTTTTCTGCTCGCCGTTCGCACAGCCTCGTCGGTCGTACCTCATCTTCTGATGACCCCTGTCTATTGCAGTCATCGCAGGAGTCAAATGAGTGTGGTCCTCAAATCGCAATAGCCGGACATGTATGTAGAAGAGTATATTCGCCGTGTCCCCACCCTTGGAAGCCTCCCCACCACCCTCCTCTCATCCCCCAACTCCACGTCATCACAGGACGTTCATGTCCACGCATACGGTGGTTTCCTCTGCTTTGCAAATGCCAGGTCGTTAGGGGACTTCAGCGGCCTGAAGTGACCCACGGCCTCAGGTTAGACTTGGGTCCCGTTCCACCCAGTGTCCTGTCCTGGGTCTTCAGTGCCTTCTCCCCACTGGCCTCTCCTTTGTAAAGGAGGTCAAGTCTCTCCAACTAAAGCAAACAACACTTGGAGTGAACGTGGCCTTCTGGGCATCTTCCTAAACGGGCGGTTCCCGCTGCTCTGCCGAAGCCTTCATCCTGAAGGTGCTCTGGAAGGCGGTCTCGATGCAGTAGACGGTCCTGCTGTTTCCTCCGGGCCCTCTTCCTGGAATGGTCCTTCCTGGGGCGGAGCCTTCCTCGCCCCGTCTCAGTGCTTCCTCCCTGAAGCCCCCTCTCTCGCAGCCTCTCAGCGCCACCCTCCTCATTCTGCTCCGTACCCTGTCTCTCCTCTCTTTCCAGGGTTACCTCCCCCGTCTGCCCCCAGGTTTCTGAATATCCCCAGGTGCTCCCTCCGTCTTCTCTCTGTCCCTCACGCTGTCATGCTCTCCCCAAATGGCGGCATCTCTGTGGCCTTCAGCTGCTACCTAGATGTGTGCTGTTGACCCTCCAGCCTCTACCTCCTTCCTACACCTTCTCCCTAAAGGTCACCGTCGTGTCCACCTCTCCTCGGGCACCTCCAGCTCAGACCCAGAAAGACACTGGCCCCTCCCAGCCCTGCTCCTGCAGGCTCCACCTCCACTGGGGCCCCCCACCCACGCCACGCCCAGGCTCACCTGTGCCCGGCCCCTCCTCCTGCAGCCCCCACAGAGCGATCAGGAGGCGACCGCCATCCCACCTCCCGCTGCCGCTGCCGCTGCTGCTAAGTCGCTTCGGTCGTGTCCGACTCTGTGTGACCCCGTGGACTGCAGCCCACCGGGCTCCTTCCATGGGATTTTCCAGGCAAGAGTACTGCAGTGGGGTGCCGTTGCCTTCTCCACATTCCACCTCCTAGTCATTCTCAACTCCTCCCCAAGTGCAGGGCTCAGCACTTCTCAGCAGTTTGACTACAATGCCTCTTGCGTGTGTATTAAGTCTCTTCCGTCGTGTCCAGCTCTTTGCGACCCCATGGACTGTAGCCCGCCAGGCTCCTCTGTCCATAGGATTCTCTAGGCAAGAACACTATAGAGTGGGTTGCCATTTACAATACCTCTTAAGTAGTTTTTTGATTGTGTCTTGCTTCCCTCAAAGTTGCAGAGTGAGGTTTCCAAGATGCAAACAGATTCTGTTCTTCCCCTTAAAAAAAAAAAAAAGACTCACCCTGACATTTTAGAGTAGACGCCAGCCTCCTGGCCTGCACATCTTGAGGTGGCTCCAGCTGCCCAGCCTCACCTCTTGGGGCCCCTCACCTGGACTAGCTCCTCCTCCCACCTCACGTCCCCTACACCCTGCTCCCAGTGACCCCTTTCCTTCCTGGAAGACATTGCTCTCGAGCTGCTTCTTCTAGAACCTTCCAGACCTCCCCCCTCTCCCGCTCCCCTGTGCTCCCATGGGGCCTGAGTGCATGTCTCCCAGGCCATCGTTCCACTCCGAGCCTCTCAGCTGCTGGACCGTGTGCTTCTTAGCAAAGCAGCCGAGGCTTCTGTCTGTCATCGGGGCCTTGCGTGGTGTCTGACATGGAGAGGCTGCACATAGACACACGCATGCACACACACACACACACGCACATACACACAGAGACACACATACACATACATACACACATGTGCACCTACTGCACACACGCGCACATACTACACACAGAGAGACACACACACACACATACATACACACCTACTGCACACACACAGACACACATGCATATGCACATACACACAGAGACACACACATATGCAAACACAGACAGACACACGTACACACACAGACACACATGCACATACTACACACAGAGACACATACACACACATACATACACACCTACTGCATACACAGACACACACATACATATGCATATACTACACAGAGAGACACATGCACAAACACACATGCACAGACTACACAGAGAAACACACATACATATGCACATACACAGAGAGACACACATACACATACATACACACCTAGTGCACACACATGCACACACACGCACCTATCACACAGATATACATAGACACACACATAAACACCCCCACACAAGAAAGTCTTGCTGAATGATCAATGTTAGTCAGGAAAAAAGAAAAACAAAAGCACACCCAAAGAACGAAGTATCAAAATCAGCAGAAGGAATCCATCTGCCACAAGAGTTAAATTACAGTCAGTTTTCATGAAAAGAACAAGTCTGGATTTGACATTATGATTCCTTATCAAATACAAAGATTACTTTAGCTCATAATTAGCTCATAATTTAGCTCATATTTTCTTAAGCAGAGGAAGTCATAAATAAAGCCTCGGGTTTTTTTTTTTTCCTAAAACAAAGGTGCCCCCCCCTTTCCTAGCCAATTCAAAATGTATATGTAAGTCAAGCCAAATTAATAAGAGAAAACAGCTCCACAATGAGCGCTAATCCTGTTAACAGAATTGTCAATCTAGGTTAGTCATTGAAAAATAATGTGGGGCCCCCGCTGAGCCGAGCGCTTTGGTTACACCTGGTGTTTGTCTGCGGTATTAAGGGCATCGCTCACTCTGAACAAAGATGAAGACAAGAAAATCTAGCAGGAGGGCTTTCAACATTCTACACCGAGATGTAAAGCTCCTCTTAAAGGCAGAGACGATTCTGCGACCCTCTCTCTGCCTGCCCTCCAGACCAGGCACTCTTGGGGCTGCCCTGCAGGGTCCCAGACGCTGAAACACCCGCTTCCAAGCAGCTCTTCTGGCGGCAGCTTGGAGGCCCTGCGGGCCCGCTAGGGGCCGTCCCTTCCCACTCCTCCCCTGCCGCCCCGGTTCAGCTTGCTGCTTCTGCTCCTGCCCTGGGAAGAGCTGAAGGTCCCCGGGGGCCTGGGAAGAGGGGAAACAGCGTCAGGCTGCGGTGTGCCACCTCCTCACGTAACCCCCACGGCCACCCTGGAAGGGAGGGAGACCTCATTTCCCCTGCCTGGATAAGAACAGCAGCTCAGAGAGGGTGCCGGGATTCCCGAGGTCACACAGCCGGTAAATGGCAAGACCCCAAGGCGATCTGACTCACCAGCCGGGTTTTCCTACCAGACCCAGCAGCAGGGCTGGGCTCTCCTTCCCTAAGAAGCAGAAGGACATCGCGCAAGCCTCTTCACCTCCCAGGACCTCGGTTTCCGCATCTGTAGAGGAGAGGCTTGGACAACTGACCTCTAGGAACGCCTCGAGTCCCCCTGGAAAGTCCGCACGCAGGAGAGCAGTGTGAGATACACACAATGCGGGGAGCCCCTGTCCGCACCTCGCGGAGCCCCTGTGCGCACTCGCTCAGTCACTGTCGGAAACTGGCAGCTCTTTTCAGGGTCACAGCCTCTGCCTCGCTCGAGTGCCGAGGGCGCCTTCAGCAGCTAAAAAGGGAAAGACCGTGGTGTAGCAGAAGCTGACGCTGGCAAGCCCCGACAGGGTCTCAACACCTCTCACCCGTTAGAATCACCCAGGAAGCTTCTAATTTTAAAAAAGTTTTAAAAATACACACACATATTTTTTAGGTGGACCATCTTTTAAAGTCTTTATTGAATTTGTTACAATGTTGTTTCTGTTTTCTGTTTTGGTGGTGAGGCGTGGAGAATCTTAATTCCCCAACCAGGGGTCGGACTGGCGCTCCCTGGATTGGTAGGTGAGCTCTTAACCACTGGACTGCCAGGGAAGTCCCAGGAAAGCTTTTTTAAAATTCTGCTGCCTGGGTCCCTGCCACAGATTGCTCCTGCGTGCATGCTCAGCCGTGTCCAACTCTTTTGCGACCCCATGGGCTGTAGCCCACCAGGCTCCTCTGTCCGTGGGATTTTCCCGGGCAAGAATACTGGAGTGTGTTGCCATTTCCTCCTCCAAGGGATCTTCTCGACCCCGGGATCAAAGCTGTGCCTCTTGCTTGGCGGGTAGACCCTTTACCGCTGAGCCGCCTGCAAAGAAAATCAGATCCTGTGGTTGACGTGGTTGTTGATTGCTCCGTCGTGTCCGACTCTTTGCGACCCCGTGGACTGCAGCGCACCAGGCTCCCCGGTCCTTCACCATCTCCTGGAGTTTGCTCACACTCACATCTATATCATTCTGGTGTGCGTCTGCATATCAGGCTTGACTGGCTGGACTCTAAGTGGGAACACTCAACTTTTTGGCGATATAACCATGTGAAATAGTTGATCACCATATTTCCATTTTGATACCAGATGAGGACCAGTTCACCAAGATGAGGAAGAAGGAAGTCTGAATCCAGGATCATGCTTACCCTTCAGCGAAAGGTCAGAAGCAGTCAGAGGAATAACAAGGGCAGGAGGTGGTGCTATTTAAATAACGGGGCATTCAGCCCTGGCAATTAAGGTTATAAATCTGGTTAAAAGGCAAGAGATTACAACTGATTCTGGTCAGCCAGCCTAAAAATAATTAGCTCTTAACTGCATTACACAATATCCCATATTGATGAGATTTCTAGAAGTGAGAAGACTTCTGAAACAGGACGCTGAGGAGTGAAGGCAGCCTGTGCGTTCCCCTGTATGTGCTATAGCTCACCTGGCACCCTTCTCATTCATTCATTTGCTTGTTCATTCACCTGTCAGGGGTCCTCAGCATCAGACTTGCACTCCTTCCCTGGGGCTGGTTCGTGTCAGCTGTACCTGCACTTGGGCTCATGGCGTGTGGTGAAGCATGGACGCCTTTCCTCGATGCATGCATTCTGTCAAAATATTCCTGGCATTCCCAACCTGGGGCAGCAAAGTCAGGACAAGACACCCATTGCTCAGATCGCAGAGGAGTCCCTTTCAGCAGGACAGTTTGTCGTGCAAGGGGAGGCGATCCCAGGGGCGTGTATGAGTCCCATGCGCGTGAGTGCATGCTCAGTCTCTCAGTTAGGTCCAACTCTTTGCGACTCCATGGACTGTAGCCCCAGTGTAACCCTCCAGGCTCCTGTGTCCTTGGAATTTTCCAAGCAAGAATACCGGTGGTGGTGGTGGTTTAGTTGCAAAGTCGTGTCTGACTCTTCGAGACCCCATGGACTGTAGCCCACCAGGCTCCTCTGTCCATGGGATTTCCCAGCAAGAATACTAGAGTGGGTTGCCACTTCCTCCTCTGTGGGGGATCTTCCCCACCCAGGGATGGAAACGTGCCTCTTATGTCTCTATCGTCGGTAGGCGGGCTGTTTACCAGTATCTGGGAAGCCCCAGCCTGGGAACTGTATACACAAGGCTCCCGAGGACGGGTGGGAACAGGGGTTGGGGGCAGACAGAGGTGAGCTGGGAACCTCGGTCAGTCTTCACCCTCTGTGCCCCATGTGCATTAGGTTGGGCCTGACAAGGGGTGAGGGGAGCTGGGCGCTCTGGGTCATTTTCTCCCAGAATTGTGTCTAGTGCTGAAAGGGAAATGAACAGGCCCGGTTTGCTAGGAAAGCCGAGGCTCTGGAGTGACGGCAGGTAGGGGCACTCCCAGGCCAGAGGTGAGGGGACGGGAGAGTGAGGCCTCCTTCTGATGGCATGAACACTGCGCGCAGGGCCAAGGCCTTTCAGAGCAATTCCGCTTCCCCGCCCCCGGCTTTACCTCTGAGGGTCATTACACTTAGGAATAGCCGTCTTTGATTGCTTAATACATTCCAAATTATTCAGTCATCATTTAATTAATCTTCTATAGAATTATGAAAGTTATGTCAGTTCATCACCTGGTCGTGAGCGGCTCTTTTTGACCCAATGTATTGTAGCCCGCCTGGCTCCCCCGTCCATGGGATTCTCCAGGCAAGAATAGTGGAGCTGGGTTGCCATTCCCTTCTCCAGGGCATTTTCCTGACCCGGGGATCGAACCCTGGTCTCCTGCACTGCAGGCAGATTCTTTACCATCTGTACTAGCAAGGAGGCAAATAACATAAACCCAATTTATAAATAAGGAAATAAGTTCAGAGAGGGGGTGTTAGGTGCCCAAGGTCACACAGCCTGTACTTGGTGGAGGTAACCTTCACGCTCAGGTGTCTGATCTTTAAGCCAACCCTTGACCTCTAGGCAGCCCCCACAGGAGTGGGAAGGTAAACATGTCAGTAGCTATGAAATAAGAGCTTGTTTACAGTCAAGAGGGCCTGCACTTTCAAGCGTCGTCCCTGACAACAGGCTCCTGGAGTCTTGTCTGTGACGACATGCCAGACACTCGTTGGGTTCTGAGACTTAGAGACCAATGAGTTACAGCCCCCTGTCTTCAAGAGAGGTGGGGTGGGACTTCTTAAACTTTGACAAGCAGCAGAATCACCAGGAGGGCTGGCTAAACCACAGACTGCTCAGCCCAGCCCCACGGCTTCTGAATCAGCAGGTCAGGGAGAAGGCTAAGAACCCTCGTGTCTAACAAGGTTCCGGGGGATGCCGCTGCAGCAGGCCTTGGGAGCCCACTTTGAGAACTGCTAGGGTAGACGTTGTGGTGACCCAGATCCCCTCCGTGAGTCGGAGGGCACAGTGGACCCTCATGGCTCTTCCTTCCCTGGGTCAGGGGAAGCAAAAGTGAAAGTCACTCACTCGTGTCCGACTCTTTCCGACCCCATGGACTATACAGTCCATGGAATTCTCCAGCCCAGAAGACGAGTAGGTAGCCTTTCCCTTCTCCAGGGGATCGTCCCAACCCAGGGATGGAACCCAGGCCTCCCTCATTGCAGGCGGATTCTTTACCAGCTGAGCCACAAGGGCCTGGGGAAGGAGGTGAAAATAAACCCGAGTTGGTCTGCAGCTGCAGAAGCTTCACTCTGAGCAGCCTGGAGAACAGGGGTTGAGGAGCCCCCTCCTGAGAGCATCAGGCCGCTCAGGGCACCAGCGGGCTGGCCCCCTGGCCCCTCCAGCCGCCTGTTGCCCCAGCCTGTCCAGGTTCCAACCTGGTGACAAGCGCAGAGACCTTCTTACCACCTGGAGGGGTGTGGATGCTGGAATTCCCGGGAATGCCTTTACAGATTCTATACATTTTATTTCAAGTGGGCAGGGGCCCAGCATGGCATTTCCGTGAACTGAGAATTCAGGCTGCCCCCTGATTTTCCCTGCCTTCCTGCAAAAATGCCCAAAGGACCGTCCATAAGGGAGGCACCCTAGAGGGCAGGTGAATACAAAATAAATAGAAATGGAGGCTTGGCCAAGAGCCCCTGGGGATTAACTAACTAATTAATCCCCACACCAGTTTGACGAGGAACTAATTGATCTGTTAAGCGCTTTGAGGGGCCAAGGCCTGGCCAAGTGCACGGGAGCTTCTGTCACCTGGGAAGGCGTCACTGACAGCTGTCCTCACAGGCTGTCCAGGGAGAGTCGGGGCAAGCGATGCGCCCCCCAAAGGCCTCCTTCCCCTTGGCCTCAGAAGTCTGCGTTCCGAGGAAGGGGGAGAAAGCACAGAAGTAAAGGAGAGGGGACTCTGGGGAGGGCGGGGTAGGTAATCTAGAAGTTCCGTGTTGGAAGGTGAGCCTCCAAGCTCCGTGACCATGTGTGTGTCTCTGTTAGCTGCTTCAGTCGTGTCCATCTCTTTGTGACCCCATGGACTGCAGCCCACCAGGCTCCTCTGTCCATGGAATTCTCCAGACAAGAATACTGGAGAGGGTTGCCATTTCCTTCTCCAGGGCATCTTCCCGACCCGGCGATCAAACCTGGGTCTCCTGCATTGGCAGGTGGATTCTTTATCGTCTGAGCCACCGAGGAAGCCCCTGTTTGATCTTCTGTGTCCCCCAAAGCCCAGTTTGCCCCATGTTACAACCTGATCTCAGAAAATTATATCTGAGAGCAGCCATGTAAGAAAAGAAAGGACCCTTGCCTTTCGCAGAGAAACACGTCCTGTAGATTCTTCTTCGTTACAAAACAAAGGGCTCTGCAGCCTAAGGGTAAAGACACATTCGGAGACCAGGCAGCAGGAACTAAGAGGTTGCAGAACAGCCACGCCTAGGACCACAGGAGAAAATGTCAGGCGGCAGCAGCAGCAGCAGCAGCAGCAGCGAACAAGCCTAGCCCGAGGGTGCTGAGTTGGAGTCCTGGTGTGAACGATTCATTCAAAAAGCAGGTGGTATGCGCCAGACTTGTTTCTAGGGGTTGAGGGTGTAAAGCTGAGTTTGAGCCGCTTCTGTACTGGTAGAAGGGAGGGAAGGGGTGATGGTTAACCGGAAGTTGGCCCTAAAGAGTGATGGCTGGATTTAGAGGGCCTGGTCCGGCCCTGTGATCCCAACACCCCCCCACCCCAGAGTGGGCTCAGCTTGGGCCACTGATGGAAAACAAAGCGTGCAGAGCAGCCCTGAGGCAGAGTTGGTAAAGCTTTTCAGGTATCAGCAGGACAGACAGGAAGTCTGAAAATGAGGATTGCTGGACCCCAGCCTGGAGTTTCTGATCCAGTAGGTCTGGGGTGATTTGAGAATTTGTGCTTCTAACACATTCCCAAGTGATGTTTTTAATTAATTAGCTCATTTCGGCTGTGCTGGGCCTTCCCATCTGTATGTGGGTTTTCTCTAGTTGTGGCGAGTGGGGCTCCTCTTCCTCGTGGTGTGAAGGCTTCTCACCGCGGTGCTGGGTCTCGCTGTGAGCGCAGGTTCTAGAGCAAGGGCTGGGTAGCCATGACGCACGCGGGGGCCCTTCCCAGACCAGAGGCCCCTGCATTGGGAGGCCAGTTCTTAACCCCTGGACCTCCAGGAAGCTCCTCATACTGTGAGAACCACAGTGCTAGAAGCTGCTGAGAGCCAAGTGCAGAGAGATGGGGAACCTCAGCTGGTACCAGACCCAGGTTCTGCTGCGAGAGGGCCGAGTGTGTTGCTCCCGGCATCCCTTGTCAGCAGGCCTCGAGCTCCCTGCTGCGGTCAGGGTCGGTCGGTTGGTTGGTTTTAGAAGGGTTTTTCCTCTACCTCCGTGTTTGTTTTCCCGCACAGAGTGAGATGGATGAGAACCAAATCCAGATGGCTGGAGACGATGTGGATTTGCCCGAGGACCTCCGGAAAATGGTAGATGAAGATCAAGAAGAGGAAGAAGACAAGGATTCTATCCTTGGGCAGCTACAGAACCTTCAGAACATGGATTTGGACGCCATCAAAGAGAAAGCCCAGGCCACCTTCTCGGAAATCAAGCAGACGGCGGAGCAGAAGTGTGCTGTGATGTGAGGCGGCCGGGCACGGAGGGGGCCCGGCCGAGGCGGGAGCGACCGCCCCCCTGCGCGGCGCTTCCAACAGCGTCGGTGTTAACGTAGTGAACGGGTAAGAAAACCGTGAGAAAACTCGCAAGCAACACGTAGAGAGCACCTCGGTTGCTCTAAACGCTCCTGGTAGCGCCCCTGGCAGCAGGAACCACACTGTCCTTTTAGTTATAAACGTGACGAAGCCTGAGCTTTTCAGCTGTGATGAGGCAGAACACGTCTGCTCAAAGGCCTGCAGCACGGCCGGGAAGAAACAAGAGCAAACGGTATTTCCTCTCCGACTTTCTGCAGACAGGACAAGGTCTTGACTCTGTCCAGCTGTTAGCAGGACTGCAGGTCCCTTCAGAGAAAGACGTGGAAGGTCAGGGTGCCCCCCGGAGCCCAGACCGCAGGCTCAAGGGCCGTCAGAGATCACACCAGCTCTGTCTCCAGGATGTCCTCGCTGACGCTTCTCATGGATGCTTGCACGAAGCTGAGGGGCAGGGATGGGGGAGGAGACGAGAGAGGAGGCAGAGAGGAGACTGGGCCGGTGTTTGCCCCGCAGATCACCTTCCAGAAGGGTGGGAAGAATGGATTTGGGTGGG
>SJYQ01001678.1:45797-101196 GCA_006410935.1 Redunca redunca
GTATTCGGTGTCAGCTCCTCCTGGCTGACCTTGGTACCAGCACGGGGACCGTGAGGGTGGACAAACAGCATGGAGATGTTAAATCCTCCCGTGTGCGTGTCTCTCTCATCCTCTTCTCCCTTCTGGCCCCTCTCCCCACCTTCCCTGCTTTTTCTTTCCTGTCCCTCAGACACTCACTCCACTCCCTCACACTAGCTTCCAACAAACTATGCCGTCCTTCTCTGCCACAGCCCTCCAGGCTACAGTCAACCCTCATATCCACAGGCCCGGGACCCAGGGATACAGAGGGATGACTGTCCTATGCCGGGTTATCCGAGGGCCCTGAGCATCCTTGAATGCTGTATACGCGGCGCGTCCTAGAATCCTTGGCAGACATCCAGGAACGACTGTATACATGGATTTTTTTTTTTGCCTAACATTTGCTCTCTTTCAAAGGAAATGACCCAGAAGATTTAGAACATTTACCTCTGAAGCACTTAGAACTGTTTAACCAAACCAAACTCAAAACAAAATTCTAGTTTTTTGTGGGTTTTTTTTGGCCATGCCATACGTCTTGCAGGATCTTCCCCGACCAGGGACGGAACCCCAGCCCACAGCAGTGAAAGCAGGAAATCCTAACTACTGGACTGGCAGTGAACCCCCAAATACTGTTTTTTCAATGAATGGTACAGAAAAAAAATAATTCCCAAAGACCAATTTTATCAAGAAGAATTGCTCTATCAGAGGAAAAGGGAACTAAGACCCAAAAGTTAGGGGCTAACCTGTTCTCTGTGCAGAGTTCCTGAATGTGATATATAAGAAAAAGTTTCATGTTATGAAAACATGATAATAAAATGAATTACTAGGGGTCAAGAACCCATGGTCCTTGGCAAAGCATAGCCCCTCTGGTAAGTTCCTGGGAGAATCCTGGTATGATGTTTGAGGGTAATTAGCCTTCAAGTCCACTTAGTCCATTCAGGCTGTTGTAATAAAACACCAATAGACTGGGTAGCTTATAACCTTCTCATTTTATCCTCATGCGGTGGAAGGGGCAAGGGAGCTCAAAGAGTGGGGTCTCTCTTATAACAGCACTAATCTCATACACCGAGAATACACTAATATATTCAGTGCCCTGAATATTCATTGGAAGGACTGATGCGGAAGCTGAAGCTCTAATACTTTGGCCACCTGATGGGAAGAGCTGACTCATTAGAAAAGACTCTGATGCTGGGAAAGATTGAAGGCAGGAGAAGGGGATGACAGAGGATGAGATGGTTGGATGGCATCACCGACTCAATGGACATGAGTTTCAGTAAGCTCCGGGAGTTGGTGCTAGACAGGGAGGCCTGGTGTGTTGCAGTCCATGGGGTCGCAAAGGGATGGACGCGACTGAGCAACTGAACCACAAAATCTCATACAGCAGGGCTCCAACCTCATGACCTAAGCATGAAGTCCTGCATCTTAATACCATTTCCTTGGGGTTTAGGACTCAGTATATGAATTTTGGTGGGAGGGACACAAATTCAGATTGTAGCATCCATGAACACCAGGTACCATGAACATATTTTAAAACCATGCTTGTCTTTTATCAGAACTGGCATGTGAGTTTTGATTTGTTTATACCAGAAACTTTGAAATATTCACAACTTTTAAAACCACAAATAAGACTTACTTTCAGGGACTTCCCTCATCGTCCAATGGTTAAGACTTCAAGCTTCCACTGCAGGGGGCACAAGTCTGATCCCTGGTCCAGGAACTAGATCCCAAATCCTGCAGCAGAGATCCTAGGTGCCACAGGTAGGACCCTGCACAGCCAAATAAATATTTTTAAAATAAAATGTAAATACCAATTTAAAAAAGATTCCACATGTTGCATAGCACGGCCACAAAAAAAAAAAAATTTCCTTTTAGTCCAATGCCTGACTCTGTCATATAATTGGAGTGGATGAGATGAATGGGAGATGCATGAGACACTGTTTCGTCTAGTTTGTTTTGACATAAAATAGCATGCCTTCCTAATTATTCCACAGACCAGTTGCAGGATGATGTACAAGACTTGCTTTCTTGTCAAAGATGCAGCCAGTGCTGCTCAGAAAGTCGCTAAATTGGCAGTTCATCTTGACACCCAAACTCCTCCAGTACCATTTGGAGCTGTATAACTGTAGAGCTCTGGCCATGGTTTTCTGGTTCCTCTCATTTGACAACACTCCACACAGCCCCACACCATGTCACATCACACCACACCGCAGCACACCAGACAATACCACCCCACCAGTACCACGTCACATGCGTGTGTGTCGGGGGTTGGGGTAGGCAGGGAAGGGCATGGATTAGGACATTCAGAAGGCATTTTCCTTCTAGAAGGAAGACATGTCTATACCATGGGACAGACACAAAACACAGAATCCAACAACTATAAAGAGATCCCTTTTACAACAGCCCAGTGGAGCCTTAGCTGAAAGCTCCCTGAGGTAGGGAAAGTGACTCACTCGTGTCCGACTCTTTGTGACCCCATGGACTATACAGTCCATGGAATTCTCCAGGCCAGAATACTGGAGTGGGTAGCCTTTTCCTTCTCCAGGAGATCTTCCCCACCCAGGAATCGAACCAGGGTCTCCTGCATTAGCAGGTGGATTCTTCGCCAGCTGAGCCACAGGAGAAGCCCAGGAATACTGGAGTGTGTAGCCTATCCCTTCTCCAGCGGATCTTCCTGACCCAGGAATCGAACCAGGGTCTCCTGCATTAGCAGGTGGATTCTTTACCTACTGAGCTATCAGGGAAGCCCAGTGGTACAGAATTCAGCTTTGGGTGCTGCAAGGGAATTCAGCCACCACCCCTTCCAACTGTGGGTTTGTGAACACCTTTAATTGTTAAAAAAGCCTTCCTTGTCTTAAGCTGATATCGGCGGCACCTCCAACCCCTTAGCCCCGGCTCTCTCTTATAACAGTCCGCAGCTGAGCCTCAGGTCCCACTCAAGCCCCTGATGATGCCCCCATTCCCAGTTCTCCCCAGCCTTCTCATACCCAGTGAAGATGTCTTCAGTTCTTTCCCCAATTCTCACCCCACAGTATCAACACCATTAACCTACCGGGCAATCCTGCTCTGACCGTCACTGTCCCCAGGTGAAGCCAGCCTTGCAGAAGGCTCTCCACACCTGGCCTCCCTTGATGTTTGAGCTAACTGATAGTCGAGAATTAGGATCCTAGCACCAGTTCTGCCAGTGCGTGACCTTGATTGTCTCTGGAAGTTCATTTTCCCAAGAGTGAAAACGGAGGGGCTGGGTGACTTTACATCCTCTGATTCATGCAACACTTTCAAGGGCGGTCGATATCCCATGCAGATTTATCTTGTGAAACAGAGCAGATTGGCCCACGGTCACTGTCGCAGACCTGGGTTTCTTTGCTAACTCCAGCTGAGCAGAGGGACAGCAGGCCCCTGGGTGGACAGGTGACTGAGTTTCTGTAGGTGCTAGAAAGGAAAGGGATCAAGAACACAGAGGGCTGCCCGTGGAGAGAAAATTCAGGGGTCCAGGAGGCATTTCTAGCCAGGCAGAAGGAACTGTAGAGTCTGGGGAGAGGTGTGGTAGAGTGGAGTCCAGGAAAACAAATTAAATGGACTTTCCAATTGGCCAGGAGCTCGTTTAGTCCTCACTTAGACATGCACCCTTCCCGTGCAATGAAGGAATATTGACACGGGGAGCTCAGCCATTCCGAGGCCAACTAATCCATGTTGTGAGGTGCACAAGCACTTCATCTTCACTCTTTGTCTACCTGCTAGATCACCGCTTACAAGCAGAACCATCAGAGACAGGGAGAGGAGTGAGACTAAAAGTGATCACGGCTTCTGATAACAGGATAATTTCCTACGGAATTAAACCTCCCTCTGAAAAGAACTGCAAGCTCTGGACAAAATACAGAGAGAAACAACAGCCTGAAGGCACCAGAGAACAGCGCAAAGCAGGTCCGCCCTAGAGGGGAATCAGATCTACACTCGTGAGTTTTTGTTTGTTTATAGGTCACTACTGCCGGCTCACCCCACTTAAACCAAGTTAGTTAAAATGCAGGAAACGTGCAGTCGTATTGGCTGCAGTCGTATGGGCTCCAAGAACCAGCAGAGTCTGGGATAAAAGAGCGATTCCCGGAAGGGAGACAGACCTAAGAGGGCAGTCCTGAAATCTGACTAGTTAATCAGTGTCAGTTGCTCAGCTGTGTCTGACTCTTTTGACCCCATGGACTGTAGTCCATCAGGCTCCCCTGTCCATGGACTTCTCCAGGCAAGAACACTGGAGGGGGTTGCCATTCCGTTTTGCAGGGGATCTTCCTGACCTAGGGATCGAACCCAGGTCTCCTGCACTCCAGATAGATTCTTTACCATCAGAGCCACCAGGAAATCTGTGTAGATACTGGCTAATCCCTGATCTATACATGTGTTAGGCTGACTGCAAGCAGCCCCGTTAACTGTTTCTTAACTGAACTAAGAATTCTGTCGCTGCCCATCCAAGAGAAACAGTTTGCAGTTTGTAGCCAGCTAAGTTCACTAACAGCTAAACAAACCAAAAAACAAACAAAAATAGTCTATTAAAAACATAACTCACCAAATAAGTAGAAAGGAGGAAATAAATGTGAGCACAAATCAGTGACATGAAAAATAAAAAATGGAAAAAAATAAACTCAGAAGTTTTTTTGTTTTTTTTTTTAAGGATCAACAAAGTTGACAAAGGCTAGAAAGACTGCTTAAGGGGGAAAAAAGTGAGCACAAATATCAACACGAGAAACGAAAGAAGGGATACGGTACAGATCCTCCAGATACTAATAAAGCCTTCCAGCGCGTGCCAAGTCACTTCAGTCGTGTCTGACTCTGTGGCCCTATGGACTGTAGCCCACCAGGCTCCTCTGTCCATGGGATTCTCCAGACAAGAATACTGGAGTGGGTTGCCATGCCTTCCTCCAAAGGATCTTCCCAACCCAGGGATCAAACCCAAGTCTCTGCATCCCTTGCAGCTGGGTTCTTTACCACTATCGCCACTTGGGAAACCCTCGAAAGTGAAAGTCACTCAGTCGTGTCCAACTCTTTGCGACCCCAGGGACTATACAGTCCATGGAATTCTCCAGGCCAGAATACTGGAGCAGGTAGCTTCTCCCTTCTCCAGGGGATCTTCCCATCCCAGGGATTGAACCCAGGCCTCCCACATTGCAGGCAGATTCTTTACCAGCTATCTTCCCGACCCAGGAATCAAACTGGGGTCTCCTGCATTGCAGGTGGATTCTTTACCAACTGAGCTATCAGGAAGTTTAATAGGCAGAAAACAAAACAAAAGTTTAATAAGGGAATATTGTGGAGAATTTTGTGCCAATAAATTTGACAACTTTGGGAACTTGACAAGTCTTTGACGCAACACACCTCACTAATACTGACACATGACAAATAGAATAACTCCATGTTTATTTAAGAAATAGACATAATTCTCGAAATTCTATCCACAAAGAAAAACCCAGGCCCACATGACTTCACTGGTAAATTCCGCCAAATATTCAAGGAAGAAACAACATCAGCCTTACAGAGACCCTTTCAGGAAACAGGAGTGGAGGGCTTGAACTGGGAGCCGAGCTGCCTGAGTCTAAACCTCGGCCCTAAATTTAGCAGATGGGTCCCTGACCAAGCTCATCCTCAGTCGCGTCTGACTCCTTGCAGCCCCATGGACTATAGCCAGGCTCCTCTGTCCATGGGACTCTCCAGGCTAGAATACTGGAGTGAGTTGCCATTCCCTTCTCCAGGGGATCGTCCCAACCCAGGGGTGAGGCCCGAGTCTCCTGTGTCTCCTGCGTTGCAGGCAGATTCTTTCCCTGTTGAGATATCAGATGAGAGGAGGGGCTTCTTCCAAGCAAATACCCTGACTCTAAATTCTGATCAAAACATTATAAGCAGACCAATTTCCCTGTTGAATAGAGATTTAAAAAATATCCTCAGCAACTAATAACAAATCAAATTCAGCAATATAGAAAATGGATAATATATCATAAACTAGTTAGCTTTATAAGCAAGCTTTATTTAAGTAAGAGACTGGGAGAAATATTTTCAAAATGTGTATCTGATGAAAGACTGGAATTGGGGAGAAATATATTTTTTTTTCAGATCTAATTACATATACATATATAGTTTAATGCATTTTATACAGATTACATACATAGCTTAGATTCCAGTCTTTTGTCAGGTATAAATTATATAATTTGTAGAAATGCATATTTAAACTCTTGCAACTAAACAATTAAAAATTTAAAAACAAGAAAAGAAAGACAAAATAATGAGCAAGGAAGATACACCAATGGTTGAGCACGTGAAAAGGTGCTCACTGCAACAGTCGGGAAAATGAAAATTAAAAACAACCACAAAATGACTTTCTTTCTTTCTTCTTTCTCCTTGGCCACACTGAATGGCTTGTCGGGTCTTAGTTTCCCAACCAGGGGTCAAACCCATACCCCCTGCCATGATGTGCCGAGTCCTAACCACGGACTGCCAGGGAATTCCTTCTTTCTCCTTTTTTTTTTCTTTTTTCTTTTTTTTAACAAAATGACATTTTACCAGTAAACTCTTTAAAATTTTAAAAACTGACAAGTGTTGGTCGAAATGTGTTGTAATTGGACTGTTCATATATTATTGCAGGGAGTATTAACTAACACAACAACTTTTGGGAAACATTCCGGAAGTTTCCTATAAAAATAACATACTAAGCTAAATTGCCTCTAACGTAGCGTTCCGCTCTCAGGATTTGAAAGTACATGTCCTCAAAAAAGATGTACCCACGAATGTTGGTAGCAGCTTTATCCATGAGAGCCAGGAAGTAGAAACAATCCAGGGCGCGTTAATGGGTGCGTGGGTAAACAGCCGAGGAATATTCCCACAGCTCAGCAGCACAAATGAATGACACTCTGATACAGAAAACAACATGGATCCATCGCAAAAGCCTGAAGATGAATGAAAGACGTCTTGTGCAAAGTACGTGCTAATGCAACTCCATTTGTAATAAGTTCTTGAACAGGTGAACTATTCAATGGTGAAAAATACCAGAAAAGTGTTTGCCTCTATGGGGACGGTGGTGAGCACTGACCCAGTGCCTCTATGGGGATGGTGGTGAGCACTGACCCAGTGCCTCTATGGGGACGGTGGTGAGCACTGACCCGGTGCCTCTATGGGAACGGTGGTGAGCACTGGCCGGGAAGGGGCAGGCAGGAATTTTCTGGGGTGATTTTAATGCGCCCTATCTTGATAGGGGTTTGCTACAAAAAAGCATATTAAGGTATACATCTTTGCCAAATTCATTAAATAGTACATTGGATGTATACATTTCACCATATGTTCACCATATGTATGTTTTACTGAAAAGGAAAAAGAGAATCCTTAAAAAACTATTGAACTCTAGCCAATGATATACTCACAATTGTGTATTTGGGGATAAAATGCACTGAAACCTGCAGCTTACTTTAAGAAACACAAAAAGGAACAAACAAAACCAAGAGATGGATTGATAGATAAGAGATGGGTAGATGGAGAGATATAATAGAACAATATAGCAAAGTATTAAATTTAAAATCTAGGTGGTGGGTACATGTTGTTTATAATCCTTCAACTTTATTATATGTTTTAAATTTATCCAAATATATATTTTATAATTAAATGTTGGGGCAGAATGTGCAAACTTCTCTACTTTTGGCAGCTCTAGTGAAAAATGTATGACAGGAAGGAAGGCTGAAACAAACAAGTGAAACACAGTATTCTCCATACACTTTAATCTTTCACTTTCTTCTCTGCCTAAGTGTTCAAATAGAGAACAGATATTTGTTTCATACTCTTGTGTTCATGTGTGGGACTCTCATTTAAGAGTTCAGAGCATTGAACGATATGTAAATATCACTCCCACAAAAGATGAAACTTTCTACAAGAATTTCACATCTCTTAATGCAATTAAAATAGAAAAGTTAATGCATTCTAATGCTCATGGCAGCACTATTTACAATAGCCAAGACATGGAATACAGTCAATCTGATTTCAATATTGACCATCTGGTGATGTCCACGTGTAGAGTCTTCTCTTGTGTTGTCGGAAGAGGGTGTTTGCTACGACCAGTGTGTTCTCTTGGTAAAATCCTGTTAGCCTTTACCCTGATTCATTTTGTAGTGAAGGCCAAACTTGCCTGTTACTCCAGGTATCTCTTGATTTCCTGCTTTTGCGTTCCAGTCCCCTGTGGTGAAAAGGACATCTTTTGGGGGTGTTAGTTCTAGAAGGTCTTGTGGGTCTTCACAGACCATTCAACTTCGGCTTCTTCAGTGTTAGTGGTTGGGGCACAGATTTGGATTACTGTGATGTTGAATGGTTTGCCTTGGAAACAAACCAGGATCATTCTGTCGTTTTTGAGATTGCACCCAGGTACCGCATTTCAGACTCTTTTGTTGACTGTGAGAGTTACTCCATTTCTTTAAGGGATTCTTGCCCACAGTGGTAGATATAAATGTCATCTGAATTGAATTCACCCATTCCTGTCCATTTTAGTTCACTAATTGTTAAGATGTCATATAAATTAAACTCAGATTCAGAAATTGTGAAAATTTTTTGCCTCCTAAAAAACTCTTATTATGGAAAAATTACAAATCTAATCAAAAGTAGAAATACAAGTATAACAAATCCACATGGACCCAAGTTTCGCACTTGGGTGGCACCTTACCCAGTGCCACTGTCCTTGGAAAACTCTATACTGTTGAAATTCCATCTACAAACTGAAGACATCATTCTTAGATGGTGTCTAAGCCCTTGAGATATTGAAGGATAATATAAGTAAGCACAGTGATGCTTGCTTGTTTTCTTAGGTCATTTTAGAGATCTTAAAAGATTTCCAAGTTGTGTTTAACTCTCATTCCTTTAACTTACAACACATCTACCCTTTAGTTAATGCGGCAAGCTCCTGACAGTTGAATAAAGATGACTTCTGGGAAGCATCTTGAAAACCCCATTGAAAGCATCTTGTGGTTAAAAGAGGCTAATTAGATTGGTCAGGACATAAGATCAGCATTTTTAGGGCTTAAGGGGTCAAAGGAGAAAGTACAATAAAAATTGACAAACAAATGTCCATAAGGTTGCAGTCAACTGTAAAAGCTAACAGTCTGCCGTAGAGACAGAGGAGCCCCTCTGGAGAAAAGAATGGCATTCCCTAAGATGGTGCACCCCACTAAGAGAATGGTGGCGCAGGGCGGGCTCCCGCAGACGGCAGTGGCGTCGCATGGAGCCCCAGCTCCTGGTTTGATGAACATTCACATCAAAGGCGGAGCAGGCAACCCCAGCCAGCGCTGATGCTAACAAGACTGGAGTGGACTGAACTGACTTTTGAAAGCAATCAAATGATTTCTATGGACTATTTGGGAAGGACAAGCGAAACAGTTTGACATTTCCAAACGTCTGGGAAATAATTAATATTTTAGAAAAGCTCCAAAGGACTGAATAAAAGAATGCAGAAAAAAAAAGTATACCCATGCTCATTAATAGCTGTGTGAAATGAGACAATTTACTAAATCTGTGTCCTCGTCTGTGAAACAGAGCTCCTCACAGTCACTCATTAAATCAGCCACCACTGTGTGTCACTCATGTTCTAAATGCCAGGGATCTGAAAACAAGGTCCCCTCTCTCATGCAGCGTAGGTTCTAATGAGGCGAGACAGGTAACAAAGAAATCAGTAAAGAGGAAGGCAGTTTTGGAGAGTGGAAGGGGCTGTGAGACCAATAAAAATGAGGAAGAAGGATCACGGGAACATGTGAGAAGGCATTGCAGGCAGTGAGCACAGTCAGTGCAAAGGCCCTGAGGCAGCAAGGGGCTTGGGTGTTTTCAAGAGAAGAGGCCTGTGAGGCTGGAGCTCAGTGAGCAAGTGGGAGCTGATGGGACAGTGGCCAGAAGTACTCCAGGAGGCCCTCCGGAAACTGGGGGAGAGACAAACAGGCTTATAACAATCCTGCCCTTACAGGGTGCCAGGAAGATGAAATGAGGACTGACTCCCTGATCACTGCCGTTTCAAAAACAGGAGGGGAGGACTTTCTTGGGGTCCAGTGGTTAAGAATCGGCCTGCTGACGTCGGGGGCGTGGGTTTGATCCCTGGACTGGGAAGATTCTACGTATCTGAGGGCAGCTAAGCCCGTGTGCCACAACTACGGAGCCGGCTTGCTCTCAGAGCCCCTGCTCGGCAACAGGAGAAGCCACCGCTGCCGGGAGAAGCCCGACCTCGGGACCTGGAGCGCAGCCCCTGCTCTCAGACGGGGGAAAGCCTGGGCGCAGCAAAAGGCACAGCACAGCCAGAAACAAAGTAAGCAAAAATTCTGAAGAGAAGAACCCTGGAGACGACCAGACTCTGGGTGGCAGTTGGGTCAAGGCTGCTACAAAGCGGGCATCCTCAGATTTGCCTTCTTAGTACCCTAAGAGGATTGATGGGCTTCAAGACCATCATCCCCTTGAGATAAATGTCTCTTGTGCTTCCCCTAGACACTCTGAATTCAATTAGTTTAATTAGAAAACAAGTAAAGAGGAATTATCTGAATATAGCTTTGCTTTGCTTCTCAATGCAAAAAGAAAAAAAAAAGCACATTTCTTTGGCAGAAATCCAAGTTTCCCTTTATTTACCAATTATGAGATAATGATGTAAATGTCCCACTTTTTTGGCAAAAAGGTGAACCTCTCTTGGTCATATTTTACTTTTTGGAAGTAATGACACTTTCTGATCTCTTCACTCTTGAATGAAGTAGGAGCATTGATACACTAGCCAACATTTTAAAAACATATATTTAAAAGATTAAAGGACATTGAGAGTAAGAATGCTCTGACTTTGCAGTGTTTGCTAATTTGGGTTGTAAAAATACTCCCACTATGGCTGATTTCAAGCTACTGATAGGAACTCAGAGCTGGCGAAAGGTGCCCGTGCACAAGCCAAGAAGAGCTGGTTCTCACGCAGCAATGGGTCAGGATATAAACTGTTTGCCCAAAGGCCCTGCAAATCTGTTGCCAAGGGCACTTTTCTCCTCCACAAAGGCTACCTGGGTTTGCATCAGCTGCAAAAGCAAGCTCAGGGCCAAGGTAACTGTTGACAAGTGACGGGGGAGTGTCCTGAGGAGTAGCTTCACTATGTGTGCACAACGAACATATTCCTCTGGGATTCAAGCGCGGACCAGGTCTGTGCGCAAGCATGGGGCACCCAGTGACGGGTCCTTCGAGCTGAGGGGCAATGGCAAAGCCATGGCAGCCTGGTGGAGTCTGGGAGTCTGGAGCCTAGCCTGCAGCCCAGCTCCATGCAGACGCTCTGTCTCAGGGTGACCTGGATCCACGTTTCCACACTCACTAAGGAAAAATGGCAGCTGGAAGCAAAAGAGCAGACACCAAGCTTCCTCTTCTAATTCCTAAGCCTGTGCTCAGTCACTAAGTCGTATCCAACTCTTTGTGACCTCGTGGTAGCCCACCAGGCTCCTCCATCCATGGGGTTCTCCAGGCAAAAATACTGGAGTGGGTTGCCATGCCCTCCTCCAGGGGATCTTCCCCACCCAGGGATCAAACCCAGATTTCCCACATTGTAGGCACATTCTTTACCACTGAGCCATCTGGGAAGCTCGTGGTCCTCTGAAATAACAGAAAACTAAACCGGAGGTTAGTTTTAAGTATTGTTGTTCCGCAAATGATGTAATTGGGAAGCAAGGGCAGTGCCAAAGAGGACAGGCTTCTTGCTAATTACTGGATGGTCTGCAGAGAGCTGTGGTCCCTGTTCCTACATCAAAGGAAGTCTTTCAAATGGAGCCTTCTGCTGGAAAACACAGCTGTCCCCAACAGGGCTATGTTTCATTTTTGTTAGTGTCTATTTTCATCTGTTCTTCAAACAGGACGCTCAATTCAGCCAGAGATGCCTGTGAGGCCCATCTCTTCATTGGCTTATGTATTTTAGCCACAATTATGTTGTAGGATTTTTATGCAGTGCAATACACTTATATCAACACTTTTTTTTCTGCTGCATTGCTCGCCTTGTGGGATCTCAGTTCCCCAACCTGGGCTTGAACCCGTGTCCCATGAAGTGGAAACCCACAGTCCTAACTAACGGACCACCAGGGAATTCCAAACATGTATTTCAATGTAGCCTGAAAATAGTAGAGAAGATTTAGATGGTCATATTGGCTAATAAACTGGAATTTAGGAAGTGTGTTGATCATTTGTGCCAATTTTGTGGGAGTGACAAGGGACTGTCTACTTATTAAAAAAAACGGAATTTGTGATAAGAACTCCAAGAACATTTTCCTGATATGCCTTCCGTGACGCTTCAAGTAGGGAAACGTTTCATCAGTTGGGAAGATCTGACAGCGAGAGAGAGTATCTTCTGTCTCTGGACTCAGTAGGTCAGTATTAGCGAGTGAGTTTTGCTGTACTTTTCGGACACTGACTGTCAGTGGCTTGCACGTTGTGCTGATGATATACCGTAACAGACAGTATAGAGGAGAATGCGTGTGTGCATGCTCAGTTGCTTCAGTCGTGTCTGATTCTTTGCGACCCTATGGACTGTAGCCTGCCAGGTAATAAAGAACCTGCCTGCCAATGCAGGAAATGTCAGAGATGTGGGTTCAATCCCTGGGTCAGGAAGATCCTCTGGAGGAGGACATGGAAAGAGTACGCTCCAGTATTCTGGCGTGGAGAATCCCATGGACAGAGGAGCCTGGTGGGCTACAGTCCATGGGGTCGCAAAGAGTCAGACACGACTGAAGCGACTTAGCACGCACATAGGTGTACACACAGCATACTGGGAGGTGGTACATGAAGTGATTAGATGGATATTCCTGAAAAAGCAGCAGGGTTCAAGTCCTAGCTCCACCTGAAACCAGCTGTAAACCTGGTGAGTGACGTGTCCTCTCTGTGTCGCGGGGTCCTTGTCTGGAAAGTGGAGATAATTATAGTGTCCACTTCACGGGTTATCGTAATTAGGTAATCCACGTAAAGGACTCGGAAGAGTGTCCACTGGCATACAGTTAGTGTTCAATAAATAATGTGTCATGTATACATAAATTTTAACTTTTGATGACTGAATTCGCTGAACTTCAGTGCGCATGTGTGTGTGTGTGTTCAGTGAGTATACGCGTTGAATTTTGCTTTGGCTATTACTAAAGTTAGGTTGCTTTGCCCAGATGAACATGTATCAGCTTGCAGGAGGAGACGGTGTGGATGAGACAAATGGACTTATCCCCGAATTAAAAGGCATCTACGACGGGGAAAGCCGCCCTGAAGACATCGCGCTGGCTGTATACACTTTATGGAGTGACAACGCGCAGGCCCTCCAACAGGCACTTAATCCACCTGAACCTGAAACATCTCTTCAAGGTGAGATTCCAGTGCCATGAGCTCACTTAGTGAGTATGCCCGAGCCACCCAGTGCACAGAAAAGTCACTCCGAAAATGCCCGTCTCCTCAGGAGTGTTGTGGGCAAAGCGGTCCACCCAGAAAGGAGACCCCCTTACACATCAAAGGTGGAACGCCACCGCAACTGCTGGTGTTTGTTTGGACTTTGTTTTCTGCAGCCTCGCCAGTCCCTAGCCCCTTTCTCCTCAAAATCTCCCAGCTCCAACTGTCGTTCTAGATCACCTACCCCACATCACGCCCAGCCTCCGACCCTCAGACAACCCCTAAGTCCTAACCACCCTCTTTCTCCTTACTTCCAGAAAGGTTTCCCCAAACCACGCCAAGTCTGAAGGGGTTCAGCAGCATAAAATTCAATCCACGCGGGGTGGGGAAGGGGGTTTCCTTTGATCTACCTAATGAATTAATGAATTAAACAGAAGTGGAGTTCAGAAGCCAGGCTCCTTACTTTTGCTGAAGCTGGGCTGATTACGAGCAGGCATAACTGCTGGAAAAATGCAGCTTTGGGCCACAAGAATTAGGGACATGGCCGAGTCCATTCATCTTCCCTAATCGAGTTCTTGGGAAATACACATGTAGATTAGCCCTAACAATGGCCCCCGGCTGATTGCTTGGAGGACCCTGCACTGTGCCCGAAGTGGTCCTGACTAGCTCTTTATGCCACACACAAAAGAAGTCCCAGCCTCCCCTTGTCCTGCCTTGCCCTGTCTCCTCCGTGGTCCCTTGCCAGTGGCTGTTGAAGTCCTTTCTGCTTTTCTCTGAAATAAACTCTGAAATGAACTGTAAATAGAAGCTAACCTCACCTGCACCTATTGGGGAGTGAGGGGCAGTTCCAGAGGGAATTAACTTTGGAAAACAAGGCCGTAAGCCCCTTAGCATGTGTGCAGGAGCTTAAGAAAATGCTGCCGATCTTTGTTGAGCGGTGGGTACAGAGATCAATGTAATATTGGGGGAGTTGACATAAAAAGCATACTCAGAGGGGAAACAACAGATAGCAACCGATTATCCCTGCAGCT
The DNA here is from genome assembly GCA_006410935.1 of Redunca redunca. Lineage (NCBI taxonomy): Eukaryota > Metazoa > Chordata > Mammalia > Artiodactyla > Bovidae > Redunca > Redunca redunca. The sequence continues at coordinate 60,206 of SJYQ01001678.1, forward strand.
ACCCTCAGGTCACTAAGGGGTCGTCAGCTCCCCCTCTTTGTAACTGGGTGGGGGACCGCGTCGGGTGCCACCAGCCTGTTTTCAGGGAGAGCGCTTCTGACAGCCTCGGAGAGCTGAAGGGGGCTGGCCGCAGGCTTCTCCTGCCCTGGGGTGGGGCCCTCCCTCCCAAGGGTCTGTCCTTCGCCCTGGACCCCGGCGCCCAAAGGCCACTGTCTCAACTGTATCTCTCTGAGGAACTAAGCTACCTCTGCCTCAGCGTCTTGTACACAGGATTCAGGGTCCGGGGAGGATTAAAGACAGACTGCAGACTAAGATGCGTCTTGAATCTGTTCAAAAATATCACACTCTGCCGTAAGGATTACAAATGAGGGACAGCCAGATAGCACTGGATAAGGAGTCAGAGAGTCTGAGTTCTGGTCCTGTCTGCTCCACTTAAGGGCTGTATCACTTACAGCCTCAGTCTTCTCTTCTGTAAAATGGGGGTAAATATATTTTTCCGGCTCACCTCACAGGGTTGTGAGGCTAGGATGGTATGAAGAATTGCTGCCAGTCATAAAGTGATATGCAAACCTGTAAAGTGAGTATTGATCTTCATTAATGTAGCTTTTTAAAAAAAAGTTTCTCACGTGAATCAGTAGCTCGTTTACCTACGGCAAACTCATGTGTTTGCTATTTTAATTTACCTTTTTATAGTCTTATTAAAAACAGAGAGATTAGTGGACTGAACCCCTCCTGTGTGGCCATTCTGGAGAATTAACCATTTCCATTTAAAGATCCTTAACATTGTCTGGTGCCCTTTTAAATGTCCTTCTAACATTAATTTAAAGGTGGAGGATCCTAAGATATGAGTTTTTCTCTTGTTGTTGGCAGAGGATGAGATGCTTAGATAGCATCACCAACTCAATGGACATGAATTTGAGAAGACTCCGAGAGAGAGTGAGGAACAGGGAAGCCTAGCGTGCTGCAGTCCATGGGGCGGCAAAGAGTAGGATCACCTAGTGATTGAACCACAGCACTTCCTTTGTCTTGCTCTCACACTGGAAGTTGAGCCCCTGGGCCCCAGCCTCTCCTTTCCTGTGTGATGTCAACGAGCCCCACATCAGTGTCCCACCCGCAGTAGGGACAGAGTAAGTGCCCATTTTAATGCAAGATGAGGTCAGCCATGCAAGTCAGTCAACATGGGGGCAGGGGAAACGCGCCTACCTAGAAATCAGAGGGCAAGGAATATTTTAAATCTGGGGTTTCTATCTGTATGAGATGGTGGATGCTAACTAAACCAGTAATCATTTCCGTGTGTATGCATCTGTATATGTGTCAAGTCATTACGCTGCACACCTTGAACCTACATAGTCAACACAACTAGGAAACAAAAGGAAACTCTCTAGATCCGTAGGCTTTTATTTGGAAAGCATTTTGGTTCACACTTCCTGCCAGCATTTCAGTGAAGGTCGGGGGTGCCTCCCCGGATCTAGCATCAGGTGTGAGCCGCGCTGTTCACCGCACTGGGAGAAGGCGGGGGCGGGGGGTAAGTTCACCCGCGCGAATCATCTTTCCATTTGGCCTATGGAAGCCTCTCCGGGCCATGGAAGCCTCGTGGAGTCCCCGAAGGGGAAAGAAATGCAGGCCGACGGCGCCCGGAGCCCGCAGAGAGGCGAGACGTTGCCCCGGGGGGGAGGTCCTTCCGTCCTCAGCCTGAGGTTGGGTCACCTCGGCTTGGAACATTGTTCGGTGGGGAGGGGTCCCTCAGGACAAACACCCAGAGGGTCTCCCACCGGCTTGAGGCCGGCCGCGCGTCGGACTCGGAGCCCCCGAGCCTCGGGCTGGGCGGTGGGCCCGGGAAGACGCCGGGTCTGGCGACGCGGATGGCCCCACCGCCCCTGGAGCGAGCGCCGTCGTCAGGGAGCTGCGGGAGCGCGATCCGCGGGGACAGGGAGAAGCGGTTAAGTCAAACACAATCAACCTGAAACCCGAGGCTTCAAACTACGGAGAAAGAGGAGCGCAGGCAGGGGGACACACAAAGGGAGAGAGAGGAGACAATTCAAACTGTTAAGGAGCGTGGACAGACTTCCGACGCCGTAGAGCCGGATCGCCTTCTCCGGCTCTTTCCAAGGGTCGCCGCAGCCCAGCGGAGGACCGGAGCCTGGGGGGCAGAAGGCGGGTCTGGTGTAGGGGAGGGGGCTGAAAGGGAGCAGAGTCCCCAGGGGAGGTGGGACGGAGGGCGTCGGCCCCACGGAGGCAGGCCTGGGTGGAGCGGGCTCTCGGAGCCAGGCGCCCAGGCCCGTCAAACAGGCACCATGGGCCTCCAGCTTATGGACGGTGGATGGAGAGAGGGGAGGGGGAAGGTTCCGAGCGCGCGCCCCGCCCGGCTGGGTGGGCGAGGACCCCGAGGAAGGGGAAGGACCCCGGGGAAGGACCCGCCCCGCTGCAGGGAGGGGCCAGGGCAGACGACGGTGCGGGCGAGGGGAGGAGCCGGGGCGGGCGCGCTCCCAGCCTTAGCACCCTGCGTCTCGGCCACCCGCGGGCGGAGCTCCAACTTCAGCCGGGACCCAGGGGCCCGCGGACCCGGCGCTCGCCCGGCTCTAGTGCGCGCAGGCGGGGCTGGCGGCGCTCGCGGCTCTTGGCCGAAGTTCGGTCCCCCTCAGGCTGGACGGCCGCCCCCGGGGGAGCCGACTTCGGGCCTCTGCTTTCGGTCTTCTGGGCCGGCTGCGAAGCAGAGAGCGCGGGCCGCGTCCTCCCGGCCCCGGCGCCCCCCATGCACCTGCCGGGCTGCGCCCCAGCCATGGCCGACGGCAGCTTCTCGCTCGCCGGCCACCTGCTCCGCAGCCCCGGCGGGAGCACCTCGCGGCTGCACAGCATCGAAGCCATCCTGGGATTTACCAAGGACGACGGGGTCCTCGGCTCCTTCCCGGAGGAGCGGGCAGCCCGGGGCACCAAGGAGCGGGATAGGAGGCCGGGCGCGCCGCCCGCCGGCCCCAAGGCGCCTGGCGGAGGCGCCGAACCGTCTCCGCCGCCCGCCCCGGCGCCAACCCCGGAGTACGAAGGTGAGTGCACACCCCGGCTGCTCCGAGACCCTCTTAGGGCTCCCAGACTCAGGAGCTCTTCGAGAAAAGGAGAGAGTCCCTGCCTTCACTGTTATTAAAGCATCTGGGCGCGGGGCTGGGGGGGCTGTGTGCATAGCAAGGGCTTCCCACCTGCACTCTGGGAAAGCTTAGAGACCCCTCGCAGCCCTCACCCCCCACCTCCTTGGGCCAGCTCCGAGCCCACATGGGTAGGCAGGGCGGCCCCCGTGTACGCCGAGCAAGTGTCTCTGACCGTCGGGGGTCTCGTCGTCCCAGCCCCCCGCCCCTACTGCCCCAAGGAGACCGGGGACCCTCGACCGAGCCCTGGGCTTCCTGGAGGACCGTCCGCCCCCGGCGACTCGAAGCTGTCGGAGGAAGAGCAGCCCAAAAAGAAGCATCGACGGAACCGCACGACCTTCACCACGTACCAGCTGCACGAGCTGGAGCGCGCGTTCGAGAAGTCGCACTACCCCGACGTGTACAGCCGTGAGGAGCTGGCGGGCAAAGTCAACTTACCCGAGGTCCGAGTCCAGGTAAAGCGCGCAGACGAGCCCGGGGGAGAGCGGGTGGCTCAGGCTTCGGCCGGTGCTCCCTGGAATCCCCGGGCGGCCTCGCGTTTCTGGCGGCGCTTTCCCCGTGGGCCTTCCTCGCCTAGGCTCGCCCAGAGCCCTCTGGGAGCGTCACTGATTTTCCATGCGCCCCGCGCACCGGCCCGTGGACGATCTGTTCCAGTTCGTAGTAGCATCTCCCCTTTGGGGTCCCCTGCTTCTAAACTAAAGGAGTTGGGAATGGCTGACGAAATGGAGAGGCGACAGCATCCTGGACTGGGGAGGAGGCTCTGGGAGGGGGGTGGTCGGGAAACCCTGAATGGAGAGAGAGTGTAGATAGCGGCTCCAGTGTAACCGGACTGAGGCCCCAAATGCCACCCTGTTCGATAACCGTGCGCACCTCCTTGAAAACGAAAACCCTGTCTTCTTATGGGAGCCTGGCGCCTCGCAGTTGAAACTTTCGGAGGATTTGTTTAAGAAACTGACTTTTGCTTCTCTGGTGCACCTCCAGCCAAACTTCCCGCTGCTGCGGAGGCCCTTTTCTTTTTTATTTAAAGGGGTTTTCGCTTTAATTAAGGCTGAATTATCTTTAATCCCCAATCATTAAAATATTTGAAAGCCTTAAATATTTGCTAGTCATCTGTGAAAAATCTGGGAGGATTTCCAAATTGGGAGAGGCCTGAAGGGGAGACATTGGGAACAAATTTCACAGCATCTGTAAGGCCTTGGGGCTGAGATGGGACTTCTGTGTGTGTCTAATGAGTTGGATTTCCAGGAAGGGAGGAAACTCAGTCAGACTTTGGGGCTTTTAGCCTTGTCTTAAAAAGTAAAAGAGGACAGACTCTTGCTTTTTGTCTTTTCTGCTTAGTTAAAGGGGTTAAACTAATGAGTTAATGTCATGGTTTTAAAACATAGTTCCCTAATGTGACTTAGCACTAACTGGGAAGGACAGTTCAATTTCTCGTAATTCAGGGCAGAGGAGCTGCAAGGGTTTCACTGAACGGGGGGACATTTCAGCACCTGCTTTACAGGGAGGGAGGATGGGGTAGGGAGAAGGGAAGAAAACAAGTGAAAAATGAAGAAAAAGGAAAGGCAAAGCCCTCCAGTGCCCCTCTGGTACACAGGCCCAGCCCACTCAAGGGCTGTCTCCACACCACTGTCCCACCTTCCTGCTCCTCTTGTTCCTTCCCTCTTGACTTGTTCAGGGGTGTTTGCTTCTTGTCTAAGATGTGTTCTTCTTCAGAACAGGGTCTGACTTCTCTATCACAGGGCCAGCACAGTGGCCTGGCATATGGTGCGTGCTTAACACACGGCTGTGATGTCACCAGATGGGGAGATCACAGGGTCCCCACTGTGTTGAGGGAGCAGTAAAGCAGGAGAAGAGCAGACTACCCCCAGGCTTTAGCCCTGGACCTAAAGCCTATAGCTGATATTTCATGGGATGGAGTGGGGTTTGGTGTGGGCAGTGGGATGTGCCAGTGTTCACATATCTAATGATTCTGGGGAAATTAGGGCCTGGGATACACAGATGAATCATTTATAGAAAGGGGCCCAGGGAATCTTCATTTTCTGCTCTTTCTCTCCCACCCACCAAATCCCAGCCTTGCAGACAGTTGCCCTGCTCTGCTCAGGTGTTGGGTGGGTTTTTTCTGTTTTCCTAGGGAGTCCCTCTCCCTATTATTAACTCAGAACTGCTGTCTCCCTTTTGAGGTGTCAACCTTTCCCACATTTTCCTTCATAAATTCAACGCTGAAGCCACCAGTTTGGCCAAAGTTCCTTCTAGATTCTGCACTAAACTAGACCAATTCTCTGTGTTCTGTTTCCCCGGTGGTAACTTGGTAGTGAAGCCTTAATTGGGCCGTCTCCTGTGCTTTTTATCAAATCAGCAATGGAAGTTTCAGCATTAAGAGACTTCACTCTTTAAAGAAGAGAGACTTCACTCTTGGCATGGACTCTCTAAAACAAAAAGAGAAACTTGAACTCATTGAATTCATATTAGGGTCATGTCAAAACTAACTCCATACAATAAAAGTAGACTATTGAACTATTGTAATCCTCAAAAGCCATTTTTAAGAAATATCAGAAATATGAGACAGATATCAAATAAAAATGAAAATCTTAGGAGAGCAGCAACATGCATATTTAAATATGCCCGGGATAATAAAATCAACCCAGTTTGTCCTGTCAGTTACTGTAACCACTAATGTGGAGACAGGTCCATCTTACCAGCCAGTGTCGCCAGTTAGAGTACACCGAGCCTTCGTTTATATCTGTTTATAACGGAGGCAGAGGCAGCTAGGCCTCTGTGAGCCGGGTCTAAAGCGAAATGTCAGGATGGGGCGCCAGCCGGCAGTCTCAGAAATTTGGTGAGATCGGGTTTCCCACGGTCCGGTTCCAGGGTTAACTTCATTACCCCCCCCCCGCCCCGCCTGTTTGATGCCAGGAGTTGGAAACAACCACAGCTAAGGGTGAGGTGAAACAAGGACAGGGTGGAACCCCCACGGAGGACCGGGGTGGGACAGAGTCTCCGAGCGCACGGGGGAAGAGGGTAGCCTTGGGCAGACGGGACAGAACAGAAGGGCGCCGCGGGTGTGCAGCGGGGGTCGGGGGATGAGAGGCGCAGGGGGAGCCATGGAGCCCGGTTTTCCTCGGGAACGGGGAGTCCTGCGCCCTCCGCACCCCGACGGCGCTCTGCTGCCTTCCGCAGGTGTGGTTCCAGAACCGACGCGCCAAGTGGCGGCGGCAGGAGAAGCTGGAGGTGTCGTCCATGAAGCTCCAGGACTCGCCCCTGCTCTCCTTCAGCCGCTCCCCGCCCGCCGCGGCCCTGGCGCCCCTCGGGGCGGGCCCCGCGGGCGGCGGCGGCGGGCCGGCGGGGGGCGCCCTGCCGCTCGAGTCGTGGCTCGGGCCGCCGCTGCCGGCCGGGGGCGCCACGGCGCTGCAGAGCCTGCCGGGCTTCGGGCCGCCGGCGCAGAGCCTGCCCGCCAGCTACACGCCGCCGCCGCCTCCCTTCCTGAACTCCCCGCCGCTCGGCCCCGGCCTGCAGCCCCTCGGGCCGCCGCCGCCGCCCGCCTACCCGTGCGGGCCCGGCTTCGGGGACAAGTACGCGCTGGATGAGGCGGACCCGCGCAACAGCAGCATCGCAGCGCTGCGCCTGAAGGCCAAGGAGCACACCCAGGCCATCGGGAAGCCGTGGCAGGCCCTCTAGGGGCCGCGGGGACCCGATCGGGCCAGACGCCGACCCCGAGCCGCAGGCGCGCGCACCCCTTCTCCCTGGGTCCCCTGGGCCCGGCCCCTCCTGCCCAGCGCCACCGGAACAGCCGGGTCCGGGTAGGGCATCTGCGCCTGGCTTGCCCCGGAGGGCTGACTCCCAGGCCAGTCGAGGCCCTCTGGCCACCCCTACGTCCCCACGGACCCCTGGCCTCGCTGCTGGACGGACACGGTGGCCACGTTGCCCCCACCCGGCGGGCCCCGGAGCCTCCAGGTTCAAGGAACTTGACGCCTCTGACCTAGGCCCCTCCGGGGCGGCGTGGCAACCCCGAACAAGGACGACTGGGAGGAAGGGGAGGCGGAGAAAGTGTGAGGGACTGTTTGTAATAAGTAGCTTCAAAGAATTGGGGTGGGGCGGAGAATTAAAGATTGACCTGTTTTGGTTTGACTGGTTCAGCGCTCTCAGGACTGCGGGGCCGCGGAGGAAGCTGTGTGTATGAATGCGGGTTCTGGGGATGCTCGGGTGACGGATCGGGTGTTGCTGGAAAAGCAGTTGGCTGCGGAGGAGCCGGGCCGCCCCAACCCCACCCCCCTCCGCACCCTCCTCCCCACCCTCGCATCCTCACCGGGCGCTGCGCTGCCGCCCGGACTCGCCCGCGTCCACGACCCCGCGGCGCCCTAGACCCGAGCTCTCTGCTCCTGGCGCGACGGGCGCCTAAGAGTGTGTGGGGTTCTGGGTGCTTGGAGCCAAAGGCTCAGCTGCCCGCGCGTTCCCAGACCCTCGATACCCTAATAGCCCGGCTGCAGCCGCTACGTGGAGGGACTGACTCCAGTAGGGAGCATCCACCCACACCATCTTCCCAGGGTAAGAGCTGAACTTTTCGAAGCTCCTGGCGGCCCCGCCTCCCTCTTTCCAGCCCGCAACGGCCCCAGACGCCTCTAAGGTCCTTGTCCAGGCCACCAGCTCCCCTGCTACCCATGGTTGATGACATTAGTGCTCCGGAGGCTGAAGCGGGCCGACGTTCGTCAGCTCCGGGTCTCAGTGTCGCCTCCCAGAACCGCTCCGCTCCTCCCAGCCCAGCGGTTCCGCGTGGCGCGCGTGGGGCTGGCAGCCGCACTCCGGAAGGATGTCCTGGAGCGCTGTGAGCCGCGACCCGGGACGCGTGTCCTTACGGGTGCATCGTCGACAGGATTGTAGTTCTTTGGCGCCGTCTCTAGGGCTGGGGGAGGAATTCAGACGTCTCTAGGGCGTCGGCATCTAGCGGGGTTCTCGCGGAGTACTGTCTGAGGGTCGTTAGGACGTTAGTGAACCACCCCAGCCCCCTTTCCTCCTGCGACCAGCCGGGCCTCCCTGGAAAATGGGAAAGATGGGTAGTTTACCGCATGGTGTAAACTCTTGGCGACCTGGCAGGAGGCAATACACGTTGTGATCCCACTTCTCTGATCCAGAGTATTCCTGTGCGGCCCTTGGGTTCCTGAAACCTACCCGGGGAAAGGAGGACTGTCGGGGCTGGAAATGGAGGGAGCGTCATCACAGGACCCAGTCCTTGCCCTGTGAGTCCTTAGAGTCTGGGCATAAACAGCGCTGTGTGCCCCTAGGCCCTCCTCTGGAGCCTAACACATAGTAAGCTGGTTAGTAAGAATTTATTGAGTGGGTTGTTTGTGTTCCCTAAGCCGTTGTTGCTATTTAGGTCATGTCCGACTNAACCTATTGGCACTGGTTTCTCGGGGATCGGGAAGAAAAGGCGGTGTGCGGCTCTAAACAAGCCTTGGTGCAGGCCAGCTCGGATCAAGGCAGTCTAGGGGCGGCCTGGGGGACTCCCTCAAAGGAAGGAGGGTCTGACCCGCAGCCGAGCCGGGGAGAAAGAGTGGGACAGTCGGGACCGCGGCCCTCGGCTCCCGGGAGCACCCATGCGTGCCGCCCAGGGACAGGCTGCAGGGCCATGGGTGCGGGGCGGGGAAGGGCGCCTCTGATTGGGCGGGATGCGGGGGCGGGGCGGGGAAGCAGTCCTCTCATTGGAAGAGCTGCTGGGCCGCGGGGGCGGGGCGCCTCTGATTGGACGGCTCCGCGGGCAGGGTGGGGCCCGGCGCGTCCGGGCAAGAGGCGGCCGCAGGTTCCTCGCGCTCCGCCTGGACCGCGGCTAATGCCCAGAGCCCGGCCCGCGCGGAGCCGGCCGCCCTGCTGGCCCAGCCTCCGTCAGCCACGCCTGCCTCGCTGGGGCACTTCCGTTTCCGCCTCTCTCCCTTTTGGAGGAGTCTCTTCCCGCCGGTGAGCGTGGCGCCTCCGCACCCGGCGGGGTGGCTCCGTACGGCTGGTGGTTGGTTTTCTCTCCCTCGGGGGTGCGGGGCACCGAGGGCTCCGCCTCTGCGGGTCGCCAGTCTCCGGAGCCCCGGCGTCCAGAGGCGGCCGCAGCCGCGAGGGGTCTTCCTCGCTCGGCCCCCGCCTGCGCTGTGGCCCGAGGCCCGTCCCAGCTGTTCTACCGCCGTGGGCTTCCCGCTCTCGGAACCCGGTCCTGTCTCCCGCTGGCCGGAGCCCTCACCCCTGCTGCCGGGACGGGGAGGGGAGGGTGTAGGTGAGACTGGGTGGGAGGACGGGGAGAGAGAGCCCTTGGGGATGGGGCGGGCTTCTGCCAGAGGTCAGCCCCTGGACTGGGGCGGCCCCGCTGTATCCACCTACTGTGAGGTGTCAGTCGCTCAGTCGTGTCCGACTCTCTGCGACCCCATGGACTGTACCCCGTCAGGGTCTTCTGTCCATGGGATTCTCCTGGCAAGAATACTGGAGTGGGTTGCCTTGCTCTCCTCCGGGGGATCTTCACAACCCAGAGACTGAACCCAGGTCTCTTAAGTTTCCTGCATGGGTAGACGGTTTCTTTACCAACTAGTGCCACCTTGTATGTGATTGCTCAGCTCAATTGCTAAGTCGTGTCCAACTGTTTGAAACCCCATGGACTGTAGCCCACCAGGCTCAGACTTTGTCCATGGGATTTCCTAGGCAAGAATAGTGGAGTGGGCTGTCATGCCCTCCTCCAGGGGATCTTCCAACCCAGAGATGGAACCAGGGTCTCCTGCATTGCAGGCGGATTCTTTACCTGCTGAGCCAGCAGGGAAGCCCTTATTCACTTATTTTAAACGTGTAGTTAATTTCTGGGGAGATGGGAAATGTTACAGGAAGGGAGATGATCCCTGCCCCCGCAAGGGGGTGCGGGGAAGCGCTCATGTTTGGTTCTCTCAGCCAAGTTCATCACTTCAGCTCAGTTCAGTCTCTCAGTCATGTCTGACTCTTTGTGACCCCATGGACTGCAGCATACCAGGCCTCCCTGTCCATCACCAACTCCTAGAGTTTACTCAGACTCATGTCCATCAAGTCAGTGATGCCATCCAACCACCGCATGTGCTGTGCCATTCTCCTCCCACCTTCAATCTTTCCCAGCATCAGGGTCTTTTCCAGTGAGTCAGCTCTTCACATCAGGTGGCCAAAGTATTGGAGTTTCAGCTTCAACATCAGTCCTTCCAATAAATATTCAGGATTGATCTCCTTTAGGATGGACTGGTTGGATCTCCTTGCAGTCCAAGGGACTCTCAAGAGTCTTCTCCAACACCACAGTTCAAAGGCATCAGTTCTTCAGTGCTCAGTTTTCTTTATACTCCAACTCTCACATCCATACATGACTACTGGAAAAACCATAGCTTTGACTAGACAAGCCTTTGTTGGCAAAGTAACGTCTCTGCTTTTTAATATGCTGTCTGGGTTGGTCATATCTTTTCTTCCAAGGAGCTAGCATCTTTTACTTTTACGGCTGCAGTCACCATCTGCAGTGATTTTGGAGCCCCCAAAAAGTAAAGTCTGCTGCTGTTTCCCTATCTATTCTCCATGAAGTGATGGGACTGGATGCCATGATCTTAGTTTTCTGAATGCTGAGCTTTAAACCAGCTTTTTCACTTAGTTCATCGGTTACTTGAAAGCTTTTGCAGAGAGCCCTCCGTGTAACCCCAGTTCAGGAATGGAGGGCTGCCCCCAGGCTCCTCCCTCGTCCCTTGCGCAGCCGGTGGACCAACTGGATCTCGGGCCTCTGACGCTCCCCATGAGTTTAGCGTGAGACGGGGTGTTTCACACCCCCAGCCCCAGCCTGGCTGCGCGCAGTTCTCAGATCCACACGCTCCCTTACTGCTAGTGGAACTAAAGCTTCTAGGAGGCCATCAAAAGAAAAAAGAAGACTTTCGAGGAAGGTAATATTAATGGACGGAGAAGGCAATGGCACCCCACTCCAGTACTCTTGCCTGGGAAATCCTATGGACAGAGGAGCCTCGTAGGCTGCAGTCCATGGGGTCGCTAAGAATCAGATACAACTGAGTGACTTCACTTTCACTTTTCACTTTCATGCATTGGAGAAGGAAATGGCAACCCACTCCAGTGTTCTTGCCTGGACAATCCCAGGGACAGGGGAGCCTGGTGGGCTGCTGTCTATGAGGTCACACAGAGTTGGACATGACTGAAGTGACTTACCAGCGATATTAATGGAAAACTGGCCTTTCCTCTGCCCAGCCAGCCCAAGCCCTGGGGGCTTGGCCTGCGTCCTGACCTGCCCAGGAAAGGGGAGGCTGGGCAGCCGCAGGCTGGCTCCCCCGACTGTTCAAGAAGCCAGTCGTCCCCTTAATTGGGAACCAGCTCTAATAATCTGGCCTCAGCTCATTAACTCTACAATAGTGGGCAGAGTTAATGACTCATTAGTGATTAATTCCTTAACTGTGCCTTAATTGCTCACTGTAAACACCCTCAGTAAAAACTGGATTAAATCGTCCAGGTCCTTGGCCCCAGTCTCTCACAGCCCTGGAAGACTCAGAGAGGGCTGGGTTCCCTTATCTTCTGAGAGCCATCTTCCTTTTTTTTTTAAGGAGAAATATCATGACATTCCTTATATGTGGAATCTAAAAAGAAATGATACAAAGGAACTTACCACAGTACAGAAAGTGACTCACAAACACAGAAAACGAACCCACGGCTACCAGCAGGGGAAGGACTAGTTGGGGCTTTGGGAACGTCTCATACACACTGCTATGGACTCATGGATATATCTGGCTGAGTCCCTTCGCTGTTCACCTGAAACTGTCACGACATTGTTAACTGGCAGCAGCAGCTGGTATCTGTGCTTCATCCTGGAAGTTTGTCCTGGAATCATCCACGTAGACAAAAGGGTCTGGCAGCGGATTTTCCTGGCTGACATCTGGCAAGGAAAGCCTGCCATGCCTTCCCCTTGGCCGCTGTATGTGTCTCTAGACACATGTGGTTCCTTTGGTCTGGTGGGTCATCTTAAGGGCGGGTGCAGCGTCTCCCTTTGACCTCGAAGTCTGAGCTCTCTGGTCCAGTCGTGGCTGTGACGTTGCCTGGTCATGTGACCTTGGACAGGCCCCCTTGTGATGCTGGATCCCCCATTGTGGACCATGTCAGGAAGGCACGTGGCGAGAATGTTGAATAAAGCAAAAGTGAAAGCTGCTCAGTCGTGTCCAGCTCTTTGCGACCCCAAGGACTATATAGTTCCTGGAATTCTCCAGGCCAGAATACTAGAGTTGGGTGGCCTTTCCCTTCTCCAGGTGATCTTCCCAACCCAGGTCTCCTGCATTGCAGGCGGATTCTTTACCAGCTGAGCCACAAGGGAAGCCCAACCTAACCATTCATTCATTCCTTTCCTTCGATGCTGGTATGCGGTTAACTACTCAGCCCCATGGACTTCACTTCAGAATGTCTCCTAAATTCTCCTAGCCTGGTCTCTCTCAGCAAGTTCTCTAGCTCAGAGCTTCGACTCTCACCACGGTGCATGGCCTCCTGAGGCATGCAGTGCCTCTCATGGCACTTACTACATATGGTCCCATTTTATGATTATTTACTCATTGAGAAGGCAATGGCACCCCACTCCCGTACTCTTGCCTGGAGAATCCCATGGACGGAGGAGCCTGGTGGGCTGCAGTCCATGAGGCAGCTGAGGGTCGGGCGCGACTCAGCGACTTCACTTTCACTCATTGATTCACCTACCTGTCATGCTTACTGGGTTATTTCTTCATTGATTTGTTTATTATATTTATTGGGTTCTCCTTTCGCTAAATTCTGGAGCTATAAAGATTTGTTTTTTGTTGTTCAGTCCCTCAGTCATGTCTGACTCTTTGTGACCCTATGGACGGCAGGCCTCCAAGTCCTTCACCATCTCCCAGAGCTTGCTCAAACTCAAGTCCATTGAGTCTTGGTGATGCCATTCAACCATCTCATCCTCTGTCGTCCCCTTCTCCTCCCGCCTTCAATCTTTCCCAACATCAGGGTCTTTTTCAATGAGTTGCCTCTTCGCATCAGGTGGCCAAAGTCTTGGAGCTTCAGCTTCACCATAAGTCCTTCCGATGAATGTTCAGGATTGATTTCCTTTAGGATGGACTGGTCTGAGCAGTCCAAGTGTAATAAAGATAAAGATACATCTTCCGTACTATCTCCCTGTCCCTCAATCCTTTCGATTTGTCCTTCACACTGTGGTCAGATTTAGGTACTTAAACAGTTCCTCGTGGCTCTTGGGAGCACCCGATGAGCCTCTGAGTCTGACCTAACCCACCTTTCCAGGCTTGTCTCTGGTCTTCCTCCTCACTCCCCTTCCCTCCTCATCCTCTGCTCAAGTGGCACCGGCGCGCTCTGCGATTCACTGGTCTGCCACGCACTTTTTCACTTTGTGGCTTTGGGTATGCACATTCCTTCTGGGGGAGGGACTTCCCACCCTCCCCTTCCTGCCCGACTCCGTCGGGACCTGGCTCCGGGGCCCCTGCCCCTGTGCAGCCGGCCTGTGATCCTGCAGCGGCTGGTCCCCCGCTCCTCTGCCCCAGGGCACCTTGCTGGTGGGTCTTGAGCACTGTGCCAGCACTCATCCCGCGGTGCTGTCTGTGGCCCCCAGGGAGACCATGGGGCCCTTGAAGGGCAGCTGACTTCTGCCTGCACATTCAGTGCCCGACCTGACGGGGGCACCCAAACTGATGCCCCGTAACTAGCACAAGGATACGCGATTCCCAGAGAAAGCCCCCCGTCCGCTAAGGGCTTACGCACAGGATCTGCCCCAGACCACAAAGTCACAGAAGATTCCTCTGAAGAAGGGACACTCAGCCAGAGCTCTGAAGGGAAAACAAGTCAGCCAGGACAGAGGGGAGGGGAGGGCAGGGTATGTGCAGAGGAGGAGGGACCAGGGCCAGGGTGAGGCTCACGGAACAAGGCTGGTCGGGCAGAGGCCAAAGGACAAGAGAAGTGAGAGCCTCTATGACTAAAAACATTCTTAGGAGGCAGGGTCTGTGTCCAACCAAGATTCATAAGGAGGGGAGTTTTCCAACACAGGAAGTGTGTTCAGCTGCTCCGGACGGCCAAAAAGTAACTAATGTCTGCTATAGGCGCTGACAAGATCATTTCAAGTAAATTGTCCTGTCTGCAGTATGAAGGACTGGGAAGGAGGCAAGAGAGAGTTCTAGAAGACCAGTTAGAAGGCTCTTGCAGTGATCAAGGGAAAACAGCGTGAGAGCCTCTTTCGGTAGCAAGGAGGCCAGCTCTGAGGTTGAATGAGGAGACTGTGAGTTTAGTCTCAATCAAATGAGTTGGAGTGGAGAGAGTGGGTGGGCAACTCTTGGTACTGGCTTGGAGCTTAGGGCAAAGAGCTGGCTGCTATTTGAGCTCAAGATCACAGTACAAATGATAATCGAAGCCCTGGGCAGACAGGAGACCGGGGGACTGTGGCATGAGCAGCGGAGATTGACGTCAGAGCCTTGAGAGGCTCCCGTGGGCAGTGTTGGAGGCAGCAGGGAGAGGGGGAAGGAAACTCAGGGAAGTGTCGTGACATGGAAGCTGAAGAAAGAGTTTCAAACGGCAAAGGATGAGCAACCAGATTGTTATTATTTTTAAAAACTTAACACTTAGCCAGTGCTGAAGCAAGGACATACAGTTTTTGCTTCCTATGGGGGCAGGGTGCGGCTATTGGGAAGCCTTGTCAGTGGTTCCTGCTGCCTGGGAGGCGGTCGCTGTGGCGGCCAGACCCCGAGCGGTCACTTCTCCAGGACTGGGCGGTCAGCGCAGGGCTGCTCCGACTCCGACTGCCTTTCTGTTTGTGTTGACCCCACGCCGTCCCTCCTTCTAAACCTTTCCCCACCTGTTTTTTGCACCTTCAGAAAGCCACTCCACATCTGGGAAGAAAGTGAAATAACAGTCCTAGAAATGGCAGCTGAGGCTCTGAAATCCATCCTGCATGAAGGATTTGGTCCTTCATTAGAGATGGTTCCAACTTACCTTCCTCCGTCACTCAAACTCTTCTGCACACACCCTCTACTCTTGCCAAACTGTCCAGCAAACTTGACCCAAGCTTTCCTACCTCTATGCCTTTATCCAAGTTCTCCCCTCGACCCAGAATATCTTCCCCCACAGAAAATACTTTCAGATGAGTGAAGATGCAGCATATCACAGCTTATGGGTCCAACTAAAGCAGTGCTTAGGGGAAACTTTATAGCTGTAAATGCTGTCTCTACCGGAAAAGGAGATCGCAGATCAATAACCTAGCCTTCCATCTTGGCACACGGAAAAAAGATCAGACTAAACAGGAAGTGAGCAGAAAGAAGGAACCAGTGAAGAGTCAAATGAGAAACATAGAGAACAAATACTTCATATAACGAGTCATCAGGGAAGTGAAAAGTAGAGCCATGAGATCCCGCCTCCCATCCCTTAGGGTGACTCTGCCATCAGAAAGTCAGCAGCAAGAAACGTCGGTGGCAAAGCGGCGAAATCAGAGCCCAGCATGCATGGCCGGAGGAAACGCAAAATGGCGCAGTCACTTTGGAAAACCATCTGGCTCTTCAGAGGATTAAATATAAAGTTGCCATAGGAACCATCGATTCTGGCCAAGACAAAGGAAAACATATCCACACAGAACCCTGTGCGTGAATATTTATAACGTGCATTTTTCATAAGAGCTAAAAAGTGGAGACGACCCAAATGCCCATCGCAGAATGAATTAATGAACAATGCGGTGCATGTGAGTACATAAAGTGAAATATTACTCAGCCATGAAAAGAGTGGGGGCACCAATACATACTCCAGAGTGGACAGACCTTGAACACGTTAAGTGAGAGACCCAGACTCAAAGGACCGAAAACCACGAGAATGGATACTCAGAGGAAATTCAGAATAGGGGGATCCATAGAGACAGAAAATGGAATCATGGTTGCTCTGTGTCGGGGGAGGATGGGGACACGGTGAGAGATTAAGGGTGGCGGATTTCTTTCTGAGGTGATGAAAATGTTCTGAACTCAGCCGTGGTGAAAAATGATTGCATATATCTTTGAACATACTAAAAACTGTTGGATGGGGCACTTTAAATGGGTGAATTGTATGGTATGTGAATTATATCTCAATAAAGCTTTTTTTTTTTTTTGTGAAAAGTCTTCCCATCAAGCTCTTGCAGTTTCCGTCCATTTCAGGTACTCACACTGGAAGAATTCTCCTAAATGCCATGATGCTCCGTTGCCAAGGAGCCTCTTCAAAGTCAGTTGCTGCTGCTGCTAAGTCACTTCAGTCGTGTCCGACTCTGTGCAACCCCATAGACGGCAGCCTACCAGGCTCCCCCATCCCTGGGATTCTCCAGGCAAGAACACTGGAGTGGGTTGCCATTTCCTTCTCCATCAAAGTCAGATGTATCAATTCAGCTAACAGATAATGAGCCCCCGCTGTCCTAGGCATTGCGATCAATACATCCACCCACTTCTTCTGCCTTCAAAGCTCCACCCACGTGTCTCACTCCTGGGGGGTAGAGCCCCTCTGCTATGAACAACTGACCTTGCCAGCTTCTCACTCTCCCCAGCCGCCCCTCTGTACTGTTGCTCAAAGCAGACAACACCTTTTGGGGGCTACACCATGTTGCATGCATGATCCTAGTTCCCCGACCAGGGGTCGAGTCCATGCCCCTCAGTGGAAGCAGAGTCTTAACCACTAGGCAACCTCAGGAACTCCCTGGACCACACCTTTTCGTCAAAAGGAGAGGCCATCCGAAAAGGCCAGCTCTGCTGGGAAAGGGAACCACGGCTGAAATCCACCCTGTGACGTCACCACCTGGCAGGAACAATTTTTTCTCCAGTGGTAAGTCAGGGAGGTGAGGCTGGGGAGAGGCAGGTGTGACAAGAGCGCGACCTCAGGCTCCAGGGAGGCTGCAGGGGGACCCAGGCCTGCTCTTTCACCGAGTGTCCTCCGTCTCAGTCGCCTCTCCTCCGCTCTGCGCAGCCTTCCGTGCCTAGTCCACGGCTCCTCTCCTCCAGGCGTCTCTGCTCGGTCTCCCCTGCCCTCTGTCCTCCTGTTTGCTAGGATCGCTCTCCCCTGTTGTGTTTCTGAAATCCCACTCCTTCCCCTTGGCAACTCCAGGCTCTCTTTCAGAGCAAACAAGCCTGCAGCAAATGGGACTGCCTGACACTTGCCCCCAAAACCTTGCTTAGGCAAGACTTTGTCCTCAGACTCTAACAGCAGCTCCTTCTATCTTTTCTGTGTTTTGTTCCATGTGGGGTGAGGAGTATTGCTTCAGATTACTGTCAGAGAGAGGACTGGATTCCTTCTCAGGAGGTCACAGGAACCCCAGTTCGGCCGCCACCTTTTTTTTAGCCACAGACTTGACATATGGCTTCGGGCAGGGTAGTTTCACCCTGGTAGTTTCTGCAGTTTCAAATCTGGACTTCTCTTTCTGCCGTCAAGGCTCCACCTGCGTGTTGCACTCACCTGTTTCCTTCCCCCATGGGCTTCCTGGGTAATAGAGACCCTCTGCTCTAACACCTCGGAGAAGGCAATGGCACCCCACTCCAGTACTGTTGCCTGGACAATCCCATGGACGGAGGAGCCTGGTGGGCTGCAGTCCATGGGGTCGCTACTAGTCGGACATGACTGAGCAACTTCACTTTCACTTTTCACTTTCATGCATTGGAGAAGGAAACAGCAACGCACTCCGGTGTTAAGCCTGGAGAATCCCAGGGATGCGGCAGCCTGGTTTGCTGCCGTCTACGGGGTCGCACAGAGTGGAACACGACTGAATCGAATTAGCAGCAGCAGCTCTAACACCTGACCTTGACAGCTTGAACAGGATACCACCTTTCCACCACTGTAAAATAAAAGGGT
This sequence comes from Redunca redunca, assembly GCA_006410935.1. Lineage (NCBI taxonomy): Eukaryota > Metazoa > Chordata > Mammalia > Artiodactyla > Bovidae > Redunca > Redunca redunca. The sequence goes on from SJYQ01001678.1 coordinate 78,172, forward strand.
TATTAGAACAAGCAGTTTCCTGGTGGCCTCCTGACTGAGATGCCCGGCTTTCACAGCCACGGCCTAAAAACAAAAATTAAATTAAAAGGAAATGAAGTGAAACAAAACAATTTAAAATATTATACCAGAGCAATTGGAAAATCTTCCCGGCTGCAACATTCTGACTCAGCGAAGAGAATGCTTCAGTAATTTGGCTGATAGCGACACCCGGTGGTCATCTTGAGAACTTCACCTTCTGATTGGCCGAGCCAACTCGCCTCTTAACTCTGCTACCCCATGGACTGCAGCACACCAGGCCTCCCTGTCCTGCACCAACTCCCGGAGCTTACTCAAACTCATGTCCACTGAGCCTGTGATGCCATCCAACCATCTTATCCTCTATCGTCCCCTTCTCCAGCCTTCAATCTTTCTCAGCATGAGGGTGTTTTCCAGTGAGTCAGTTCTTCACATCAGGTGGCCAAAGTATTGGAGTTTCAGCTTCAGCATGTCCTTCCAATGAATATTCAGGACTGATCTCCTTTAGGATTGACTGGTTGGATCTCCTTGCAGTCCAAGGGACTCTCAAGAGTCTTCTCCAACACCACAGTTCAAAAGCATCAATTCTTTGGTGCTCAGCTTTCTTTATAGTCCAACTCTCACATCCGTACATGACTACTGGGAAAACCAGAGCCTTGACTAGACGGACCTTTGTTGGAAAAGTGATATCTCTGCTTTTTAATACGCTGTCTAGGTTTGTCATAGCTTTTCCTCCAAGGAGCAATCTGTAAATTTCATGGTTGCAGTCACCATCTGCAGTAATTTCGGAACCAAAAAATAATAAAGTCTGTCACTGTTTCCATTTTCTCCCATGCATTTGCCATGAAGTGGTGGGACCAGATGCTGTGATCTTAGTTTTTTGAATGTTGAGTTTTCAGTGAGCTTTTTCACTCTTTCACCTTCATCAAGAGGCTCTTTAATTCCTCTTCATTTTCTGCCATTAGGGTGGTGTCATCTGCATACCTTCTGATTGGGCACCAACAGTTTTCCAGTAGAACCCTTCCTTCTCAGAGCCATCTGCAATAAGAAGGGCGTTTCCTCAGCCGACAGCGGCCTTCCTTTCTGAGTCCTCCCAAGTCTGTGGGCTCCACACTCTCCTTGTGATGGAAAACCCTGGCTTTTCTACTCAGACTCCCTCCCAGGCAGGTCAACCCAACCCAGGGAAATCTGTTGTTAAATCCTCTAGGAGGCCAAGAAAGGTTATGCTTCCACATTTCGCATGCCCCTCCATCATTCAGACTAGAAAGAAATCGGTTCTAAATCAATTTATTCAAAGCATGAATGCCTTAACCTCTTACCACTGTCACGAGGAAATATTTGCATGATTTCATGAAATGAGACCTGAAGCAGGGAAATTCCTTTAACTTAATGTATTTGGCATATACCATTGAGCACACTGAAGATGTACAATGTGTCAGTTTACAAACTGCAGTGTGAGTCATATTTAGCACCTCTGTCACAGTACATAATTTCCTCTCTTTTTAGTGGTTGAGGTAATTAAGATCAGTCTCCTAGCAAGTTTGATGATCGTAGCACAACATTGCTGTCAATATGAAGTAGAGCCATCCTTAATTCAAATTTAATTAAAAATTATCCTAAGGGTAGAACTTCAGATGCCTGTGGAGTAAAAAACATTTGATACAAGCCATCTTCTTCCTGGTGCCCTTTCAAATCACAACAAATAGATAATAAGCTTAGTGCTACCACTAGACATTATATACTACCGGATTTCCTCCCAGGTTAGTTTTTAATACCTGGTATTTAATGCCGAGGTATTAATGACTTAAATATCCTAATATGTCACCTACCTAGAAATATTTACATTCTAAGAGTCAATTTCCGGGGTATAATGTCCCAGCCCAAAGAATTAACAGTAGCATTTAGGTGTGTAAGACATCTGGTCGGGAAATACTTTGAAGCTCAGTGACCTTTTCGGCCACCTGCTAATGGCCGAGATGCTGATGATTCTTAAGGTTCAGAGAAGGGAAAGCAGATTAAGACCTGTTCCATTTATTCACTCCCTTCCTAGAGAAACAGACGTTAACTGTCCCAGGAGGGGAGTTGCCGTTTTGACTCTGGAGCATTTGCTGGAGGCAGATGTGATATAAAAACTAGAACTTGCCTTAAGAGTTTGAAGGATGGGTTTTATTCTGTTTATTTATTTTTTTCCAATTTACAAACTGGGTGCCCTTGAGCTAGCTCTTGGGCTTCCTTGCAGCTCAGTTGGTAAAAAATCCATCTGCAATGCAGGAGACCTGGGGTTTATATACCGCATGTTACTCACCTGCGTATAATTGGCATGAAATCATCTATAATCTGTTCGGAACTTCCAAGTTTGACTTCTTTATTTATTTATTATATTTTCTTGGCCATGCTGCATGGCAGGTGGGATCTTAGTTCTCAGACCAGGGATTGAACCCACACCCCTTGCGCTGGAAGCATGGCGTCTTAACCACTGGAACGCCAGACAAGTAGCTCCAAGTTTGACTTCTATATATGCTAAATCTGCTCCCCCTGGGAGAGGAAAAGTCGAAGACGTAACCTCCCCCCAAGTGTGGGAAGGCCAGAGGGAAGCAGTTCATGGGCAAGTGAAGAAGGGTCACCAGTGGTGAAGAAGGTGCCATAGTTACCCTGGTGATGATACCGGAAGTGATGCTGGAAGTGATACAGGACGGTTGGTGCCGGGAGGGGCGGGAATAGAACCAGGGCCGGGACCTATGCAATCAGGGGCGTGTCCAGAAGGTGAAGAGGCAGACGAAGGCTCGTCCAGGGACAGCTTCTTCTCGGGCAAGTGGGGATGAGAAAGAAGGGTCTCATCCGAGAAGGAGAGGGTCGGGCAGGAGAAGGGGGCAAAGACAGCCTGCTTCCCTCGGCGACCTCTTTGCCTTGGAGGGCTTCTTGGCCTGGGCTGCGTGGATGACGCATTAAGGACAAATAATCCCCTTTCCCTAGGCCGGTTGCTTTTTCACTGAAGTGTAGCGCTGTGTTAGTCACTCAGTCGTGTCCGACTCTTTGTGACCCCGTGAACTGTAGCCCGCCAGGCTCCTCTGTCCATGGGATTCTCCAGGCTAGAATTCTGGGGTGGGTTGCCATTCCCTTCCCCAGGGGGGTTCTGAACCAGGGATCGAACCTGGGTCTCTTGCATTGCGGGCAGACTCTTACTGCCTGAGCCCCCAGGAGGTGCCTTTTCGCTGAGGGACTCTGAAATGCCGAATAGCGTGCCGCGTGTCACTCATCAAACAAGGAATGACGGACTGACGGGCGGTGCGTCCTCCCAGCGCTCACTATGGGCGGGCGGGCAGACAATGGAAACAAATGAAGCGGGCTGGGTGCGCGAGGGCGGCGGGGCTGAGGCACAGTGGACAACGTGAGCCCCCCGCCACAGGGCCACGGCAGCCACTGGCTGTCTTCTGGGAGAGCAGGCCCCGTGGCAGATCCTCTGATCCTGCAAAGGGCTTGCCATCTGGATTTGTAGGTGAAATCCCTTGATGTTGAAACGTCTGTGAACGACTGTCATTATTTTATCTTATTTTCTTTTAGTCATCTATTTAGCTGCACTGGGTCCTGGTTCAGTCGTCTTTGCAGCATGTGGGGCCTTTAGGCTCAGGATGTAGGATTAGCTCCCTGACCAGGGATTGAACCTGGGCCCCTGCATTGGGGGTGTGGAGTCTCAGCCACTGAACCACCAGGGAAATCCCTAATTTTCATTTTTAAGACACTCCCCAGGCAAACATCCAAACCAGCAGGCAGCCAGTTCCTGCCTGCTAAGTTATTAATAAATTGTTTTTCACTTTATTCACATTTCTTTTCTCCTTCCATCCCCAGGAGTTTAGTGGGGGCGGGGGTGGTGGGTGGGGAAGCAGGGAAGATCTCTCTGGTCTACGCATTTTTATTTGTTCGGTTTTGTTTTTTCCAAAATCAAGTTCAATCCCCAGCCTCTCCATTGAGGCCATCCCTAGCTGAAGCATCTTGGGAAACTGCCAGGCCGTGGGGAGTACCAGCTGAAGCTCTCGATTTCCTTTCCGTTTCTGCGAATCAGAGGAGCTGTTATGTTGATTGCACTCGTCTTGCAAAGCAAGGAGGAGTAAAGGACAAGAAGAGCTGGGCCAGAAGCGAGGAGCGTCCTGTCACCTGCAGTCACAGCCTAATGCTGCCACAAGAGAAACGGACTGTTGCTCTAAGGGACTCGTGGCCCTGAGCCCATCAGGAGGACTCTCTGTGGGCATCCGAGAATGGAATAACTCCCAGCGGTGACTAATTTTTGAACTTGCTCTCTGGCTGGAACCACGGTTGTGTGAGGTCAAAAGAAATGAAGTTCGAGCCCGTCACCAGCACCTCTGAAAGTTCCTCCCACGTCCTTGCTGAGGGAGTCTTGACTTTGCTTAGGTTCCTGTCCCTCCTCCCACATGGCTCATGGGTAAATCCTAATCAGCGAGGTCAGTTGCTGTGGTCTGGTTCTGTTCATTAGTGGTAGGATTAGGCCAAGCATGTGACTCAGCTGGTCATTGAGGTGCGAGGGATTTTGAGACCTCTGGGAAAGGACTTATCACTGTTAATAAGGTGAAGCCTAAAAGGAGATGGCCCCTCTCCTTTTGAATGTTGTCTTGTCTGGATGTGACAGCTGGAACTCCAGTAGCCATCCATCTTGTGACCACGGGAATACTCAGCTTAAGGACAAATCTGAATCCTGGTGTCAGAGTGGGAAGACAGAAAGACCCTTATCCTTGAGGGTATCACTGAGTCACTGAATTAAACTGAACTCAACAACCTTGAATCCTACCTCCCTCTGGAGTTCTAGTATATGAGACAATAAATCGACCTTTTATGCCAATTTGGGTTGAGGGTTTTCTGTTGCTAACAGCCAAAGTTATCCTAATGGGCACAGTGGTCATTCCTGGAGGCCTATGACATATTCTCTTTTCCATCTAGAGTCGCATGGACCCATTCATTCATTATTCACTGCTGAGTTTAACGAGTCTGATCACAGGGCAAAGAGAAGCAGGGCTGTGGTTAGGACTGACAGCAATCCCACTTGTGGGAACGCAGAGGAAATGAAACCCGCACCTCCAAGAGATGCCTGTGTTCTCACATCCGTGGTAGCGTCATTCACATGGTCTCTCTGCTTTGGGAATAGCGGTAGTTTTTCATTGTGGGTTTCCCTTGAACGGCTATCTCATAATCTCTGATTAAGGCAGCCTGTGGTTGAGGAAATGAATTATGTAAACCCCACCTTTTGCTTAGATTACTCCCTACGCATCCGAGCTAGGTTAGAATGCCCTGTGGTGACCAAATACCCCAAGAGGAATGGAAAGGTGGGTGTTGTGGGGCTGGAAATCGCGCTGCACGGCTTGAAGCGCCTGCTCAGCGAGTTGCTGAGCCTCTGACCGCAGGCGAAGACTGCTGAATCACCCGCAGCAGCCCGCCCCGTGGCACACAGGGAAAAAATGACTGCGGTTTTTAAGAGAACAAATTTGAAGGCAATTATTGCTTTCTTCCCTTTTGGATTCTTCCTCTTTTATGGCGCTTTGCTGCAAGGAGGCCTAAATACGGTCATCTCTTAAAAGCCACCCTTTCTCCTCGCTGTGGGCATACAGACACCCCGCTTGTGTGGTGCCTCTTCCTTCCCCAGAGTCCCAGGCTGGGGCTGAATTGTTCTCTAGAATAGGAATGGGCAGAAATCAAAGAGGAAACTCTTTTTTGAGAACTGCAAGGGGCAGGGGACATCTGGGGCTGACCATATCTTTTATTTCTTATTATTTATGTATTTTCCTTTTCTCCCCCCACCTTGGACTGCACCCCGTGGCACGTGGAACTTAGCAACCAGGGCCTGAATCCATGCCCCCCGCAGGGAAAGTGCAGAGTCCTGACCCCTGGACCCTCAGGGAAGCCTGACCACAGCTTTTGAACACACTGCCTTCTCTGATAGGGTCTATTGACTGGGAGAAAAAAAAAAGGGTAACATGAGAGTTGTGAGTTAAGCTTCATTTGGGGCAAAATGGGGACTCTAGCCTGGAGAACAGCGCTCAGACAGCTGTAGGAGCTGCCCCGAAGGGGCAGGAGGAAGCCTGGAGTATTTGTGGCTTGGGGGAACCAAGTTAAGGACAATCGAGCACACGTTTTGGCAGAAGGTGGCCGCTGGTCACAAGAAGGTGGGCGCCAGTCATGAGGAGCAGATGCGTCCGTTAAGGATTTTAATGCTTTTCTAGGTATGCGCAAGAAACCGAGCTCATAAATCGTCTCCTGGAAATATCTGTCAATAACTACCTTAAGGCCTGTCCTGCCAGACTTCCCAGAGCCCGGAGTGCCTCCCTCCGGATCCCCCTTCACTGCTGTCAGGGTGTGTTGAAGGTCAGCGACTGCAGTGGCCGGTGAGCCGCATCCTTGCAGAGGCAGGTGGCAAGGACCCGTGTTGAGGTCCCACAGCATGTGTCCCCTGTTCCCGAAGCAGAACCTTCGTAACTACGTTTCCCAGCTTCCCTCGCTGCCAGTCTCAGGCATGTGATCAGGTTCTGCCAATCAGACACAGACATCGAAACCCTGGATTCAGAAGCAAGCCAAGGGCGGAAGAGAGTTGGGGGCCCAGTGCTGTGGGCACAGGGAGCGGCAGACGGCGCCGACTCCGCGGTTCTGTCAAAGGCTGCAGGGGCAACAGTCCTCTCGACCTGTCGGAGACGTGGCTTTGAGCCCCGAACGTGCAGGCTCAGCCGTGAGCTTCCCCACTCACTGTCTGCTCATGGAGCTTTCCCTTCCTCCGTAAGCAATTCAAGGTGGACGCTGTTCCCTGCAGCTGAAATTTCCCAGGCCCAACAGGCACTCACAGATAGGTGATAGGATTCCACTTGTAAAGCAAGGGTCCAAGAAGGCTCTCTGCGTAGGGAAAGGTATTATCTTTTCACTAAAGGAATTCTGACCTTTCCTTTTTAATTTTTATTTTTTGTTGGACTATAGTTGATTCACAGTGTTGCTTGGTTTCAGGTGTACAGCAAAGTGATTCAGCCACACATACACATCTATCGTTCCTTTTCAGATTCTTTTTCCACGTGGGTTATCACAGAGTATTGAATCGACTTCCCTGTGCTATGGGTCCTTGCTGATTATCTATTTTATATATGGGCTTCTCTAGTGGCTCAGACATGTGATAGTGTATATATGTTAATCCCAGGCTTCTAATTTATCTCTCCCCCACCTCTCCCTTGTGGTAACCATCACTTTATTTTCTACGCCTGTGAATCTGTTTCTGTTTTATGAACAAGTGCATTTGTAGCATCTTTAAAGATTCCATATATAAGTGATATGTATCTTTCTCTTTCTTACTTCACTTACTATGATCATCTCTAGGGCCGTCCATGTTGCTTCAAGTGGCATTATTTTATCCTTTTTATGGTCAGGTAATATTCCATTGTATTTATGTACCACATCGTCTTTATCTATTCACTGATGGATGAACCAAGGCTTGATAGAGGGGAGCTTGCGAGTGTCAGGAGATTTGAGTGAGCAATTCCTGTGTCTAGGTCAGGACATGTGAGGAAAAAATAATTGCAACTGAGACGAAGGATCATATCTGCTCTCATGAAACAAGCAAACAAGAGACATCTAGATGGGCTTGTTCCGGAAGCATGGCCTTCCTCTTCCGACCTGAAATGCCAGCCCTAGAGGAGTGTCCCGAGTCTGGAAAGGCTGTTCCCATCTTTGTGAGTGTGCTATGTGTGTGCATGCTGAATCACTTCAGTCGTGTCCGACTTTGCAACCCTATGGACTGTAGTCCGCCAGGCTCCTCTGTCCATGGGATTCTCCAGGCAAGAATACTGGAGTGGGTTGCCATGCCCTCCCCCAGGGGCTCTTCCCAACCCAGGAATTGAACCTAGTCTCCTGAATTGCAGGTGGATTCTTTACCAGCTGAGCCAGCAGAGAGGCTCCCTGGAGGGTAAATGCTGGGGACAGTGCTTCCCCTTATCACCAGCTGCCTGACAGGCTTTAGTGGGCTCAGCCCAGGACTGAGCTCTTGAGGAAAGGGGCCTAGGAGATCCAAAGAAGAGGAAGAGGTCCCCTGGCTCTGGATAAGCTGGGAGCCAATGCAGTTTTAAAAGAATTACAACACAGCACATCTTATGTGATTCTTTGATAATCAAAGCAAAGTCAAGATAAATCTCTCCACCGTTTCAAATCTGATTTCCCCAAATGAAAGAAATCTAAACATATGGCAAGAAGCTTTAAAATCTGTTAATGTGTGAATGCCATGATGAAAATGGAACTGGGCGTTGTGAACTGCCAGGCCGTGTTCTCCGAGAATCAAGGGGCTCTCGGGAGCCTGTCTTCTGCCTCTGCTGTGGAGCTGAGTAAATCTGGCTGCGGGGACTACCTCTCCCAGACTGGCGGTGGAATACTGAAGAAATGGTGCTACTTGCTAGGCTTAAATATCCTGGCAGAGGGTCTCAAAATGAGGTAATAGAAACACTGTGGAATGCTACAGAATATCTGACGACTGTGGAAGTTTGAATCCCAGTTCCCTTGACTGTGTGACCTTGGGCAAGTCAGCTGACCTGACTCTCTGTTTCCTTGGCTAAGTGAGAAGGGTAATCTCAGCTTACGAAACTTTTAGGAGAATATCAGTAACATCAACCAAATACCTGGTCATGGTAAGGGCTGCAAAAATGGGAATTATTACATGATAAAAAAGGCCAGCCTCTATGCTCAACCTAGCCCATCCGCTGGTAACGATAAAGCAAGTCTGCGCTTCTGATAATGGCATCTATAAAGGATTCAGTATATATTCATCAATAAATTGGCCTTCAGAAGGGAAAGCTAAAAATTCAGCCCACCTTCATCTGTAAGCATACCAGTTTATCCTCAAGCTGCTTGTTTCTTTTTTGCTGTTGTTTTCTGGGGCATGTGCGTGTGTTTGTGCCCTGCAGCACGTGGGGTCTTAGTTCCCCAACCAAGGACTGAACCTGCACTCTCTGCATGGGAGGGTGGAGTCTTAACCACTGGGAAGTCCCAAACTGCTTGTTAATCTCAGTGCTAATCACTCCCTCTTATCTGGAACTAAAATAAGAGAACTACCTGCCCTTTGGACAATGTGTTTAAGCTTTTATTGTGACTGGTAACAGGTTGGGGACTGGAATCTAATAGACAGCCTAGATGTAAAGAACATTAATTAGAAGACTCTTTATGGACAATTTTTCACAGCAAACAAGTTCAAACCAGAAGATGCTGCTTGAAAATCATGACTTTAGTCAAAGTTGAAAGGTACAAGAATAGTTAAGTATTTTGCACAAAGGAAATCTCTTGATGATCCAGTGGAATGGGTGCCCGCAGAACGCAGCTCCTTACGGGTTTTGTTTTGCCTCTTTGAGGGAGGCGGCTATTGTCATTGTCAGTACAGCTGGGGGTTCCCTCCTTCATGCTGAGAACCTGCAGTGAAGAGCCCACGTTAAAAAATATTAGGAAGAGTTAAGCAGATGTAGTTAGTGATGCTGAAGTCTAATACTACAAAGTAAATCCGTTCCCAACACACCATCACTTGGGAGCTTGGTAAAAAGGCAGATTCGTGGATCTGCCCCAGACCGGCTGCTGCTGCTGCTGCTGAGTCGCTTCAGTCGTGTCTGACTCTGTGCGACCCCATGGACTGCTGCCCGCCAGGCTCCCCCATCCCTGGGAGTCTCCAGGCAAGAACACTGGAGTGGGTTGCCATTTCCTTCTCCAGACCTAGTGAACTGGAAACACTGGGAACGGGACCCAGTGATCTGTGCTCTCACAAGACCTCCAGGTGACTCTGAGCACGTTAATACTTAGGACCACAGCTGTCCCCCTAGAGGGAAATTAACTTCCTCTTTTTGGGGAGCCACTTTACTTTCAGGCCTTTTTGGTATATTAGCTTACCTTATGTGATTACACAGATGTAGTCACATATATATTTTCATGAAGTTTTCTGTATATTCACAGAGTTTTAAGAAAACTTTTCTTAAAAATGTATCTTACTGAAAGGTAATTGATTTATGACGTGTTAATCTCTGCACTCCAGCACAGTGATTCAGTCGCACATATATATGCATTCTGCTTTCCTGTTCTCTTCCGTTACAGTTTGTCGCAGGATGGAGAACGCAGTTCCCCGTGCGGCGCAGCGGAACCTGAGCCTCAGCTGCTCTGTGCGGAACAGTTTGCCTCTGCTCATCCCAGCCTCCCTGTTCACCCGTCCTCCCTCCACCCTCGGCAACCACCAGTCCGATCTCTTCTTCACTCTGTTTCTGCTTCACAGATAAGAGCATTTACACAGGTACAGTTAGACTAACATTGGAAATGTAAATGTGTTATTTCCAGGAATTTGCTACTAAAGCAGCAGCTGGGTGGGGGAATTGCTAGGGAAGGTGGAATCTTAATTGCTACTTTGCTTCTCTGGCAAAGCCTCATTCCACAAGTCAACGCTAGCTCATGAATTACACAATTACACATTATAAACCCATGACTGTAAATGGCAGTCGTGTGGGCAACTCGGGAACGGGAGCTAATGTGGGTTTCTGCCAGTTCTACACTGCTTGTGGTTGGCTTGTTGTGGCTTCTGTTAAAATTAACTAGGACTGAAGAAAGGATGAGTAGTTTTGATTTTAAAGCACTTGTTTCCATACAGTACCCTTTATCCACTTTTCATCCAGGTGAGAGCTTATTATACCTTCCGAGATTCTCCAGCAATTCAGGTTCCCCAACATCCAGACCAGCCATTTGTTCCTAATAAAGGAATTACTGAGATTCTCAGGTCAGTGATTACCTGCTCAGTGGCTCGATTGTTTTGACCAGGTGATAATGAAGCCAGGGCCTCAGGTTCAATTCCCACACAGGCCAATTAGCTTTGCTTTTCTCCAGGAGGCCAGGTTGCACCATTAAGGGTCGCCAGCCTGCCTGAAGATGCTGCCATACATTTGTGATATAAGCCACCGCTCACACAAGGGGTCAGACGAGGTCAAGCCACATGGAAGTCCCCTGCGTTGGCTCAGAATATTGAATCTGAGAGCTTGGCTCAAGAGAATGGAAGTAAAGTGGCAATAAAAAGACAAATTGTGTAAGCTAAGAAAGTCAAGGGCCTGGAGGCAGGAGAGGGTCCATGGCTAGGGGTAGGAAGGAACCGTACTGGAGGTGGGGGCCAGCTTCACTCTGCTCCTTCATATAAATGGTCAGGGTGATCAGAAGCTTTTTAGTATTCTCAATTGTATGTTGTTTTTACGATATTTGGAGCTACCTTTAGAGCATTTCACATATTAATAAATGAAGTTATTCCCTTCGCTGATCTGATGGGTCAGAGCAGTCCCTTAAAGGTGAGGGCAGGGAATTCCCTGGTGGTTCAGTGGTTAGGACTCTGAATTTGCAATGCCGGGGGTACAAGTTCCATCCCTGGTCCAGGAACTAAGATCCTGCATACTTCGTGGTGAGGCCAAACTAAATTAAAACAGTACTAACTTAAAAAGAAAAAAAAATTAAAGTGAGGGCAAATTTGTACGTTTACTTTCTTTCCATAACACCCCTTGCAATGCATTCTCCAGGCCCCTTTCACCATGTCAACCAAATAAGAGGAAAATGCGAGGCTGAAAAAGAAGAAGAAGGAAAAAAAATAAAAAGAGCTGGGTCCAGATTACAAAAAGAACCCCTAAAACCAGCTTCAACCTTCACTGAAACTCAGGACAAACCACAGCCACCTCCAGGGTTATGGATTAGACTCTCGAGCTGAGCTGACCACCGTTTCATGTTATGGAAACCACAGGGGAAAGTTCATTACCTTTTGTGAGAAGGGTAGAGTTAAAAGATATAGGTTTAACCTTGAAAAACTACTGGCCATCATTGCTAATAAAGTTCTGGATCCTGTTGGTCATTATATACTAGTCTAGGCTCGGTGTGCATTTGTACAAATCTTTCCCTGAATCAAGTAAGTATCTTTGTCTTGAAACATAGGAAGATGCCCAGTTGTAACTCCAGGTCTGGGAGATTTGGCAACAGAACTTGATGCTTTATTACTAAAATGGGAGAGGGGAACACGGGGATAGTTTTTAATTTTAAGAAAAGTCCTGCTGTTAATTCTGATAATGCTTGGCTGAATTATTAAACTTCTTTCTAACACTGAGAGATATAAGGATTTCTAATAGAATGATTCTCTTGGTACTTCCTCTGTGTAAAATAACTGTAGGATGTTTTCAATTTTCATATCAACATACTTTCACTGAGGTGGAGTTTCTAAAGCAAGAGAAGTGATCAACTGTTTTGGTCTCTGCAAAGACTGTTGAATTTGTCTTTCATGCTGCTGGGAAATAAGTCCAAAAGAATGGGACCAGTGTGTGCAATAGCTATTCAGTCTGAGGTGGAATTAAATGAGATGGGCTTTCTGAAACTGTAAAAAGAGGAACAGAGCGTAAAGAGATGTAATGGGAAGCAGGGCCTGATTAGAAAAAGATGACTTCTTCAGCTCACACTGCATACTGATAAATACTGTCCCCTTAAAACAGCCACTCTCTGTAACTGCCCACCCAATCCATCCTATAGTATTGCCACTCAAAGCCTTTTCTGGAGCTAATCTTTTGCAATTGGTTTTGAAGTTTACAGAATGTCCTTCTGAAGATGGCAGAAGAACTTTGATCCTCGAGGGAAGAGTTGCACTTTCCAAAACATTCCAGAGTTATGCGGAGCTGGGTTTGGGGGAATAAAGCAGCTCAAGGGGATGCCGTTGCTTGAGTCACCGTGAGGCACTGGGGATTAATAACGTGGAAGGATGCGGTGTGTGCACGCGTGCTTGGTCATGTCTGACTGTGTGCAACCCCATGGACTGCTGCCCGCTAGGCTCCTCCGTCCATGGGATTTCCCAGGCAAGAATACTGGATCGGGTTGCCATTTCCTTCTCCAGGGGGTCTTCCCAACCCAGGGATCGAACCTGAGTCTCCTGCGTCTCCTGCATTTGCAGGCGGTTTATTTACCACTAAGACACCTGGGCAGCCGGGGTGTGGAGAGGTGGTATTCTATGAATGCTCTGTGAGGGTAAGTCCATTTCCATGTTTGCTATTTTAGAGGGTTTTATGATGGTGATCGGAGAAGGCAATGGCAACCCACTCCAGTACTCTTGCCTGGAAAATCCCATGGGCGGAGGACCCTGGTGGGCTGCAGGCCATGGGGTCGCTAAGAGTCGGACACGACTGAGTGACTTCAGTTTCACTTTTCACTTTCATGCATTGGAGAAGGAAATGGCAGCCCACTCCAGTGTTCTTGCCTGGAGAATCTCAGGGATGGGGGAGCCTCGTAGGCTGCCGTCTATGGGGTCGCACAGAGTTGAACATGACTGAAGCGACTTAGTAGCAGCAGCAGCAGCAGCAGCATGGTGGTGATCATGGTTAGTCTTCTGACCAAGGAGAAGGCCCTGCTATTGGATATCCACCCACGGGAAGTCCAGCAAAGCACTTGGCCAAGAATAGCCCAGGTCAGCCAGGGCCCACGAAGTCAACCACAAATCCCCAGAACCCTCAGAGCCACACGATTCATTAGCAGACATGGGAGCTTATATGACACTGGTGTGGACCAGAGAATCAGTCCCTCGGGGCTCTGCACAGAGTTGGTACTTATTTCTGTATTGGGTAATGTAATCCAGATTTTCTTTCTGAATAAAGGCTAGAAGAGACTTTCCCTCTAGGTGCTTAATGCAACAAATAAACTTTTTTGTTTGCATTCAGCACAGAGAACCCACAGTAGACTGACACAGAAAGGCTGTGAGAGACCAGCCAAGGCCTGGCCACACCAGCCCGGAGCCTCTGTTAAGGGGCCACAGTCAGAGGTAACCGCGTGAGAGCTCCCCAAGGTCTGCGAGGGAAGCACGATGTTATTTTCACCAGAGGCAGCAAGAGGGAAGGCTGCCGCTGCCTCCCACACCCTTCATCTCTAGGATCAGAGGGGACCATTCCCCGCCTCGAACAGCGGCGGACTGTCCACGGCAGACCCCACCGGCTTTTCCCATGAAAGGCTACATGACCGGCCTCCGAATTTCCTCACCTTTAAAATGGAGAGAGGAAGAGAACCTTCCTGAATCTCCCTCATAAGACTGCTGTGAGCATCCACTCGAGGAAATGGGGAGAGGTAAGCTCTTGGATTATGGAAAATACTTACTAACACTAGTGGTTATTATTCATTTTAATTAATTTTTTATTGGAGTAGAGTTTATTGACAATGTTGTGTTAGCTTGGCTATTATTATTAGGAGGATTTCAATGATAACTTTTGCCTTTTGTCATAAATTTCAGGGAAACTTCTTAAAAGTTAACAAGACATCTCATTTTCAGTTGCCCTGCTTTCTTCCTATAAATTTTATTTTCTCTTTCATCTTGTTTACTGTCTTCGCACCTAACAGTACCCATTTTAAATATTTTCCTCTGTCCTCTGTAAAATCACATACAGAATGGATTAGTTGACCAAATTTTATATTTTCACCAAGTTTTAAAATATTCAGATGAGACCCAAACTAGGTAAATTTGGAACAAATAGGAAGGGGTACTAGCTTGCATCAGAAGTAGCAAAAGAGAATGCTCTCTTGTAAAAGGCTCTTCCACTGCTGCTGCTGCTAAGTCACTTCAGTCGTGTCCGACTCTGTGCGACCCCATAGACGGCAGCCCACCAGGCTGCCCCATCCCTGGGATTCTCCAGCCAAGAACACTGGAGTGGGTTGCCATTTCCTTCTCCAATGCACGAAAGTGAAAAGTCAAAGTGAAGTCGCTCAGTTGTGTCCAACCCTCAGCGACCCCATGGACTGCAGCCTACCAGGCTTCTCCATCCATGGGATTTTCCAGGCAAGAGTACTGGAGTGGGGTGCCATTGCCTTCTCTGACTAGTGTTCATCAAAGAATAAACATATATTGGGACTTCCTTAGTGGGCCAAGGGTTAAGAATCTGTCTTCAAATGCATGGGACGAGGGTTTGATCCCTGGTCAGGGAACTAGATCCCACATGCTGAGGCCAAAAATTCACATGCCACACCTAGAGACCCTGCAAACTGCAACTAAAGAGGTCTGAAATGAAGACCGAAGGTCCTGGGTGCTGCGGCTCAGAGCCAGCACAGCCAAATAAACGAATCTTTAAAATACATACACGTGAAGAAACATATCTATAGTTCCGCAGGGATCAACTCAAATAATTTATGGCCTCACGATCAAAATATTAGGGAAGGATGTGGTAGATTAAGAAACCCTACCAGTGCACAATTGCTAACAAAACTCCTAAACAGGAGCTCGATGTCTTAGGAGGAAAGATAACTGATGACCCGAAAAGAGAAGCTGGCGTGGGGACTGGTCCTGCCTCCTCTGAGTGTGAACAGCACCCCCTGCAGGAGCCGCCGTGAAGAGCAGCTCTGTTCTTCCCTGCAAAAAAAGATCCCCTCCTGCCAACTTCCCCTTGCACCTCCCACCCCCTCCCAGCCCACCTCTCCCGACTTCCACCTCCCCAGTATGTTCTCTGTACCCTTGAGTCTCGAACCTGCGTCTTTGAAGTTGCTGGCGTCCTCGGAATCCCAGGCAGGCTGGTGAAGGCTCAGGGGATCCCATCGAGGGGGCTGGTGGCCTTGGGCCGCCTTTGCTTGTAGGAGGCTTAGCAAGTTCCTTGTCGCTTCTTCCCGCTGGACATAATCCCTCAGCTGCTCCTTCAGGCTCTCCTCCTCATGAAGTGGTGGGGACTCTGCCACTCTCTTTTTTCCCATTAAGTGTCCTGTTCAAAAGCAGAATGGAGAAGGAAATGGTACCCCACTCCAGTGTTGTTGCCTGGAGAATCCCGTGGATGGAGGAGCCTGATGGGCTGCCGTCTATGGGGTCGCACAGAGTCGGACACGACTGAAGCGACTTAGCAGCAGCAGCAGCAGCAGAAACCATCCACAGCCAATATTTTATAATAACT
Organism: Redunca redunca; assembly: GCA_006410935.1. NCBI lineage: Eukaryota > Metazoa > Chordata > Mammalia > Artiodactyla > Bovidae > Redunca > Redunca redunca. The sequence continues at coordinate 94,107 of SJYQ01001678.1, forward strand.
AGAAATGAAGTATAACCTTTAAACTATGAATCACTGTCTTGTACATCTGTGACTTACAAAACATTGGACGTCAGTTACACCCCAATTTTAAAAAAGGATGTTCAATGCCATATTCATAAAAAATAAAATAAGCATATATTCTGGTTCAAAAAAAAAAAAGAACACCAACAAAACCAAAAACAGCATGCCACTAATTTAACCCAGGGGAATGAATGAACGAGAAATTTAAAAAGGCACCAACTGTGTTTGTGCTTCTTCTTCCTAAATGCGATATAAATTGCACTTTTTCGTAGGAGGAGTTAGTTTGTAGACAACTGACAGATTTTGCTCCCAGATCAAAATCCCTAACGAACGGACAGAATTCAGAACCACAGCTCTGGAGCCCTGGGCCTGGTCCCTCTGCTCACTAGCCAGGTGGCCTCTCTCAAGTCATTCTGCACCCCCAGCCTTCAATTTTATCAACCATCAAACGAACGTGTTGGGTCACATGACATCGAATGAACCTTCCACACCTAAAATTCTATCACCAGTTCTGTGTGCATAGAATTCTATTCCCAGCTACAGGATGGCATCTCAACATCTTCCCCAGTCAATTCTGAATTTCTCCTGAAAATTCTCCATGCTCTTCTCTGTGTGATTAAAAAGGTGTTGCTTTCCTCTTATCTGTACCAAAGGAATTTTTCATTTAGACTTTCTTAGAAATTTAGCTGAGACTGAAGCTAAAATTGCACGTAGAAATTACAGTTTGTAATGAAAAATAAGTTGAAGACAAGTTCTGGCCAATGCGTTTCAGCCACTGAGATGCAGGATTTTTCTCTTGGAGGTTAAAGTGGTCCCAGAAATCTATCAGTAGCTCCAGAGACGAGCATTTGCCATGAAAGCAAAAGTTGCTGTGCAGGAGGCCAAACCCCGAAGACACAGAAGCTCACGTATGCGAATGGGATGGCCGCAGGAGCAGAAGGCGACGAGATTTAAGGACCGCATTCCTAGCGCTTCAGCCCACGGCTTAAATATACGCCCGTTATCTTACTTCCTTTCTCCGTTGATTTTCCTCTTTTCTCTGTAACGGGATTTTGTTGTGTTTAATTGCTAAGTTGTGTCCAACTCTTCTGCGACCCATGGACTGTAGCCCACCAGGCTCCCCTGCCCACAGGATTTCCCAGGCAAGGATGCTGGGTTGCCATTTCCTTCTCCAGGGGATCTTTCTGACCCAAGGATCAAACTCGAGTCTCCGGCATTGCGGGCGGATTCTTTACCACTGAGTCACCAGGGAAGTCTGCGTAATTGAGTTTTAGAACACCTTTAATTTCTCACATTAATAAAACGAGGGTGCATTTGATTTAAAGTTCACAAGGAAAGAGCTCTTTGTGGCTTTAGGGTTGACTGGCATTAGAAGTATGTAAGGCAGAGACTGTGAAAAAGGTCTTGATAGACCCCGAGACCACTTGAAATGGAACGAGGTTCCTTCCTAACAGCTCTGACTACCAAGAGAGAAGCCCAGACTGTGACGTTATTGCTTGTGTGTGTGACTTACAGTCCACAGGATGTTTAAATGCAGACTGTTTCATTTGACCCACACCCCAATCAACTGATGAAAATGAGACTTGCATGGTCGCACACACGCAAGTAAAGATTCTGGGATTCAAATCAGTGCGCAGTCCAGACTCGACGGTATTATACCGCTTTTCAAGTGTCTTTGAACTTCCTAAGAACATAAGGCAGTTAGAAATCATTCTGGGGCTTGGAAATAAGGATAAGGTTTAGAAAAGGCTTTCTAATGTCATCAAAAGGAATGGCGATCATATATCACTATGTCATGACTCATTATATGACTGAGAAAAATTGATTGTGTGCGCATTGGGAAGCCTGAAAATGAGGTTTTCCCGCATTGCAGTGTGAGCTTTGCCAAGTTGCTTAGGGCCTGACACTTCACACAATTTTAAGACTCGACTGAGGACATGGTCCCAACTGAAGGACTGGAATCTTGAAAGGCTGGCTCCCCACTTATCTGCTTGGTGAACTTGGTGTCCAGGCATGCACTAAGCAACCTTGCCTTTAGCCATCAAAATGATTATGTTGTGCAACTTCCCAGGAAGTAGCAAGTCACTTGGCTTTATTACTATGGAGGAAATTGAATCATGATAATGGGAAAGCAGGCTTAGAATCTGATGCTCCCAAAAATGACCTCATTTGCTCTTGCTCTTGGTCATTGCCTGTCATCTAGTTAGGATGCTGGAAATGAGAAAGGCATTCTTGGCACTGAAGCGGAGGGACGACGGAGATGTTTTTACAAAGAAGGACTTCATTTTTGTCATGCTTGAGTAATTTTGTGACTTTGCTACAATGGAAGGCTAACGTAGGCCTCCATTCTGTGGGTGATTTAACATAGACTCTTGGGTCCTTGGGGGCTTCCCGGTGGCTCAGTGGTAAAGAATCCACCTGCTGATGCAGGAGACACAGGAGATTCAGGTTCGATCCCTGGGCCAGGGGAAGAGGAAATGGCAACCCACTTCAATATTCTTGGCTGGGAAATCCCCTGGACAGAGGAGCCTGGCAGGCTACAGTTCATGGGGTTGCAAAGAGTCAGACATGACAGCAATGGCACCCCACTCCAGTGCTCTTGCCTGGAAAATCCCATGGATGGGGGAGCCTGGTGGGCTGCATTCCATGGGGTCGCTAAGAGTCGGACATGACTGAGCAACTTCACTTTCACTTTTCACTTTTATGCATTGGAGNCTTTCACTTTTCACTTTCATGCATTGGAGAAAGAAATGGCAACCCACTCCAGTGTTCTTGCCTGGAGAATCCCAGGGATGGGGCAGCCTGGTGGGCTGCCTTCTATGGGGTCACACAGAGTCGGACACGACTGAAGCGACTTAGCAGCAGCAGCAGCAGCAGCAGCAGCAGCACATAGCTACACATAGCTATGGGGACCCTGTACTGAATTTCAGTATTTGCCACTTTGGTGGGTGGGTGTTCAGACTCCCTTCCCTAGACCACAGACTTTTTTCCTTTTCTAAGGAAAATGCACCACCTATAACGTCCCAGGGAAGCACACATCCCCTGGGTCCTAATACACTACTTAGCTAGTGACCATCAACCAAATAACTGTCTCCATGACAACATGGATGATCTGCCCACTTCCATCTCTTCTCCCACCATCATTTGTTATGTGTCCATATCACATCAATGGAGATCTCAGCACAGACAAAAGACAGGCACTAGAAAAAATAAACCTTCGCTGGGGTGGGGGTTGGTTTTGTCCTTTTTTATCACTTAAAAATATCACTAAAATGGCAGGTTTGCAAGAGAAAAGAATTTTCTTGAACTGCAAACTTGAAGATTATCCTAACTTCAGGCAATATCTATTAAGACAGAAAGTGCTGAGTATAAGAGCTGTTTTTTCTTTCTTTTGGGGGGCGGGGGAGTGATACTTCAGCCGTGCCTCACAGTGACTGGCGCAGCACAGTTATGTAAACCATCCTGCGGCTGAGCACTGGCGTTCGGAATGGAACCCTCCATGGCACGCTTCACACCAGAGTCAGAACCTCGACCAGAAACGCTTCAAGGGCACGCAGCGGGGAGGCCCCAGCATTAGTGCTGACCTGTATTTGCATCATGCATAAAACATGTCCATGAACATCAAGCCAGGTAAGAACTGGCTAAGTTTTCAGTCTGCTAACTTCTTTTCCACGACCACATCACGTTCCTCTCAGCTGGAAGAAGCAAATCACTCGACAAACCTGCAAATTTGTGCTGACAGCTTCTTCATGGCCAGCGATGTGTGGCTTTCATTTGCTTTAATTAAAACCAAACTGCATGTCTTCAGTGATTGAGGAGGACAGGCATTCACTTAGAGCGGAAAGCTCAGTTGAAAACCTAGCGTGGTGTTCATGCTTGTGAATGCTCACAGGCTAATAGAGGGCACATCCTCCCAAAGCAAACTCCTTCGCCACTGCAAAAAAAGTTGAGTCACTTTCAACTCAAATGTGATTCTCTGCATCACCTCCCTCTTTCCCTTCATCAACTCTGCACAACTCTGAAAAAGGAAAATGAGTGTGTTTGCGAGCACATGAGAATAATTTGGGGTGCCAGTGGTCGGCACACTTTGGAGCTGGGAACAGATATATGGATACCAAGAGGGAAAGAGAGGGTGGGAGGAGCTGAGAGTGGGGATGGACAGCAAACACTGTTGACATTGTGTACAAAACAGATAACTAGTGAGAACATGCTGTGAAGCACAGAGAACTCTACTTAGGGCACTGTGGTGACCGGAATGGGAAGGAAACCCAAAGGAAGGAGGTAAGTGTACATGTACGGCTGACTCACTTTGTTGTACAGCAGAAACTAAGACAGCTTTGTAAAGCAACTATACTCCAATATAAATTGGAAGGACATTGTTATTATTTATTTATTTATTTGGCTGTATCGGGTCTTAGTTACTGCATGTGGGATCTAGCTCCCTGACCAGGGATTGAACCCAGGACCCCTAAGTTGAGAGCATGGAATCGTCACCACTGGACCACTAGGGAAGTCTCCAAAATTAATCTTTAAAAAGAAACAACTTAACTCTAGCTTTCCAGTAGCTCTCTTGTCCTGCTTTTGGCCTTCAGCGGTTACCTAACGTTGAGCCTTTTTAGTACAAAAACATGTATGAGCAAAACGGGGCTAGAAATCTGGAGGTTTCCACCTTCTCAGCCCATTGGCTGCTGGCCAGACTAGGCAATGGCCACTTGATCTAAACTCCCAGGAGCCCTTTTTAAGTATTGATAGGGACAGAGTAAAGGGACAAAATAGGTAATTAAGTAGTTAACCCCACTAGAGGATTGTAAGTAGGAAAAATATGGGAGACCCCTCTAAGTTCACCATTACTCAAGAGAGCAGGTTTGCTTAATGACAAAACCAACCAGGCTTGCTTACAACAAAACCATGCAACAGAAGAATGAGACATGTCCCCAGACAACAAAGCAATGGGGCAGGAGACCCACATCCTGCCGGTGAGCTCGGTAGGTCCATGGTCCCTAGGACACGCTCTCTGGACACAGGAAGAAACAACAGTCTGTAGACCTAGTTTGACCACATAGGGACCACAGAACTCCCCTGCCCAACCTGGAGGAGGGGCTGATGGTGGAAGCATGACCCTCTACTCAAAGCCAAGAAGTTCTTCTCCCCCTCCCTGTTTGTCCTTTGATCATGAAACCGTAGCCCAGTAAGGTCTCAGGGTGCAGCATTTCTCACCGGGCAACTTGTCAACCTCACAAGCATCTTTTTATAATAAATCACTTCTTATCTATCTGTTTGCCTCTCCCTGAATTCTTTTCTGCACTAAGACATAAAGGGCCTGTGGAACCAGAGCTCTTCAGAACACCCAAAACACACCCAGCTGTTTCAGTATCAGTTCTAGGTTTGGCTTCTTTAATACCTTCCAAGTGTCCTTCTCTCTGGGTGTGCAGGGCTTTTCACCCATCCCAATCTTTCCTTTCTATACCCCGGCTCCTAAGCTTCACTGCCCCTCAAAGATGACAAATACTTTCCTGTCTGGGGTTGAGGACTTGGCAAATGGTTTCTTAAGTAGTCATGAAAAACTGCGCTATTGCAACCCAAAGCTCTCCGCTTCTCTGCGCGGAAACCCAGACAAGGCACGGGATCTGAGCGCCCGAAGTTCTAACCTCAACCCCGCCCCATAAACGCGTCCCAGTCTTCACACAGAGATGCTGTAACGCCTCTAAGAGTTGAATTAGCAGGTATCTTTCCAACACATCCTCCCACCTCTCCTAAGCAAATGACTAAGGAAATCGTGAAACACACACGCCGCCTGACATCTTTCTAGGGATCGACTGGCTTCCGGGGAAATGCTGGATTATTGTAGCTGGCTGTGGGATAGAGGGAGGTGTCCGAGGAAGCCGAACGCTTTGCATTATTTGCCAGAGCCTCTGCTCCGCACGGCAGAGGGCTCCGGGGTGATGTCGAAGCGGCGGGGTCGCTCCGGGCGGCCCGGGAAGGCAGCGAGCGCGCGCTCCGCGGCCCGGCGTCCAACCCGCTGCGGTGCCGGGCCGGGACCAGCACACCTCCAAGCCAGGATAGCGGGACTTACAGGCGGAGCGGCAGGGGGAAGGTGCGAGGTTAGAGGGCGAGAGAGGCGGAGGAAATCAGGACTCTGGGAACAGAGACGAGGGATCCGCGTGGAGACCGGGCGATTCCCCGAGCGCGGAGCCTGCTAGATGGAAAGAGGGAAAAGAGGCGAAAGGGCAGAGAAAATCGCTTCAAGGCAAAAAAAAAAAAGACAGGAAATTCAGGCGGGCCCCAAAGCGAGGTGGGATTCAAGCGCTGAACGGATCTGAAAGGCGGGTGGGCGCCGCGCTCCGGGCCCACACCTGTGGCTTTGTGAGGCGCAAAGGCGCAGCCGCCGGGCTGGACCAGGGCTCCGGGACGCCCTGGGGACCCGGATCCCCGAAGTTGTTCGGGGAGAGAACCGTGCCAGACAGGGTTGTGATTAGGCGGATAAAGGTAGCTGCAGGGAGATGCCCACGGAGGGTTATCTCTGGGATTTGGGAGCGCTGCGTGCTGGGTGGGTGTCCTGGGGAGGAGGGAAAACAGCGGCAAGGCCCGACGGCCTCCCTGGATGCTGAAGGGCAGGGTGGGCGTTTGGGTCGAAAGGTCGGGGCAAACCCAGCCCCCCAAGGCCGAGCCGCAGGAACTCCGGGAGACGCGGAGACGCGCGCCGGCAGCGGGCTGGCCCCGCCGGGGCTCGAGCGCGCGGGACACTCACCGACCGCCCAGTGGTTGCCGCGCGTGAACATCTTGGCCACCGCGCCTGCTCTGCCAGGCGTCACCGGGGCGGCCGATCCCCGGGGCGCCGGGCAGAGGACCAGCGCCAGCAGGACAAGCGAGACCTCGCAGCCGCGCATGGTACCGGCGGGAGGTGCCCGGAGCGCCGCGGCTAGGCTGGGTGGAGAGCGCGTTCTCCCCGCGGAGGCAAGCCCAGGACCCGGAGCTCGGAGGAGCGCCGCCGCCGCCCGCCTCTGCTCCGGCCGCCGCCGCGCCGGGGCTTTATATGCAAGCCCGGGCGGGCGGGGAGGTGGAGGCGGGG
>SJYQ01001678.1:101284-174484 GCA_006410935.1 Redunca redunca
CGGGGAGGTGGAGGCGGGGTGGGGAGGGTGGGGGGGGCTCCTCCGCCGCGGCCCCGAGCGCTCTGACGTCTCCCTGTGGCGAGAGCCGGGGCGCTGGGACTACGGTCTCCGAAAACCATCCATCTTCCCGCCCAGCGTTGAAAAGGCCGGGTGTACCCCGCGCACCTCTCTCTCCCGCGTAGACCCGCCCGCCACCCCACACTGGACTCCTTTCCACCCTCGACGCCGTCGCTCCACACAATGTAGTGAAGCCCTCCTTTCTCAGCTCGACCGGGGCGCCTCCTGGCTAGCTGCCTCCGGATCCAGCAAGGGGGAGCAAGGACGCGGCCGCCTGACCCCAGGGGCGAGGGGCGCGGCGGAGCGCGGGTTGTAGAGAGGGATGAACACGGAGGATGGATGTTTTCAGGCCCGGCTTTGCCGGAGGGGAGTGGACCCCGAATTGCAAAGCACTTCTGATTCTCAGACCTTTCCGCTCTGGGGACCACCTCCCTGCTCGCGTCCCAGCCCACGAAACTCCAGACCTTGCCTCCCTCCTGCAGAGCGCTCCTATCCCCCGCCGCTTCACCACCTCCAGCAAATACCCTCACCCGACCTGGGTTTTCCGTCCCTGCCCGTGAGGTGCAATGGAAGCTGGAGCGGGAAAGACGTGTGATGTGATGGAACGAGCAACAGTTTTACTGCGCTCCTGGTTCCCTTCATCAGCGTCTGCGTAATGGAAGCAGCTTTTATGCTAGTTTCCCTAGGCTGCGCCTACCAGACGGCGCAAACTGTCCCTCGACTGCTGTTTACACACTCCTCTAGGGCCGGGCATCTTTGCTCTGCTCCTTCTGTTCTCGGAGATGAGGAAGGGCCACCGGCTCAACTCCCGAGATTCTCAATGCCATGGATACAAAGCGGGTGGGCGCCATAGCCACGCCGCAGAGACTGGAAGCGGGGAGGATGCTGCTGCCCACGATTCGGCTGCCAGAGCTGGGGGTGTGTTGCTGCGCTCCTGCGTGCCTGTTCCTCACCAAGTGCTGGTGAATCACTCTCTGGTGGGTCCCTGCTGGTGTTTCGAGTCAATACTGGCTGTTGATACCAATTAAGTTGAAATCATATTCTTCTCTATCTGGCGGCCCAATGCACCTGAGCCAATCTCAGATGGTGACATGTGCACGTCGCATGACTGAGTGTTCTTGAGCTTGGAAGAGTATTTCCATGCATGTGTCTGGCTAGAAGGCTAAAACAAGCACTAATTTCAAGAGCACTATTATTAGCCAGGCAACAGAGTAATAGGATCCTGAGGGAATGCCCCCAAGTGAAAATTAAGGGGGAAAGCCCACATCAGCTTCGACGCCATCCCTCTGGGTTCCCAGGCTCTGTTTCTTAGGCAGCAAATATTCCACCATCAGATGACCATTTGTAGGCTCACTGCCTCCCACTTGCTGGGGAGCTCTCCTGAACACAGGGACGGGTCTCGTTCCCCTGCGGGCCTGCAAAGTGCCTGGACCCAGTGGCACACAGCAGCTGTTTGATGACTGAACAGCTAGCCTGAGAAATGCTCGCGTCTAAATGCCTTCTGCAACCCGGTGCCTTCGGAGGGGCATTAAACCTTTCTCTCTCCAGATTAAGCGATAGAAAAATATCCTTTCCCCTTAGTTTAATCAAGATTATTTTAGAATCTTTTAATAAAGTTTTTTCCACTATGAGACCAAGGGAAAGCAATTGTAAATATAATAAAATGTGGGAACAGTTCTACAGAAAGAGCTAATTCAGGCAGGCCACTCTTTCTTAGGTCTGTTACAGGCCAAGAGGCACCTGGGCTCCTCTGTTCATTTCAGCTTTTGCTCTACACCCCTGGTCTACAGGCTCTCTGCACCCAGTCTCCGGCTTAGATACGTCACTTGCTTTGGCTCAGTGGGGCACTGCACCCTCTTATCACTGTGGCACAAATTAGGGTACTCCTTCATTGAATTCCCCTTTGGGAACATTTCATCTAATCTTTCTAAATGGATCTTAACCCTTTAGCTGCTTCCACAAAAGATTGACGCATCCAACAGCTGTGATATTTCAGTGGCATTTGTTTTGCGTGTGTGCAGGTGGGCTGGGTTCCTGGCCTCCTGTGTTCCAACTCTACTGGAAACTGCCTCCAGCTCTGTTTCCCAACTCCTGATTTCCAAGAGAGAAGCGTGACGGACCCGGCTCATTATTTTGACCCAGCGACAATACGTGGATTCTAGATCGCCTAACAGCTTGAAGATGAGGGCGTCCACAGTGTCCGGGGCTTCCTCGACGGCTCAGCAGGTAATGAACCCCCTGCAACCAGGAGGCACTGGCGATGCGGTTCAATCCCCAGGCCAGGTCAGTTCCTGGAAGAGGGTGTGGCATCCCACCCCAGTGTTCTTGCCTGGAGAATCCCACGGACTAAGGAGTCTGGTGGGCTACAGTCCATGGGGTCTCACAGAGTCAGACACGACTGAGTGACTGAGCACATACACCTTGTCCGATGCGCTCCTATCGGGGTCAGGACACACGGTGAGAGGCCTGGCAGTGCTCACTCCCCAGGGCTCTGCTCAGGAAAATGTTCCCTAAACAGAAGGTGTGGGCAGGCACCCTGACGTCTCACACACAGCAGCCCTCCTCCCCGGATGCTCAGGCACCGGCTTCTGCCTGATAGTTCATGTCTTCTGCTGTTTCTGTTTAGCTCGGTGACACCCAGACTTCATTAAGGGCATTTATTATTATTATTATTATTCTTTTCCATAAGTTCAGGTTTTGATGGGGTTTTTGTGTGTGTGTGGTTTTTTTTTAAACTGTGAAAAAAGCCATATTGCTTCAGTCTCATTTTCACTCATCAAAGACATAGGAACTGTCTGTCCATCACAGTCTCTGATCAGGCTGAAGTCACCAGTGTTACCTTAGAGAGTCAGCGTCGCTCTAGCTTACATCAGTGAAACATTGCCTCTTAGTTCGTCTTTGCAGCTTCATCAGGGGTAAATGAATGGCTTTTTGAAATATGGAAGATAACTCATGCATCTCTAACTTTGTCCTAAGGAGAGTCCAGGTTCAGGCTGGGGGGGTCTCTGTTCAAGGTTTAGGGGCTAGTTTTGCTGTCACTGGTCATTTATACCTCGGTGTCTAGGAAGGCTCTGAGGGCAGGTCTGGCTGCAGTAGGATGCCCCACGAGCCCCAGGTCCAGTCCAAAGCCGAGGAAGCAGCCTGCGGAAGCAGCTGGTAGAGCGGCTGGCAGGGAGGCACTGGTGTCCCATACGCACATGTGTTCCGATTCTGCCTCTGCCACTGAGGACCTACTGTGTGACCCAGGCCAGTGACTTGGCATCTGCATCCCGGTTTCTCCGTTGATTTGGCAACATCTCCCTCCCTAGGGTGTTAGGAGGATCAAGTGAGGTCATGTGTCTCTATTGACTGGCAGCTACTTCTCTGTTTTAATTAATAATAATGGAGAACTATAATTAAGACAAGCTAATTTTTATCTTAGAGGTGAGTGTCGAGATGGCGTGATTGCCTAACCCAATGCCGTGTGCTGTGTTGATCCCCCGAGGAGGTGACCCTATAAATGATAGCTGCCACTCAGGGAGCGTCTCATGTGTCCCAGAAGTTGTGCACGGGTGGGTGTGGAGTCTGCACAGCTGTCCTATGACATGGATGTCATTTGTCTTGTTTTACAGACGAATGGCTCCCTTGATGGCTCACTCGGTGGAGAGTCTGCCTGCAATGTGGGAGACCTGGGTTCGATCCCTGGATCAGGAATGATCCCCTGGAGAAGGAAATGGCAACCCATTCCAGCAGTATGCTTGCCTAGAGAATCCAGGGACAGAGGAGCCTGGTGGTCAGCAGTCCATGCGGTCACAAAGAGTCAGACACGACTGAGCCACTAACACACCATAGATGAGGAAACTGAGGCACAGGAGGGTTATTTAACTTTCTCTTAGTGAAATTAAAATGGAAGAAATCTTGTTCAGGCTTCAGAAGCAGCAGAGCAGACCTCTGACCCACTTCCAACCTGCCTGGACACCGTCTGGATTCTGTACCTGCCAGCAAGCCCAGCAAAGCGGGTGGCACTTTAGATAAGAAAGGGAGTGGGTCTTGGAATTCTTGAGTCCCTGGAGGTCTGGCCAACCCTCCAGGGTCTAAGACATCTTGGGGTTAAACAGCATTGTAAAAGTTAAAGTGAAACCAGAGCTGCGATTTTGCGCACAAACTGATGATGATATCAGTTTGAGGACTGGGATCATAAGCAGGAGCCCCCAAAACTGCTGTTTGAAGTCTCACCCGTGGGGTGGATGCACCACCCAGGGCCCTTTCCCGGTTGGGACTCCAGATTGCTGTTTAGGAGGGACTTTTCAGGGCTGTTCAAGTCTGGATGCAGGCTGGCCCTGTTTGGTGATGTGTATATATACAATTACTTCCCTCTACTGTCTCCATTTCTTTTTTTCCTAATGACTGTATATTGAAATAAAGTTAAATAATCTTCTGTTAAAAGTTGAAATTGCTCATTTGTGTGTAATGAATGCTTTCTTTTGGTAACGAATACCTTAGACCTAAAGTGAAAGTAAGGGCTTGCCTGGTGGCTCAGTGGTGAGGTGTCCATCTGCCAGTGCGGGAGACACGGGTCAGTCCTTGGTCTGGGAGGACCCCGCATGCGGTGGGACGGCTGTGCTCTGGAGCCGGGGAGCCACAGCTGGTGAGCCCACGTGCTGTAACTGCTGGGGGCCCTGTTCCTGGGAGCCTGAGCTCCACAAAGGGGAGGCTTACTGGAGCTGGAGCGTGGACCCCGCTAATCAAGAGAGAAACAAGGCCCGAGCAGTAAGGAAGACCCAGCACAGACAATAATAAATAGTAAAATTGTTTAAAAAAGAGTAAATCTTCCAGCAAAACACTTGGCCAATGATCCGATGGTAACTGGCAAAGTCAAGAGTCAACGTCAGAGGCATCTGATTTTCAAGCTGTGAGTGTGACAAATCTGGCAAAGATGAGTTTCTCTGAGGTTACAGTTTTTTGTGGGTCAATAAATTTCATCACCCAGGAGGTATAAATGTATATTAAAATACTTTTAGAAGAGATATCAGGGATCATTTTTACAAACCTCTGGTGAAACTGCGGGCAGCCTCCTCTGTTTGCTTGTTTTCAGCTATTGCCCACCCCACCTCTCGATCTGTGCCTGCTTGTACGTGGAAGAAGGCAGAGGTGCTGGGGACATATAAATTTGCTTTTTTGGAGGATAACAGGCTCCTGGTTTGGGCTACAGGTGGGACGGCCAGAGTCCCAAAACGTAGCCCACAGTGTCTGAAACTGCAAGTATATTTCTGGTGTCTACTTGGACATCTGACGTTGAACTCTTCCTTTAATTCTGGTTCTTTCTGGTATTTCACTGATTACCTTCTGTGGTCTTCTGAGCTCCTGGACAGATTGCACGGTCAATTACCCTAGACTCCAGCCTTCTAGCTTATCGACTCCAGGGTTTCTCAACCTCAGTGTTGTTCGGATTTGGGGTGGATGATTCTCTGCTGTGGGGAGCTGTCCTGGGCCCTGTGGGGTAGTTGGCAGCACCCCTGGGCTCTGCTCACCAGATGCTGGTGACGAGTCTCAGGGTGACAACCGAAAGATCCGCACACGTTGCAGTGTCCCAGCTGAGGGTCTGCCCTAACCCGGCTTCTCATCCTTTAGCGCCCGCCTCACCTGGGGCTCCTTGCATCTGAACTTCTCCAGGGCTGGAGAAGTTCCTGTCTCCTCCTCTTTGGAGACGGCTGATGCTGGGAAACTCGTCCTTAGCGTGCGTTCACACGCGTCTCTCCAGCCTGCCGCCCCGGTGGGCCGAGTGGGCCTCCCTGCCGCCCTGTCCTCGTGTTTGCAGCCCCCACTGGGCCCGCCCTGTCCTTCTCTCCACTGGTGCCCTCTACACTGGCAGCACCCCTCAGAGGCCAGGACTGCTCCCCCTCTCCCGTCCTCTCTGATCTGAGCATCCTCCAGGGTCCCCTTTATTTTTTTATTTGTGTTGTTTCTCTTTTCACTGAAGCATAGTTGATTCACAGCGTTTCGGGTGTACAGTAGAGTGATGCGGTTGTATACTTATACAGATACAGATATTGAATAGATAACACATACTGAATATAGCTCCCTGTGCCGTGCATAGGCCTTTGTTGTTATCTATTTTATATATAGTCGTGTGTATCTGTTAGTCCCAAATTCCAAATTTATCTCTCTCCCCATCCCCACCTTTCCCCTTTGGTAAACATAAGTTTACTTTCTATGTCTGTGAGTCTATTTCTGTTTTGTAAGTAAGTTCGTCTGTATCCTTTTTTTCTTTGTAGATTTCATTTGTAGATATATGTGCTGTCATGTATGTGTCTCTCTCTGTCCACCTTACTTCACTTTGAATGATAATCTCTAGGTCCATCCAAGTTGCTACAAATGACATTAGTTTAATTCCTTTTATGGCTGAGTAATATTCCACTATATATATATATATATATATATATATATACATATATACACACACGTATGAAGTATATCTTCTTGATCTATTCATCTGTCAGTGGACCTTGAGGTTGCTTCCGCATTTTGTCCACTGTGAGTAGTGCTGCGTGAATGTAAGGGTACCTGTATCCTTTTGTGTTTCCTTTAAGCCTGAGAAAGTGACAGACACAGGCGCTGATCACTGATCAGAGGATCTGGTGAGCAAGGGGCACCGTTTTCCAGAAATTTCCACGCGTACATGCCTGTGTCCCTTGGCCTTCTGGGGAAATGAAAGCTACAGTGCAAGCAGCTGCCCAGCTGCAGGTCGGATGTGCCTGGAAGGCTGGGGGCTTCAGACTCTGCCCCGACCCTTCAGAGAGCAGGGTGCTGAGTGCGAGGGTGCAAGGAGGCCCAGTGCCTTCGGCGACGGTGCAGAGGCTGGGGCCGTTCCGGGCTGGAGCAGCTCTGGTTCCTCCTTCTAGGGACCTACCCTCAGAGGCTGCGTGCCTCGGCTTGCCTCTCCCCTTGCCTGTCCCCTTACATGTGTAAGGACAGCATACAAGAGTCCATGAACGTGAGACCACTCTGCAGGCTCCAGGGGAAGAGCCGACTGCTCCCGTGTGCCATGGGGTATCTCCCAGTCACCGTCCCCCTTCTCTGGACCGGAGCCTCTCAAGTCTAGCCAGACTGAACTGCAACCGAGTTTAGTAGCAAGTTCATAAGGAAAACATTATTCAGGCAAATCTCTGAAATTCCATTAGCTTAATCTGATTTGAGTTACCAAATCAACATACATCTGTCTATCTCTCTTTTACTCCTTTGGATGGCGCCTAGCACTAAGGCACCCAGGTATTCAGACGGGCATATTACATTACCGTGGAAACAAGGGGGTCTGGTGGGTCAAGAACACACACGGGGCCTCCCAGCACAGCCCCCTGGGGACACGGGGGAGAGGTGAGTCCTGACGGGAGAGCAGGCTCATGCCGGCATGAGTGCCCACGGACAATGGTGATGACGGCAGCGGCAGCTCAAATGACCAGTCTGGAAGTTGCTTAAACCACTTATCGTAGCACCGGATATTTAACAGTAAAAAGTACAGGTAATGTTTGTAACAGTAACTGACAGATACACACCAATGATGAACTGCAATTTCACAAAAGATTGTAAACATTTTGCACACTTGTCAGTCCTTTCTGTTAGGCAAAGTGCTCTTTTGATGACAAATTAACAGATATACACTGGAGTGAACTATTTTCCGTCAACACACAAAGCAGTTTTAATTTGATAAATTAATCATTTCTACCAAAACTGGAAATCGGATTCAAGTTTAAATTAGTGTTGATTCTGTTAAGGTTCAAAGAAGTGTAGACACGTTGTCATCTGCTCAGATCAAGGCGCTGCTGGAGTCAGGCCACGTGAGTGGACGGAAAGCAGGAGAGAAGGACGTCATCGTGGACCAGGAGGAAGCAGGCAGGACACAGCCTTCGAATGACACAGATCAAGGACGAAGCATAAACCAAGTAGACTCAAACGGGTCAAAGATGGCAGGCAGGTCAGCGTCTCTAGACCTCGATCCTCAGTGCACACTCACTGTAACACATCGGCAAGCTAAGAGACATACCCAGAGGCGCCGTGACAGCTCCAAGGCTGACCACCAGAGATCAAAATGTGGGTGGTGGCCCGACCCCTAGAAAACAGGAACTTTTCTCAGAATAGTTGGAATAGTCCTGTTCATTAGTCTGTGAACTTACCCAGCCCATGAAGGCTAACCACACTACGTTTCGAGGCTGCATTCGCCCTCTGTCTGTGGAGTGTGACTCTCCCAAGGCTACTCTTGCTTTCTGAGACGGTCTAGACTCTGTCTGTGGAGAGTGTTTCTTTCTAGATAAATTCCCTTTTTACCTATCACTTAGTCTATCAGGCAATTCTTTCTGCAATGAGACATTAAGAACCTGAGCTTCCGTAGGTCCTGAAACCAGGTCTGTGATCTCAGCTGGAAGACCGTGGGTTTCGCCAGGTTTGAGTCCTGGCAGGTGGATTCAAGTCCCAATCTGAGATGAATGGTTTCAGTTATAGATACATAGTTACTTCCAATGGCTGCTCCAAGCCAGTCCTAACAATCCAGTTTCTTATCTTCCCAGTCTCTCCCCAGGCAGCATGCCCATGTGACCCCTTTTGGCCCCGGGACCTTAGTGAGAGTCAGCTTGTGACGGCTTCTGGGAGAGCTTCTGCCATCACCGCAAAGGAGCAAACGTGGATGGTGCCGCCTTCCCACCTCCTTCCTGCCTGAACGCACCCTCCACCCAGCTCTGGCATCATCTTGCAACCAGGAAAGAAAGGCAAGACATACACAGAGATGTCAGCCCTGACAGTGCTGAGATGGGAAATTATCATTAGTGTCTGCCTCTGTTTCACGTGACAAGTCAACTCCTGTTTCAGCCACATTTGTTTTAAACAGCTGTGAATCAGGTTTTTCTTACAGCCAGATAAATCCCTAACCAATATAGGAGGTTCTGGAAAAGGAGATGGGAACATATTGAAAGCAAATGTCATGTTTCATGTTTCTCTAACTAGAGCCAACAAACAGAATTTGTCTACAAATAGCGTTCACCACTTTTCTCGGATTTGCCAGGAGTCTTCTAGGGTTTCTCACAACCTCTCTCTGCTGCAGGTTGTTCCCCAAGGAATATGGGTTGATAATCCTTTCTCTGCCACTTTCTGCCTGGCTTTGGGTAAAAAAAAAAACCTCTCTGTGCCTCAGTTTCCTCACTTATAAAACGTAGAAATTGTAAAAGGATATTTTTTTAAGCTAGGGGAAAAAACCTTGAAGCATGCTCCTAGGCATATATCCAGAGAAAATCGTAGCTGGAAGATATATACACCTCAGTGTTCATTGCAGAACTATTTACAATAGCCAAGACATGGACGCTTCTAAGTATCCCTCAGCAGAGGACTGGATATAGAAGATGTGGTACATATATAATGGAATATTCAGTTCAGTTCAGTTCAGTCGCTCAGTCGTGTCCGACTCTTTGCAACCCCATGAATCACAGCACGCCAGGCCTCCCTGTCCATCACCAATTCCCAGAGTTCACTCAGACTCGCATCCATCGAGTCAGTGATGCCATCCAGCCATCTCATCCTCTATCGTCCCCTTCTCCTCCTGCCCCCAATCCCTCCCAGCATCAGAGTCTTTTCCAATGAGTCAACTCTTTGCATGAGGTGGCCAAAGTACTGGAGTTTCAGCTTCAGCATCAGTCCCTCCAATGAACACCCGGAGCTGATCTCCTTCAGAATGGACTGGTTGGATCTCCTTGCAGTCCAAGGGACTCTCAAGAGTCTTCTCCAACACCACAGTTCAAAAGCATCAATTCTTCGGCGCTCAGCTTTCTTCACAGTCCGACTCTCACATCCATACATGACCACAGGAAAAACCATAGCCTTGACTAGACGGACCTTAGTCGGCAAAGTAACGTCTCTGCTTTTGAATATGCTGTCTAGGTTGGTCATAACTTTTCTTCCAAGGAGTAAGCATTTTTTTTTATTTTTTAA
Organism: Redunca redunca; assembly: GCA_006410935.1. Taxonomy (NCBI): domain Eukaryota; kingdom Metazoa; phylum Chordata; class Mammalia; order Artiodactyla; family Bovidae; genus Redunca; species Redunca redunca. The sequence continues at coordinate 111,293 of SJYQ01001678.1, forward strand.
AATATAAATTTATTTAATTGGAGGTTAATTACTTTATAATATTGTATTGGTTTTGCCATACATCAACATGAATCTGCCACAGGTATACATGTGTTCCCCATCCAGAACCCCCCTCCCTCCTCCCTCCCCATACCATCCCTCTGGGTTGTCGCAATTTCATGGCTGCAATCACCAAAGCCCACTTGACTTCACATTCCAGGATGTCTGGCTCTAGGTGAGTGATCACACCATCCTGATTATCTTGGTCATGAAGCTCTTTTTTGTACAGTTCTTCTGTGTATTCTTGCCACCTCTTCTTAATATCTTTTGGTTCTGTTCTGTCCTTTATCAAGCCCATCTTTGCATGAAATGTTCCCTTGGTATCTCTGATTTTCTTGAAGAGATCTCTAGTCTTTCCTCTTCTGTTGTTTTCCTCTATTTCTTTGCATTGATCGCTGAGAAAGTCTTTCTCAGCCATAAAAAATGAAATAATTCCATTCACAGCAGCAAGGATGGACCTGGAGATTGTCAGACTGAGTGAAGTCAGAGGAGCACGGCGATCATATGATGTAGTTTATATGCGGAATCTAAAGAACAGTTCATTCTACAACTGAACTTATCTACAAAACAGAAACAGAGTGACAGCAAGTAGAAAACAAACTTATAGGTTGCTGGGAGTAAGGGGAGGGGGGAGGGATAAACTGGGAGGTTGGGACTGACACCTACACACTACTATGTAAAAAATGGACAAAATAAGGACCTGCCATACAGCTCGGGGAACTCGACTCAGTATTCTGTAATGGTCTACACAGGGAAGGAATCTTAAAAAGAGTCGTTACATGTGTATGTGGCCGGTTCACTTTACTACACCCGAAATTAACCCAGCACCATAAATCAACTCTACTCCAATAAAAAGTGTTTTAAAATTTTATATTATTCTGTTATCAGGGGAAAGAAGCCTTTTCCATCACGCTGATCTTTATCTTCCCCTTGTACATTTTGTTAGGTGTTTTCTGTTCAATATACATATATGTGTTTAAGTGACAGAGTAATGTTCAGCAACCTTTGCTCTAAATTTTTTAAATGAAATAAAGTCCTTATAATTGTCTATAGGAACTCAATAGGTAATGAGAATGATGGTGCTGATAGAATGACAGCTTGTAAATCACTGAATCGCCCTGCACTTGACTGGAGTATGAGCGCCACCAGAATCCCGTTTCCCTGTAGGTGAACACTTTACCCCTGACCTAGGATTGCAGGGGCAGCAGGTTCATGCCTGCCATGTCCCACTTCCTCCACTGCAAAATCTCCCTCAGACGCGACATGCCAAGTTATTGAGCCAACCTTTGGAGGTGTGTTGAAGGAATACCAAGTCTCCCTTTGTTTATCCACCACCATCCTGACCCCTCCTTCGTGTGTATTACCTGATTCCGTGGGTCATCGAGTGTAATCAAACCTGACAGTGTAATAGCTTCCCTTTTCTCATTAAATTCCATCTTATCCACTTCTGACCAGGATCCTCCAACATCTTGGTCTTTGGCAATTTTAACTTTAATTTGTCTTCTGCATTCCTCACTTGTCACTCAGTTTGTATTATTTACAAGTTTCATCTACGTCGAATTGCCTTTCCCCTCCAGGTTGTTAATGAGCAATGTCTACTGGATAATATAGTGTCCTGTACTGAGCCCTATGGGATCCTTGATTCTTAATCACATTCAGATCTAATTTAAGATGCCACTAATTGTTAGTTGCACTGACCATTTGTCAACAGAACCCCAAACTATGTTACCGTCAAATCTCCCAGACCCCACTTCTTTAATTGCTCTACGAATTGCTTGGGTCAGAGATTTCATATCAAATAAATGTTGAAATGATTTCCGCTGAATTCCCCAGGGGTATTTCAAGTCCATAATTGTGTTCGGAAAAGGCTGTGCTGGTATTAGGGGGAATAATTTGAGGCTTTTGAATCCACCTGGCTTGGTGCTCATTAGATTCTCATCCACCATGCGCAGACAGATCAATTTTCTTATTAAATTTCTTAAAGTCTTACCAGGAAAGGAAAGCAGACCCCGAGAATATTCATCTCCTGAGTCGTCATACTGATGCATCTTCCTCGGCGTTTGGAGCCTTCCCAGACCCCAGGGTTCCGCTTCTCTCCACAGCAGGTGCGATGACTTTGAGGACTCCGGAAAGCCTGGAACATCTCCCACTTGTGTTTAAACACTGGAGTTTACCTACTCTTTACCAAGTTCAGTTCAGTTCAGTCGCTCAGTCATGTCCGACTCTTTGTGACCCCATGAATCGCAGCACGCCAGGCCTCCCTGTCCATCACCAACTCTCCCGGAGTTCACTCAGACTCGCATCCATCGAGTCAGTGATGCCATCCAGCCAACTCATCCTCTGTCGTCCCCTTCTCCTCCTGCCCCCAATCCCTCCCAACATCAGAGTCTTTTCCAATGAGTTAACTCTTCGCATGAGGTGGCCAAAGTACTGGAGTTTCAGCTTCAGCATCATTCCTTCCAAATAATTCCCAGGGCTGATCTCCTTCAGAATGGACTGGTTGGATCTCCTTGCAGTCCAAGGGACTCTCAAGAGTCTTCTCCAACACCACAGTTCAAAAGCATCAATTCTTCGGCGCTCAGCTTTCTTCACAGTCCAACTCTCCCATCCATACATGACCACTGGAAAAACCATAGCCTTGACTAGACGGACCTTTGTTGGCAAAGTAATATCTCTGCTTTTGAATATGCTATCTAGGTTGGTCATAACTTTCCTTCCTTCAGTAAGTATTTACTGGGTGTCAACTATGGGCCAAGCACTTCTCTAGTACAGATGTTAACAAAACAAATGAAATCCCTACCCAATGGGAACTGATTTTCTAGCTGGTGAGTGAGAAAATACTTTAGAGAAAACATTTCAAAGACCATTAAGAAAGAAAATGAAGAAAAAAAGGCATAGTTCTGAGATATGTACCATGACCACTCGGATATCAGTGGCTGAAAACTCAGTTTTTTTGGTGGCTCAGATGGTAAAGAATCTGCCTGTAATGCAGGAGACCCGGATTTGATCCCTGGGTCAGGAAGATCCCCTGGAGAAGGAAATGTCTACCCACTCCAATATTGTTTTCCACTCCAGTATTCTTGCCTGGAGAATTCCACGGACAGAGGAGCCTGGAGGGCTACAGTCCATGGGGTCTCAAAGAACTGGACACAACTGAGTGACTAACACTTTGACTTTTCACTTTCATAGTTGATTTACAATGTTGTGTTAATTTCTTCTGTACATTGAAGTGATTCACTTATACATATATACATTCTTTTTTTTTTAAATCAAGTTTTGAGGAAAACGGTCTAAGTGTTTTTCTAAGGAGATATGTATTGTTTCTATTGTTTGAGTAAGGCTATTTTTTTTATTACATGCACTAAGACTTAACTGTTTTCCATGGAGAAGAAACTGTCCAGCCTAAACATGAGTCTAAGCTGTACTTTGTCTACAGAGCTACCATGCTTTTTATCTAGGTCATGCAAAATCTTAATGGAGACAGACATTGGGATTTGACACCTGGGTTTGCTACTGATGAGCTATGTGACCATGAGCAAATTTCTTAATCTTTCTGAGGCTTAGATTTTAAGGAAATAATGACACTTGTACAGTTGCTGTGAGGATTTAATGAGATGCTGTACACGGAGGACTTAGCACATTTCTCGGCACTTTGGAAAGTACTCAGTTAAGGACTTGCTGTGATGTTCACACGGAGGGGAAAGCCTCACTCACATTTCCGTTGTCTTTTGCACAGTGAACCATGGCTACCCAGTTCTCCCTCTGGCATTTACCGAGAAGCAGAGATAAACACCACAAGGGTGGACACCACAGGAAGTCTCCCTTGCCCGTGGCCATGACTTTCCCTTGGGCGAAGTCATTCCTCACCAGGAGTGTCAAAGAGAAACAAAGAAAAAACGAAGCCGCTCAGACTCTTTGCATGGACTATAGTCTACCAGGCTCCTCTGTCCATGGGATTTTCCAGGCAAGAATACTGGAGTGGGTTGCCATTTCCTTCTCCAAAGAGAAACAAAGGTGGCTAGCAATTAAAAACAATGGGTTTTCTAAAAAATTTATTTATTTATTTACTTGGTTGCATTGAGTCTTAAGTTGCAGCATGTGGGATCTTTCATTGTGGTTGAAATTGCCGGGCAGTCAGTGTAAGATTCCGGAACCTCAATCTTGTTTTCCATAAACATCTCGCTCCATTAACCTAAAGCCATACCCTTTGTCCCAAGTTCCTGGAATGTGTCCTTGGTCTGATCAGTTATCAGCACTCAGATCCAGGAAAGGGCAGTAATTAACTTCTGTTCCAAATGCCTGAGGGGAAAACAACTGGTGATCATTAATCTTTAGCCCATAAATCTGGTCCACTGCAAAATGGCCAGGGGGCATGAAAAAGGGTAGGACTTAATCTGAGGACCAAGAGAAACCATAAAGATGTTAAGTTAAACATTGTGATCTTTAAACTGATTGGTTAGAAATTATACATTTTAAGGACAAGAGCCAACCAAAATGTGCCAACCAATACTGATGAGGATGACAAGAGTAAACCGCTGTAAGTCCTGCCTTTTCGGGGACAGTTTACCCCCTTTCAGTGTCTATGCTGAGAGCTTTGTGCTTCTCTCTAAAATAAATCCTATTCTCTTGCTACTGTGAGTGTTTGCGTGTTTGTGGAGTTCATTCTTTGGCTCCATGAACAAGAACTCAGATTTTATTTCACCTGTGCTTGGGTTTGGTTAAGTTACTTAGTTGGGGAGCTGGACAGAGTCATTTCTGGGAGATCTTTTGTGGTTCTTGGGGGCCTTTTGAGTCTTGTCAACTAAGGCCTTTCTCTCCTAGGAGGAGAGTCTCCAGGTGTCTTGCAGTCCTGATTGAAATGATAAATGTCTTCACCTTTCAATTACTTTTCGCTCTTCTCTTTCACTTTCATCAAGAGGCTTTTTAGTTTCTCTTCACTTTCTGCCATAAGGGTGGTGTCATCTGCATATCTGAGGTGATTGATATTTCTCCCAGCCATCTTGATTCCAGCTTGTGCTTCTTCCAGCCCAGCATTTCTCATGATGTACTCTGCATATAAGTTAAATAAGCAGGGTGACAATATACAGCCTTGACGTACTCCTTTTCCTATTTGGAACCAGTCTGTTGTTCCATGTCTAGTTCTAACTGTTGCTTCCTGACCTGCATACAGATTTCTCAAGAGGCAGGTTAGGTGGTCTGGTATTCCCATCTCTTTCAGAAACTAATCCTCAATCAACCAAGGGTGTGACAAAAGTCTTCTTCTGTTGATAGATGTTTTCTAGTTCAGGAAGAACATTACTTTTTAAGTCTATTTAAACATTTTTGCAAAAAAATAAAACAGTTTGGAAGTGAATAGGGCTTCCCGGGTGGCGCTGGTGGTAAAGAGCCCGCCTGCCAGTGCAGGAGACATGAGAGATGTGGGTTCGATCCCTGGGTCGGGAAGATCCCCTGGAGGAGGGCATGGCAACCCACTCCAGTATTCTTGCCTGGAGAATCCCATGGACAGAGGAGCCTGGCAGGCTATGGTTCATGGGGTTGTGAAGGGTCAGACATGACTGAAGCAACTTAGCATGCATGCAAGGTAAAAAAAAAAAAAAAAAGATTTCCCTCTCCCCCAAGTCTAGATCCCTAGTGTGGATTGTTATTAAGAGCTTGTCTGATATTTTGTCCGAAAGCCCATCATGTAACTACGAGGCTGGTACTCTTACTGTTCCCATTTTACAGATGAGGAAACCAAGGCCTCCTCCACATGCTCATGCTGGCCAGCTGGTGAGCAGCAGAGCAAGCGTTAGAGCTGGGCAGTCTGCCTGCTGGATGTGTACTCTTACCCACAACATGGTTTTTTTTTGTTTTCAGTCACGCCACGAGTCACGCAGGATTTCATTCCCTGACCAGGGAGGGAACCCACGTCCCCTGCTTCGCAAGGTGAATTCCTAACCACTGGACCACCAGGGAAGTCCCCGAAATCGCTTGTGTTGATGCTTTTCTTTTTCTTTTTTTGCCGTTGGAATCACATTCTAGCCTGAAGCTTGCTTTATTCCCTAAACAATACACCAGGAATGTTTTCCTGTTGCTACACAGAAATCTACCTTCTTCTGAAGAAACAGTGTCCCTTCATGTGAAGGTACTGCCATTGATTTAACCGTTGGCTAGCTCAGTCATTGCCCACTTCTTGTTATTGCAAATGACGTTGGGTTAAACGTCCTTGTGCATGACCTTGGTATGAGTTTGCATCTCTAAGGTCTAGCCATAAGAATGGAATTGCTGTGTTTAAAGACATTGTCATCTTCGAATTTCCCGGAGGACACCTTTAAGATAGTGCTGGGTCACTGAGACCCGATGATGCCTCACTCGTTTCGCCTTTGCCGGAAATATTTGGCCTTTGCAGGTGAAACACTGTGTTGCTTTCAGTTAATTAGTGTGCCGGCCCCACTGTGCCTGGGAAGACTCTCTGGAGTGCTGTATTGACTTTGAATTAAAGTTAACTGTTAATCCTTCTGAATGGAGGAGGGGGTGGTTTATAAACCTGGCTTAAGCCTGCCTAGAGAGGGTCCCAATCATCTACCATAATTTCTAAATACAGGCGTAAATTTCATCGCAACTCAGACTCTAAATCTCCCTTGGTGCTGAGGTTTATTCTTTATCTGAGGCTTAAATATCCAAGCAAGCAGGCTGAATTAACAGCAGAATTGGCCGCAAGAACATTTTTTAATTGGAGGCCAAAGTCTATGCCCTCTTAACTTTCCTATGTATTCTAAAGGAGCCAGATAAACCAATTTTAATTTACTTTAAGAATATAAATACTAAGGAATATCCTCCTAATTTGAAGATGCTCTACCATTTGGATTTTTTCCCCCCACCCAGTCTCAAGCAAAATTATCCAAGAATGAGCTTGGGGACAGGAAAATGTTAATAGCTTTAAATCTGGTTGCTTTGCCATTAAAGTATGTGTTTATCACTCAGTTGTGTCCGACTCTGCAACCCCATGGACTGCAGCCCATCAGGTTCCTCTGTCCATGGAATTCTTCAGGCAAGAATCCTAGAGTGGGTTGCCATTTCCTTCTCCATGCCATTAAAGTAGCATGTGTATAAAAGACAAAAAACGAAAAACGGAGACTGCCATGAATTTGTCATCATTCAGCTCTCAATGTGGTGGCTGCAGCGACTTCCAAAGGACAGGGCCGATAAGATCTGAACACACCAGGGTCAAACGCTGAAGGGCAGAACGGTCTACGAGTGCTTAATGCAGTGAAGGGAAACAGCTGGGACCGGCTCAGAGCTGGGTTTTTTTTCCTTCCACATGTGGATTTATTATCTGATTTCTCAAAAGTCTGTAATCTTTATGGAAAGCTAGGTTAAGTTATATTTTTATTGGCAGTAGAACTTGTTAGCTTTGTGAGTAAGGGGTGGCCAAGCAGGAACACTCCTATCCCCCTGGCGCATCCCCAGCTTCACCCTTCCAAACTCGGTGCAAGCATTGACCTGACAAGACCCCGCCTGAGCTCGTCCTGCCCACCCGCTGCCCCTGTGTTTTCCGAAGCAGCTGCCTCCACCTGGACACCCTGCCTTGACCTTCCTGCCCTCGAATGACCTTGATTCCTTCCCCAGTCCTCAGGAAAACAACGGGACTCTCGCCACTTCCTGGGAGCCTGACTCTGAACTTGGCCCCACGACAGCCTTCCCGAGGTGCGAGTTCGTCCCCCCCTGCAGACCCGAGCGCTTCACTCCCGAGGCACAGGTCTCCCCAGAGTGACCCAGGGTCCTGGGTTACTCTTGCTGCCCTACTGGCGGGAATGCCATCCCCGCTTGCCCTTGCTGTGCAGACCTTGCCCTTCAAGCGCCACTCCCGCAGGGGTCCCTCCCTGCCCCGGCCCTGGGCCCCCAGCTGCAAGTCGCCGGTGGCCCCCAGCGCCTCCCGGCTGAACTTGTCACTGTCCTCTTGTTGTTTGCTGGCGCTCCATCCCCCGTTCAGACAGTGTGTCTCTTGAGGCGGAGACCAGTCTCAACCTGGAATCTATTTAATTAGTATTTGGCCTGGAAATGAGCTTCCTTTACCCAAGACAAATACCCACGGAAATGGCCGGAAGCCGAGTCACCTGCTTCAGTAATTGGCCACAGGATCAGACTATATTAAACTTGGTCACCGTCCTGAACCTGAGTCCATACAACCTTGTGGGTTCATCTGCCAACCTTGGCTGTGGGTTTTTTTTTTTAAGTCTTTATTGAATTTGTTACAATACTACTTCTGTTTTATGTTATAGGGTTTTAGCCAGGAGGCATGAGAGATCTTAGCTCCCCAACCAGGATCGAACCCTCACCCCTTACTTTGAAAGGTGAAGGCTTAACCACTGGACTGGCAAGACCCCCAGACTTGGCTGTTTTCCTTTCTCCCCCAACACCCTTGCTCCTTCTCCACCTTTAAGCCCCTCAGTTTCCTCTGAGTTCTCTTTGTTTTCTTACATAAATAAAAATCCTGCCACTTAAGTGTTGAATGAATCTTTCACACTCATTTGTATGGGTGGACTCATAAAGCTGCTATCTGTTGATGCTTGACAAATGTGACTGCACAAAAGAAATGCATCGGCTCCTTTAATCCCTACAAAGACCCTGAAAGGATGGCATACGTTGTAGTCTTCAACTTTAAGAAGACGAGGCTCAGAGAGTAATGGAAATCACCCTAGAAGCAAACGGCGGAGCTGGGCTGGATCCCAGGCCTCATGGAATCCAGAGCCTACGCTTGAACTTCCATGGGGGGACCATCGCCCTTAGTAGGCCGTGCTGCGTTTTAAGCCTTATCTCAAATTGTGGTATAAAAGCATTTTTCTGCCACAGACATTTTAGGCATTGACTGAAACAGAGATTATCTTTTTGGAGGGAAGGAGAGCGGGGAACACAGAGGGGTCCCTGAAATTGTAATTGGCTAAGATTTGGAGGCTTCCTCAAGATCCCACGTGTTGCCATAGCGTGTTACACATAGGCCCCTGAACCACTAGAAGACCCCTAGTCATTCCCCATCCTGGGGTTACAGGGGACCTGTGTCCTTTTCCATCATCTCTCCCAGCCCCTAAGACCCCACGCCACCCCACACTCCCTACTCACCATGGGCCCTCCATTCCAACGCTCCTAGCAGCTGGTTTGGGAATCAGGCCCCTCACTCATCTTAAACCCAAACATCCCTTTTATCTGCACCCAAGATTCCTGGGCTTCCTTGGCTTTCTTTGAGGCTGCCCTCAGTTGGTAAAGAATCCGCCTGTGATGTAGACCTGGGTTCGATCCCTGGGTTGGGAAGATCCCCTGGAGGAGGGAAAGGCTACCCACTCCAGTATTCTTTGGTTTCCCCTGTGGCTCTGATTGTAAAGAATCCGCCTGTAATATGAGAGACCTGGGTTCGATCCCTGGGTTGGGAAGACCCCCTGGAGAAGGTAAAGGCTACCCACTCCAGCATTCTGGCCTGGAGATTTCCACAGACTCTATCATACATGGGGTTGCAAAGAATCAGACACAACTGAGCGACTTTCACTTTACTTTCAAGATTCCTGGGCGTCAGATATACTTGTACATGTGTGTGCGTGCATTTCTACAAGTAATGATTACTCTTCTCGTTCCCACCACACCAGCACAAACATACTGCCTGCCTCACCCCCTCCCAGGGTTCCCTAATGGTTCGGCAGTAAAATCTCCGCCTGCAATGCAGGAGGCGCAAGAGACCTGGCTTCGATCCCTGGGTCAGGAAGATCCCCTGGAGAAGGGAATGGCAACCCACTCCAGTACGGTTGCCGGGAGAATCCCATAGACAGAGGAGCCTGGCAGGCTACAGTCCATGTGGTCACACAGAGTCAGACATGACTGAACATGCCTGCACCCCGTTCCTGCCTCCCATCTGACATCTCCCATTGCCCAGGACAGTTCTCAGAGGGCCAGCCGCCCTGACAACACAGCCTCCTCAAGGACTAAAAAGAGCTGAGGACATTTCCTGGTCCCCCCAGCACCACGTGAACAGCAGAGGACAGAAGCGTGACACCTCCCAGCGAGGAGACTGCCCACCAGCTCAGGGGAGGCGTGTCTCCACTGTGGGCTACGTGAACACAGAGCTTTCACACGGACTTCACGGGCGGCTCCGTGGATGGGAATCTGCCTGTCAGTGGGGGCAGGAGACGTGGGTTCGATCCCTAGTCTGGGAGGATTCCACATGCCTCTGAGCAACTAAGGCTGTGCACCACCCCTGCTGAGCCTGTGCTCCAAAGCCCCTCAAGCCTGGAGTCTGTGCTCTGCAAGAAGTCACTGCAATGAGGAGCCTGTGCACCGCCATGAAGGGCAGCCCCTGCTCACCGGAACTAGAGAAAGCTGTGCAAAGCAGCAAAGACCCCACGGAGCCAGAAATAAATACATAAATACCTTTAAAGTTATTGTCTTTAAAAAAGCCACTTTAACACACACAGCCCAGAAGTCCAAAGAGAAGTAGGGGGAAGCCAGCAGGAAATATATATATATTTATCCCACTTAACTGGCTTACAAACACAAGAGGTCGTCATTTTGTCCTTGGGACACAGCCTAGACCAGGCTCATCGGTCTCTGCTCTGAGCGATTTTATTTTTAAAAATTCTTTCTCTCGTTCTTTCTTTCTTTCTTTGACTGTGCTGGGTCTTGGTTGTGGCATGCAGAATCTTTAGCTGTGGCTGTGGGATCTGGTTCTGGGACCGGGGATCAAGACCAGGCCCCTTGCGCTGGGAGCATGGCGTCTCAGCCGCTGGACCTCCAGGGAAGTCCCTGCTCTGAGCTACTGCAGTGGCTGCATCCACGAGGACCCTCTTCTGTTGGCATCTTCAGAAGGTCGGTTTCTGGTTGTCAATTCCAGCTTTGCAGCCGAAGAACTTCCATCCCTCTCCTGTCTATAAACACCATCTGTCTGGGAGAGTGCGATGATGGGGAAAGGAGAGAATGCTAAGCAGTTGAGAGAAAGACCAGCTGAGTACGGGGGTGGGGGTGGGGAAGGGAGTCTGCTGCTGCTGCTGCTGAGTCGCTTCAGTCATGTCCAACTCTGTGTGTCTACTTCAGTCCAAACAAGCTCCAAAGGCAGGCAGCTGTGATGGGATTTTTCTGAGCAACTTAAATTCCACCAATAAGGCATCAGTGGAGAAAAGCACTAGAGTTAAATAACCTTCACAGTGACCTTGAGCATGGTCTGTAATAAATTAGGAGAAAGATTTTATATCGGGAGGATGTGGGGGGGGGTGTCTCCACATGTGTCTCATTCCCCCCACTCTCTAGAGAGCGTCTATCTCCGGGGGCGCCCCTTCCCCCCACAGCACACACCCACTTTATCCCAGTCACCGTGCAGCGGCAGCGTTGGACTCCACCGTGATTTCCTCCTCTGCTATCGTGCGTCCCCAGGACCCCGAGCTTCTGGAACCCATGCCCTCAGGCTCAGTTCTCAGTGGCATGCTTTCCCCAGTGTCCTCAGCAAACCCACGGTGAGAGCAAACAGAGGCTTGTCACGGGTTCCTGTCACGCAGTTCTCACCACGCGGCCGCTGCCACCTTGATAACACCGTGAGACTCCACAGTACTCTCCCGGGCTGGAGTTTGGGATGGGGTCCAGTGCAACGGAGGAAAGAGGAGTTTGCTAAGGATCAACCTAAACTCATCTGCACAGAGAAGCTGTGATGTCCCAGCAGTTTCTGGAAAGCACAAGAGATTGGGGGTGGGTGTGGGGGACTACTCCTCAGCAGAAGCTACACAAGGCGGTCGTGCCTGTGGCTGCTCAAGGCCGTGTGGTGCAATGACCAGACAAGCCCAGGCTAACGTGGGTGGTCGGTTCTTTTTGTTTGTTTTAATTTTATTTATTTTGGCTGGGCTGGGTCTTCCCTGCTGCACTCGGGCTTTCTCCAGTCGGGGTGCGCGGCTGCTCGCTGCGGTGGCTGCTCCTGTGGCAGAGCGTGGGCTCTAGCCACGCAGGCTCAGTGGTCAAGGCACACGGGCTCAGTTGCCCCACAGCGCACGGACTCTCTTCGCACCAGGGACTGAACCTGTGTCCTCTGCACTGGAAGGCAGATTCCCAACCAGTGGACCTCCAGGGACGTCCCTGGGTCAGCTCTTAACGCTGGAGAGATGCTGGGTCACAGACAGGCGTCTTCTAATGCTGGAGAGATGCTGGGTTGCGGACAGGCATCTTGGTGCGATGGGAAAGACTGAAGGTCCGGGTTGGCATCCCAGTTCCTTCACTGAAAGGCTGGATTCTGGGGGTGCCATCCATTGTTCTAAGCCTCAGGGTCCTGATCTGTAGTGTGTGAGCTCGAATGCCTTCCTGGCACATACAAAGGGTAGGTGAGAGGCACAGACAAGCTAAAATACCCTAAAGGCCCTATTACAAGTCACGACACCGTGTCCTCAGTAGCACATCCCAGGATGCATGTAGGAGCGGAAGGCAGGATGGGCTGCAGGCCCCCCCAGGACCACATATCTCACAGACGGCACGGAGAAGCGTCCCGTGGGCTTAGGCAAACTTGCCTAGCTTCGCTGACTTATCAATCTTAGGGTTTCACGCTGAGTTACTTTAATTCCCTGAGCCTCAGTTTCCCTGTCTGCAATGTGAATGATCACAAGGAGTTTGAAGGTTATCACGCCTTCTATCTAAAGCACTTGGCATATGAATAGATATTCAAGAATCGCTGGGTGCTTCCCTTTCTGGAGGACCGTTGTTTTCCAACATTCGGAGGGCTGTCGTGAGGAGGTGAGTAAGCTTCTGATGTGTTGTTTGCAAAACTAGGAGCAGTGGGTGTGAGTCCTGGGGACTTCTGACCGATAGGAGGCGAGCCATTTCGGTCTTGTTCCACAGAACACTCTGCTCCATGACGTTAAAAAAGAGCTCCCTGACGTGGGGGCCAGAATGGACTGCAGTTCCCTTTCCACTCCAGAATGCTGTGATCTGTAACATATGTTCCTTTAATTCCCTAATGTATGTTTTCACGCAGAGAAGACGTGTGAAGGCGGTCCCGTAGACGCTTATGACAGCTGCTTCAGTGTACATAAGTCTTCAGCAAATAAGCTCTCAGCTCGGCTTCAGGAGGAGTCCTTAAGGAAATTCTTCTGCCACCTTTTCTGTAGCAAGAATAGCAGTCTTGATGTCTTTGCTGAAAAGCTAAAGCCCAGGCAAGTCGGGTTAAAGATGGCCAAAATCAGACTCTGCCCCTGGGCATTTGGAGGAAGCTAACCTTGGCACATTGCAATCTAGGTGAATTCCAACCTCCTCATCCCCTGTATTTTCATTTATTTTTTCAATCATATAGAAAAGCGCAGAATAATATATACCTCATGTATATACCAGGCAGATTCAAGAGCTCTTCACTGGGTCATGTTTACTTTAGATCTCTAAAAAAGCTTTTCTACTGTTTCTTTGTTTTTCTATTTTATTAATTTTTCTCCAGAGTTTATGATGTTCTTTTCTGTTCTTTTTGGTTTTCTCTGCTGTCCTTTAAGAATCTTACATTTAAAAATTCATTTCTTTTTACATCTTTTTTTTTAAACTTTATTCTTTTTTTAAATTTTATTATTGACTTGTACACACTGCTACCTCAGTGGCTCACATGGTAAAGAATCTGCTTGCAGTGTGGGAGACCTGGGTTTGATCACTGGGTCAGGAAGATCCGCTGGAAAAGGGCATGTCAACCGACTCCAGTACTCTTGTCTGGAGAACCCCATGGACAGAGGAGCCTGGCGGGCTGCAGCCCATGGGGCCGCAGAGTCGGACCCGACTGAGCGACTGACACCGCCCCCGCGTGTGTTTATTCTGGCACTGCTGTGCTTTCTCACGCCTGTGTTCACTCTGGCCTCTCTGGCTCTCTAGTCTCCGAGAGCTGGAACTGCTCTCCAGGGGGGTGTGCGTGTTCCTCACTGCGGAGGCTCGCTTGCTGCAGAGCACAGGCTCCGGGAGCATGGACTTCAGCAGCTGCAGCTCGCAGTCTGAGTCGTTTCAACTTGCTGGCTTCAGTAGTTGCATCCCATGGGCACAGTTGCTCCGAGACATGTGGAATCTTCCTAGACCGGGGATCGAACCGAGTCTCTACATTAGCAAGTAGATCCCCATCCACTGCACCACCAGGGAAGCCCTATCTTTATTTTCCTAATGTGACTATATGGCTATAAATTCATTTCCAAGTATCACAATGTGTGGTTCTATTATTTATATCTAACTATCGTGTCATTTCCATCGTGGTATTATCTTTAACCCATGTGTTCTTTAGCAGTGCCTGCTTTAATGTCCGAGTACGTTAAAATTTTCAACTGACTTTTCATTTAGTTGCTTTTAATAACAGAAGCATAGATGAGGAAACAGTGGCTGACTTTATTTTTTGGGGCTCCAAAATCACTGCAGATAGTAATTGCAGCCATGAAATTAAAAGACACTCCTTGGAAGGAAAGTTATGACCAACCTAGACAGCATATTAAAAAGCAGAGACATTACTTTGTCAACAAAGGTCCGTCTAGTCAAGGCTGTGGTTTTTCCAGTAGTCATGTATGGATGTGAGAGTTGGACTATAAAGAAAGCTGAGCATCGAAGAATTGATGCTTTTGAACTGTGGTGCTGGAAAAGACTCCTGAGAGTTCCTTGGACTGCAATAAGATCCAACCAGTCCATCCTAAAGGAAATCAGTCCTGAATATTCATTGGAAGGACTGATGCTGAAGCTGAAACTCCAATACTTTGGCCACCTGAAGCAATTTGACTAGTTTGCAAAGACCCTGATGGGAAAGATTGAGGGCAGGAGGAGAAGGGGATGACAGAGGATGAGATGGCTGGATGGCCTCACCGACTTGATGGACATGGGTTTGGGTGGACTTCAGGAGTTGGTGATGGACAGGGAGGCCTGGCGTGCTGCGGTTCATGGGGTCACAAGGAGTCGGACACGACTGAGCAAATGAACTGAACTGAATAATAGAAGCTTTTGAAAATCACGTCTTTATATATGATCCTTTTCTTAATTGTTCATGTGTCCTTTTTAAAAATTTTTATTTGTTTTTAACTTCATGTGTTCTTTAAAGGATGCTGCTGCTGCGTAGCCACTTCAATCATGTCTGACTCTCTGCGACCCCATGGACTATAGCCCACCAGGCTCCTCTGTGCACGGAATTCTCCAGGCAAGCGTACTGGAGTGGGTTGCCATGCCCTCATCCAGAGGATCTGCCCAACCCAGGGACTGAACCCAGGTGTCCTGCTTTGCAGGCAGTTTCTTTACCACTGAACCACCAGGGATCCACATGCTATCTACTTTTACTGGAAGCAGACCTCTGTATCTGTGTCTCTTAAATTAAAAAAATTCTTTTATCATGTTGAGCGAATCTTCCATAGATTACCCGATCATCACCTACTTGACCTTTCTAATAAAGATGTGTTAGGAACCTTCCTCACTGTTCTAGATACTTTCTAATTCTTTGAGCTTTTACTTTATGTAGTTCAGGGTTTTATGTTAAGTGCATAAAAGATGATGCTTATTGTACCTTGCGGATTATTTTTTAGCCTGAGGCAACACCTTTCTTTATCCTGACTAAAAAAAAATCCTACTTGTCATTAATACTGTAAAGCTTCATTTGACTAATGTATGCCTTGAATATCATTTCCTAGACTTTTCTTTTTAACCTTTCAATGTTCTGGAAAAATTTCTGGATTTGGTTTGCTGTTCATGTGGTCTAATCCAATTGGATGGTCTCTGTCCTTTAATAGGCAGGTTGATTCAATTAATATTTATTGTGATGACTGCTATTACATTTAAAGCTCATTTCCACTTCCTGGTTTCTCTTTATCAGCTTTCACTTCTCCTCTTGTTCTTCCTCTCTGCCTTCTGTCGAGCTAACGCGGTTTCCTGTGTTCTCTTTATCTTCTCCCCTCCTTTCTGGTTCTCTGGATGGCGTTTCTTTTCTGTATCTAGACTTCTGTTTGTTTATTTTTGGCTGTATTTGATCTTTGTTGCTGTGGAGGTTTTTTTCTGTCTGTGGCAAGAGGGGGCTGCCCTCTGGTTGTGGAGCACAGGCTTCTCAGTGCAGTGACTTCTCGCTGAGGAGCCAGGGTCCCAGGGTGCGGGGGCTCAGCAGCTGCGTCAGGGGCCTTCATCGGTTGCGGCTCCTCCAGAACACGGGCTCGGGGGTTGCGTGGCATGGGCGTAGTTGCTCCGAGGCAGGTGGGATCTTCCTGGACCAGGGGTCGAAGAGCCCACGTCTCCTGCAGTGGCAGGCAGATTCTTGACCCCTGAGCCACCAGGGAAGCCCTTCTTGATGGTATTTCTGTTCTTTTAGCCTTCATATTATTTTTCAGGGCTGAAGATTTTTGTTTATCTTTGATGTCCCTCAGTTTCACAGAGATATGTCTATGTGTGGATTGAATTTTATTTTTCTCGGTACATAGAGAATATCCTTAATATGCAGTGAAAGTGAAAGTCACTTAGTCGTGTCCGACTCTTTGCGACCCCAGGGACTATACAGTCCATGGAATTCTCCAGGCCGGAATACTGGAGTGGGCAGCCTTTCCCTTCTCCAGGGGATCTTCCCAACCCAGGGATTGAACCCAGGTCTCCCACAATGCAGGCGGATTCTTTGCCAGCTGAGCCACAGGGAAGCCCAAGGATACTGGAGTGGATAGGCTATCCCTTCTCCAGCGGATCTTCCCAACCCAGGGATCAAGCCAGGGTCTCCTGCATTGCAGGAGGATTCTTTACCAACTGAGCTCTCAGGGAAGCCCGAGACCGTGGCTTTATTCAGTTCTGGAGTTTCTCGTGGGTTTCTCCTCTCTCGTGCTGTCTCGGATCGCTGTTGGTGCGTGTGAGAGTCTCTCCATCGCTTCTGTCTGTCTCTGCTTCTCTGTCCTTCTTTAGGGCATCACCTTCACTTACTCTTTGCCTGCTTCTTTTTTTTGCTGTGCTGGGTCTTAGCTGTGGCATGTGGGGTCTAGTTCCCCGATCAGGAGTCACCCCTGGGCCCCCTGCCCCAGCAGCCTGGAGTCTGACCCACTGGACCACCAGGGAAGTCCCTCTTTGCCTCTTTCTAGTCTAGACTTGATCTATTCATCGAGTCTTTAAATTATAATCACCATATATTGTTTATTTTTCAGATTTCCAACTGCTTATTTTTCATATACTCCTGTTCTTTATTCACTGATGCTTGGTTACCATTTTATCATATTTTGTTAATGCCCATGAATGATTTTCTTCATTGGCCTTTAAAGAGCCTAAACGTAACGAGTTTAAAAATCCTTTTTATTTAGTTATATTGTTTTCATTTCTAATCAAATGAATGAATGAAATTGATCTTCCTGATATTGATTTTTCCACTTAGAGTTCAAGTTCCTAATTTTGTTTCCAGGCTCCTGTTCTGTGGGCAGTTTCTCTCTCCCTCTGGTAGCTCTGCTCCTGGCTCCTCTGGCTCCCACCCTGCGCATCCCCAGGGCAAGCAGCGCAGAGCCAGAGCCAGCAGGGACCCCGAGGCCACCTCAGAATCCAGCGGCTGAGCTCAGGTCCTCTTCAAAGGGTGCGTCTGGGTCTCCCACCTTCCTCCCTGGACGTCAGCTATGAAACAACGGAAACGTTGTCAACCGTTGCGGCGGCTCTTCCCAGCCTTTGGTTTTTCAAAAGGGGAAGCCCCACTTGAGCTCTGCCTTTGGGTGGAGATCCCATTTCTGTTTCCCTACCTTATCTGTTGTTGTTGCTCAGTCGCCAAGTCATGTTCAACTTTTTGCAACCCTGTGGACTGCAGTACACCAGGCTTCTCTGTCCATCACCATCTCCTGGAGTTTGCTCAGACTCAGGTCCATGATGTCAGTGATGCCATCCAACCATCTCATCCTCAGTCGCCCCCTTTCCCTCCTGCCCTCAATCTTTGCCAGCATCAGGCTTCTCATCAATTGGCCAAAGTACTGGAGCTTCAGTTTCAGCATCAGTTCTTTGTACTTGACACTAATTTAAAATACTTAATATTTAGATTCCACATGTAAATGATATCATACAGTATTTATCTTTCTTTCTCTGCCTGACTTATTTCACGTAGCATGATGCCCTCCAAGTCCATCCATGTTGCTGCAGATGGCGAAATTTTATTCTTCTTTACGCCTGAGTAGTATTCCCTTATATATATACCACATCTTCTTTTCAGTTCATCTGTTGATAGATGCTTAGGTTGCTGCCATATTCTGACACTGCAGATAATGTTGCTATGCACATCAAGGTGTGGGTATCTCTTTTAATACAACAAACTAGTGAATGTAATGAAAAAGAAACTGACTCACAGAGAACAAACTGGAGTTTGCCACTGGGGAGAAAGAGGAGAGGAGGGGAAATAAAGGGGCAGGGGACTCAGGAGTACAGACTATTTGGTATAAAATGAACTACAGAGATATATTGTACAACTTGGGGAATATAGCCAGGTTGTATATATATTATTGAATACATTATTACTTTATAATAATTGTAAATGGAATTTATAACTTTTAAAGATTGTTCATCAGTAATCAAATCAGTCAATCCTAACAGAAATCAATCCTGAATGCTCATTGGAAGGACTGATGCTGAAACTGGAGCTTCAATACTTTGGCCACCTGATGTGAAGAACTGACTCATTAGAAAAGACCCTGATGCTGGGAAAGATTGAAAGCAGGAGGAGAAGGGGGCGACAGAGACTGAGATGGTTGGATGGCATCACCGACTCAATGGACATGAGTTTGGGCTAACTCGGGGAGATGGTGAAGGACAGGGAAGCCTGGCGTGCTGCAGTCCATGGAATCAGAAAGAATCGGACACAACTGACTGACTGAACAGAACAAATATGTATAACTGGTTTACTTTGGGACTGATTTACTCTGAAAGTATCACAACATTGTAAATCAACTATACTCCAATAAAAATTTTCTAAAAAATAAAAAAATTAAAATCGTGAGTCACTATATTGTATACCTTTAACTTATATAATATTGTATAGCAACTCCAGCTTCAATAAAAGTGCAGAAAACCCCATAATATTTATTACTGCTGTGCTCTGTGACGCCTTCAGCTATGACATAGTCACGTCAAGTTTGCACGTCACAGATGTCACCCTATCGTGGGTGCAGAAGGCTTGCGTCCACCATGCATGACCTGGACGCCTTTAGCTGGTGAGCAACAGGCAGGAACATCAGTGTTCTTTGCCACCCACATTTTTCCCACCAGAACTTTTAATAAATACAAATTACATTGACTTGCGTTTCATCTCCCTTCATTTTTCTTCATTTGCATGTATCAACCAGAAGCAGGCAGCAGGAAAATTCAAATGTTTGGACCATTTAGAGACTGGATAATCAGTTCTTAAATGTGCAACCTACTTGCTTTCTACAGAATTTTTAAGTGGTGATGAAGCCGGTGTTTCTGGGGGAAAATAATATAAGGAAATTAGAAGTGTAATATATTGATCTATTATAGTCAAAGAATTCTGAACCAGCCAATCAGAACCTAGAGCATTTCGGCAAATTCCAAACAGCTTTCATGTGGACCTTCAACAGGGTTTTGCAATCTACAATTTATTGCTGTGCTCTGGCTTTTAATACTTTTTTTTTTTATTAATGTTCAATTTTTCTCCTGGTACAGGAGCTTCACTCATCATTCTTAATGTTTCTGCATTACTTGGAACTGTCAGGAGTCATTTCCTTGTGGTTAGAGGCACAAATAGCTTCAGCCTTCCTCAGGGGGTCGCCAGGTCCTACCTCACCCCTCTGCCGGGGAAAGGGCCGAGTGAAGAACCACTGCGGAGACGGCGAGAGGCTGAGCGCCCAGCAGCAGCTAAGGATGGCAGCGTTTGGGGAAGAAATGAGCTCAAAGCCATGCTCGTGGGTAGCTATGGCCGAGGCGTTTGCAGCCTGGGCCCTGGCTGACTGTTCCTGGTTAAATGACTCCACTGCCTTCAGATGCTGCTGCTTTGGAAGTATTGAGCAGAATATTCAAACAATTTATTTTTATTCACGTTTACCCAACAAATGTATTTACTGAGCGCCCACTCGGCTGGAGACTTTTATGTTCATGACTTCCTATGGTCTCTCCTGGAGACTGTAAGGAAACGGGCAGGGTCAGAACTGGCACGTGGAGAGACAGGGTGAGGAGCAGGGGCCGAAGAGCGGATGATTCCTGTAAAGTCCGCGTGAGCACGGGCCGCGGCCTTAAAGGGGCAGTCGCAGAGCGCATGCGTGGGTGGGGGCTGCTATCCTTCTGCGTTACCTTGAGGTCAAGGTGATGAGGTGATGAGGTCACAGCTCTGTCAGCTGTCCAGGAGACTCACCTCACACGGGCTCTAGAGGAGCCTCAAGCCCGCAGATCTGAGCCAAATCATTCTTGTCCCATCCTCCCCGGAAGAAGAATCCCAGGCCCCCGCCTCATCCCTATTCTCCCAACCTAGGAAACCGCCTAACACAGCTGGTCCAAATTAAACCCCAAAACTTCAAGCGGATGGAGGGGAGCAGCAGCGGTGGCCTGGCGGCGTCAGCAGCTCCGAGGAGCTTGTTAGAGAGAATGCCAGAGCCCACCCTGGGGCTTCTGCGTCAGAATCTGCATTCTGACAAACCCCCGAGTGAGTCGGGTGCGCAGTCAGGGACTGAGAAGCGCTGACCTGGGGCACCTCTGTGAGTGGGCAGCGCTTCCGCTTCCGCGCTGGCTCAGCGGGAAAGAATCTGCCTGCCACGCAGGAGCTGCGGCTTCAGTCTCTGCATCGGGCAGGTCCCCTGGAGGAGGAAACGGCAACCACTCCAGTGTTCTTGCCTGGAGAATCCCCATGGACAGAGAAGCCTGGCGGGCTACAGTCCATGGGGCCGCAAAGAATCAGACACGACTGCCACGATTGCACAGGCACGCATGTGGGTGGGGAACAAAGTGCCCATCTTCCCCCCAGCTCCACCCTACCCTGCCCCAGGCTTCTCCGCACACCTCCCCAAGCACTCTTCCCTAATACTGACTGCCGTAGGCAGGGAGGGATTTTGTGGGATCACTCCAAGGAGGAGGTGGGTGAAGAAGGCCGATCTCCAGGAAAGGCATTTGGCCGACGGTAAAGGCCAGGCGGGAAGGTCAGGTTCTTGGCATTCTAGCAGCTGAGAGGGCTGGGGTGCAGGGATCTCTTGCCCTAGAAATATCCCTCCTAAGAGAAATTCCTGACCTACCTCATGGACACCCTTTGTCCCACGCAGGAGGCAGCCACTCTTAACTCAGCGAGGCCCGGCTGCCCACTGGGGTCACCTGGGCGCTTTAAAAGTGCACCATCAAGTCCCACCTGCAAGGGCTCGATTTCAAATGGTGGGGGACGGGACCCTGGTTACTAAGGGAAATCCTGAGTATTCAAAGTGCCCATCTCATTCTCATGGGTTGCTAGGGCTGAAACCCACTGCCAAGGCAAACTTAGAAAGTTAAATATAGAAACCGAAGTTAGGAATGCAGGGGCTTTCCTGGGGGTCAAGTGGCTGAGACTCCACACTCCCACGCAGGGGGCCTGGGTTCGATGCTTGGTCAGGGAGCCAGATCCCACACGCCGCAGTGAAGGTCTCGAGTGCCACCGCTGAGACCCAGTGCAGCCAAATAAATAAGTACTTAAAAAGCAAAGTTAGAAATGCGAAGCCCTCAGCCTGCGCTGACTTCTTCCAGCCACTTCGGGCCTCGCCCTCCTCCTTCCTTAATTCCCCATTTGGCCGAAGCTGGAGATGGTGATGGAGGGGAGGAGAAGGAGGCTCCCAACCTGGCGGAGGCTCCCAGGGCTCAGGTCCTGCCGGCAGATGTCCTGTCACACCTGCCGTGGCCGGAGAGCTGGGTGCAAGTGGCAGGCCTTTGTGGTGGGAAAACCAACCGGCCCTGGAGGGAACCGGGTGTGGCTCACCCAGCCCCCACAGCCCAGGGCGCCCCGCCCGGAGACAGTCAGGGAGAACTCAGGCAGCTGTGTGGCACCCCACGCCCATGGTTCTTTTTAATCTTCGGCTATTTATCAAATTTCCTCTAATCCTTAATCTCCCTTCTACATTTTAGCTGTCAAGAGTTTCCTCTGGGATTCTCGTTTTGCAAGTTCCTATCCCCTGCCTGAATGATACAAATTTGTTATTTTGACATTTTTTTTTTAATATAACCCATTTCAGACTGAAATTTTGAACTAGCTAAGACCATCCCCATGGAAAAGAAAGGCAAAAAAGCAAAATGGCTGTCTGAGGAGGCCTTACAAATAGCTGTGAAAAGAAGAGACATGAAAAGCAGAGGAGAAAAGGAAAGATATAAGCATCTGAATGCAGAGTTCCAAAGAATAGCAAGGAGAGATAAGAAAGCCTTCCTCAGTGATCAATGCAAAGAAATAGAGGAAAACAACAGAATGGGAAAAACTAGAGATCTCGTCAAGAAAATTAGAGATACCAAGGGAACATTTCATGCAAAGACGGGCTCGATAAAGGACAGAAATGGTCTGGACCTAAGAGAAGCAGAAGATACAAAGAAGAGGTGGCAAGAATATACAGAAGAACTGTACAAAAAAGAACTTCAAGACCCTGATAATCACGATGGTGTGATCACTCACCTAGAGCCAGACATCCTGGAATGTGAAGTCAAGTGGGCCTTAGAAAGCATCACTACGAACAAAGCTAGTGGAGGTGATGGAATTCCAGTGGAGCTATTTCAAATCTTGAAAGATGATGCTGTGAAAGTGCTGCACTCAATATGCCAGCAAGTTTGGAAAACTCAGCAGTGGCCACAGGACTGGAAAAGGTCAGTTTTCATTCCAATACCAAAGAAAGGCAATGCCAAAGAATGCTCAAACTACCGCACAATTGCACTCATCTCACATGCTAGTAAAGTAATGCTCAAAATNATCACCTCAGATATGCAGATGACACCACCCTTATGGCAGAAAGTGAAGAGGAGCTAAAAAGCCTCTTGATGAAAGTGAAAGTGGAGAGTGAAAAAGCTGGCTTAAAGCTCAACATTCAGAAAACAAAGATCATGGCATCTGGTCCCATCACTTCACGGGAAATAGATGGGGAAACAGTGTCAGACTTTATTTTTTGGGGCTCCAAAATCACTGCACATGGTGATTGCAGCCATGAAATTAAAAGACGCTTACTCCTTGGAAGGAAAGTCATGACTAAACTAGACAGCATATTGAAAAGCAGAGACGTTACTTTGCCAACAAAGGTCCATCTAGTCAAGGCTCTGGTTTTTCCAATGGTCATGTATGGATGTGAAAGTCAGACTGTGAAGAAAGCTGAGTGCCGAAGAATTGATGCTTTTGAACTGTGGTGTTGGAGAAGACTCTTGAGAGTCCCTTGGACTGCAAGGAGATACAACCAGTCCATTCTGAAGGAGATCAGCCCTGGGTGTTCATTGGAAGGACTGATGCTAAAGCTGAAACTCCAATACTTTTGCCACCTCCTGTGAAGAGTTGACTCATTGGAAAAGACTCTGATGCTGGGAGGGATTGGGGGCAGGAGGAGAAGGGGACGACCGAGGATGAGATGGCTGGATGGCATCACCAACTCGATGGACGTGAGTTTGAGTGAACTCCGGGAGTTGGTGACGGACAGGGAGGCCTGGCATGCTGTGATTCATGGGGTCGAAAAGTCACGACTGAGCGATTGAACTGAACTGAAGTGAACTGAATCCATCAGAAACCACTTACCTGGACACACATGGGTGCATGCGTGACAATAGGGTGGGTGGCCAGCATCCTGCATGCATCTGTTTTCCAGTGGGCCATGGGAAGGGGCTGTAGGCATGCCCAGCTGTGCCAGGCCCTGCGTCAGCCCAGACTGATTCCTGCCATGTAACCAAGGCAGAAGTGGGAACTCAAACTGCTGATTCTTCGACCTCAGCTATCAGGGCATCTGGAATGACCCCAGTTCTAAGGCCTTGAGCTTTTCTACAGGTTCACCACTAAAATGTAAATACTCCTGAGAAAAGAGATGATAAGGCCCTGAGAGTTATTGGTTTTGTGTATTTGCCTATGAGCTATGTCCTCAAGGCAGGAGACCCCAGAAAGACCACCTGGGGCCCCAGGAAACCTGGAGAGCCTCCACGTAAGAGCACTGAGGAGTGGCAGAGAGAGGGTCCCCAGAGCACTTTCTTTTTGTTTTGTTTGCTCGTTTCACTTTCTGTAAAATGCAGAACTTTCGAGACAGGACCAAGATCGATTGTTGCTAGAGGTAGGGGGAGCGATGGATAAATAGGGAGAGGATTTTTAGAGCAGTAAAACTATTCTGTATACCACCGTGGTCAAAACACATGTCATTATATATTTATCAAAACTCGTATGCACAACACGCCGAGAGTGAGCTGCTGTAAACTGCGGACTTTGGGCGGCAACTTTGTGAAATGTAGATTCATAAACTGTGACAATTACGCAGCAATGTGGGCTTCCCTGGTGGCTCAGATGGTAAAGAATCTGCTTGCAATTCAGGAGATCTGGGTTCGATCCCTGGATTGGAAAGATCCCCTGGATGGCACCCCACTCCAGCATTCCTTCCTGGAGAATCCCCATGGACAGAGGAGCCTGGTGGGCTGCAGTCCATGGGGTCACAAAGAGTCAGACACGCCTGAGTGACTAAGCAGGGCACACAACATACGACTGTGCAGGACATGGGGGTGGCGCAGTGGTCGAGAATCCACCTGCCAGTGCCGGAGACGTGGGTTTGATCCCTGGTTTGGAAAGATCCCCTGGAGAAGGAAATGGCCAAGCACTCCAGTATTCTTGCCAGAGTAATTCCACGGGCAGAGGAGCCTGTTGTGCTATATAGTCCATGGGGTCGAGTCGGACAGAACTTAGTGAGTAAACAACAAAATGCTACTGTGCTTCAGGGAGGCGGGGGCTTTGATCGTAGCGGAGGGCGTGTGTTTGTGAGGGCAGGGAGAAATGCCTAGCACTCTGCTCGATTTCTCTGTGAACCTGCAACCGGCTTCGGTTTGGTGTGGGAATGGAGGGGAGAGGGGCACACAAGACAGGGTGCATTTCTGGTTTGTTTGCCCACCCCCCCACCAGGCAATGAGTAAATGACTTCATGAAGGTGAAATGGAAGATGTGAACATCGAGCATCCTAATCCCATTTCCACCCAACTAATCCATGCGTGTGTTTCTCAGTGGCCCTCCACTCCGGCCACGGGAGCTTTCAATAGCCTAGCTGCCTGGGCTTGCTGCCCTTTATTTAGATTCTTCTACCTGACTTACTTAAAATGGTCAGACTTCCTCCACTTTGCAAGACAGCTTCATCTGCCCAGCCTTACTTGCTGGATACAGTGGCAGGTCCAAAATTTTTAAAGAGTTTAGAGCCCACAGTCTGGTTGTTGCGGGGTGTGTGTGTGTGTGTGTGTGTGTGTGTGTGTGTGTGTGCGTTTCTAGCGTCTGCATAGGACTGACACATTCATTGTCAAAGGGGAAAAGGCAAGACCCGTGGGTTGGGAAATCAGAGGTTCTACCATTTTACCTTTTTAAAAACTTGAATCTTACCTCCATAGTAGAAAATTTCCAGTTTTTGACGGAAACCTAGATCAAGCTTAAAACACAGTATTGCAAACACCATTCAGCTTCTGTGTCGTGTCCCTCTGTGTTGCTGGGACATGGGCTGTCTGTCCCTCCACTGGGTGGCGTCTTGAAATCCTTCCACTGTTATTATGCTTGGTCTTCTCCCCTCTTGGGGCTTAACTGGTGGTTCAGTTGGTAAAGAATCTGGCTGCGATGCAGGAGACCCAGGTTTGATCCCTGGATCGGGAAGATCCCCTGGAGAAGGGAATGGCAACCCACTCTGGTGTTCTTGCCTGGAGAATTCCACGGACAGAGGAGGCTGGTGGGCTGCAGTCCATGGGGAGGTGGGGGACAGCTGGACATGACTGAGGGACTGACACACGCTCCCCTCTTAGGAGGTATGACTTGCTTGGCCAGTATCCACAAGACACCTTCACCTTGAGGCTTCCAAGCTGTCATGAAGTGTAAAAGCAGGTGCCCGACCACTTGAGAAATGTGTGCCCCGGAAGCACACGGAAGCTCCCAGCAAGAGCTTCTACCCGGTGAACCACTGCCGTGTGGCAGGGCCGGTTTGTCTCTCCAGGCCTGGCTCTCATTCTAGACACTGGGGCTGCAGCTGAGGCCATCCGGAATGAACCCCCATCACTTCTATTTGATGAAGACCAATAACCTCTAAGGGGCTTCCTAGGTGGCGCTAGTGGTCAAGAGTCCGCCTGCCAGTGCAGAAGACGCAAGGGACAGATTCGATCCCTGGGTCAGGAAGATCCCCTGGAGAAGGAAATGACAACCGACTCCAGTATTCTCGCCTGGAGAATCCCATGGGCAGAGGAGCCTGGCGGGCTACATTCCACGGGGCTGCCAAGAGTCAGACACAACTGAGCGACTGAACACACAGCACAATAGCCTCAAAAAGGCCAAACAAGACCAGGCTTTCTGATGAGCCCCAACAGTGCTATTTGGCAGTGGCTGAGCCACATTCGAGTCTTAGATGTCTTTGCGAAGTTTATTTCAGAATATCACCATGTTCAAAGGATTACCAAAAAGCTTAGCCATATTAAGAAGCTTTTTACTTTTAAAAATATTTATGTGGCTGCACTGGGTCTTACTTGCAGCATGTGGGATCTAATTCCCTGACCAGGGACTGAACCCTGGCTCCCTGCACTGGGAACGTGCAGTCTTAGCCACTGGACCACCAGGGAAGTCCCTGAAGAGCTTCTTAAAGTTTGTATTAAGCAACTATAGAACCTCTGGAATATGCCAAAATAATAAAGTTTTGACCTAACATTTTAAAATTTAGTTCGGCGGGGGATGGGGGGGAATCTGTTTTTCTTTAAAAACAGTTTATTAAAGGGCACAAGAGACACTGGTTTTTAGGAAGTATCCTGTCAAGTTTTTTCTATCACTTTGCTGATTTCAACAGGAAGAGCCCATTATTGTCGCAATAACCTATTTTAGCAGAGATAAAAGACTAAAGGGGAGGCTGCCCCCGTCCCCCGACAGATCACTCCTGCTGGCTGTCACCAACTCAGAGCTCAGTCGAGGCACCGGTTACACCAGAGGGGAAAACACAGTGACCGTGGCTGATGTTTACGGAGTGCAAACGGATACTCGGGTAGCATCAGGCTAAGGAGTCATCTACCGACTTCTGGGGACACGCAGGGTGCTGAGGGCGGTTTGCGTCCTCCACCGGAGGCTGAGGGAGGGTGAGCACAAGCCCACAGGTGCTTAAGTGACCTGGTGGGGGTGGGGGATAATTGCCGTCATGTCCAACTCTGGCAACCCCATAGACTGCTGCCTGCCAGGCTCCTCTGTCCATGCAATGTCCAGGCAAGAATACTGAAGTGGGTTGCCATTCCATCTCCATAAGTGACCTGTAGAGATTCCAAATTCTTAGATCCAAATTGGACAAACCTAAAAGAATGAGGCAGATTTGTAAGTTCTGAGCAAGTAGGATGTCAACATCGTATCGTTCAGCAAAAAGGGACCATTTTGGCAAAACTGAAGAGTACCTGGAAACACCACTGGCGTCGTCCTTTCCAGTCCCGACGCTTTGCAGCGTGTTCCCTGGGAGTGTTGTCTCAGGCCCCCTTCCCCGGACCTCCCGAATCACAATCCTTGTCTACCGGGGGCCAGAGCTCTGCACTTGTGGGACGGCTCTTCCCCAAGACGTCTGTGCCTCACTGCCTCGCATTTCTTTAAAGTCTGCTCACCATCCCCCGCCCGGAGATCTTCCCTGACCATGTGGAAATCACCATCTATCCACACCTCCTGCTTCACCTTCCCACAGAAGCTGGCCCTCCGAAGTCAGTTTATCACCTGTTCCTCATACTGGACTGTAACCTTATTCCAGGCCGGGACTGAGCAGCCCCAGGACCTAAGACGGCGGCCGGGATATTAGGGTCTGATCAATATTTTAACGAAGGACTATTGTATATGCAAGACTAAACTATAACCCTGGGAAACGGAAAAGGGAGGCTGAAGGTAAGAGGGACACGGCCCTTCTACCCGTCTGTGCTTTCTGCATTTTATCAGAGGAGTACACATTGTTGCAAACTCTTATTAAATAATTTATCCAACTATCTCAAGATACACCAAACCACAAGAACAAAGCAGATTACATCTTTCCTTCCAAAAAGATTTACAGGCTTTATTCATTTATCAGACTACACTTCTATAAATAAGAAATTATTTTCTTTTTAGGGCCTGTTTGTTTTCCCCAGAAAAAGTAAGTAGAATTTTATTTAAAAAAATTTTTTTTAATGATTTTTATTGCAGTATAATTGCTTTACAATGTTGTGTTAGCTTCTACTGTAAACAAAATGAATCAGCTATACATGCACACGCATTCCCTCCCTTTTGGGTTTCTCTGCCATTAGGACGCTACAGTAAAGGAGAACTGTCTTTCTAAAACCCAGATGTGACAGCTGTACCGCGTTTGGACCATGCTCTGTCCTCCCAGCCAGTCAGGCCCGGAGACGGCTGCCGGGTTCCTGAAGCGCTGCAGACCCTCAAGCTCGGTTCAGCCGGATTATCGTGAGCGGCAGAGAGGCGGAACACACGCAAATCAGAGTCCACAAAAGAAAGCAATCTTCACTGATGAATCATTTATTCGAACAAGACAAGATGTCTCCACACCGTTTCCTTTTATACAGAAAGTGGAACATTTCAAATATATTAACTTTTCTCTTCAACAAAATTTCTTTCAGTCTGGTCCCAGGAACTGCCTTTCACTTCAGGATTCACGTTTCAGTAACACATACGCGCCCATTACAGCCAAAAGAGCATACTGTAAGGAAAGCACAGTGGGGAACCGTGAACACAGGCCTACAGCCTCGCGCCGTCTACGGGCGTGTTCAGATCCGGTCTGGTCAGTGCTGGGCCAGGACAGAACCAAAGGCAGCCTCCTCCCTGCGCTCTGTCTCCAAGCGAGCTGCCAGCACGGGGAGGACACACGGCCACGCACACCCCTAACACACCGGCGGCCCAAGGACCACACGCCCAGCAAGCACAGCCAGCGCGCTCTCACTCCCACACAGGCTTCCCACTGTGCTTCAGGAGACTAAAAAGCACATATGGACACTATTCTTGTTGAAGTTGGGAAATAAGCATTACTAGGCTTATTGTACTACTTTTTTCCTATGTTTAAAGATGTGCATAATAAAAAGCAAAAAATATATAGGTGCCATTTTAGAAAACACTATATAAACAGAAAAGGTAGAAGTAGCCGCTTTCAATAATTTAAAATTTATAATTTAAATGATTAATTTGTAGTTAACAGCACATACTCTGCAGAAGAATTAGCCAGCAAAACATTTTAAACAGACTGCATCTCTACAACTGCACATGTAAAAGCGCCAATATAAAAAAAAAAAAATACAGACGTACAAATAAATTCCTACCTTAAATTTTGGATAGTCGTTCATTATTATGGTGACCATACCGACATATGGTAAAAACCTAAATTGTGGGACAAACAGCCAAAAATGTAAACAGTGTTTGTAATACGATAGTAATACTTAAAGACACTATGAATCAGCATTAGGGCAAAGCCTTCCTCAGGAACACCACTGACTGGGGCCATAACAGCAACATGCACCGCTGTCTCAAACAGCTTTATTAGTAAAAAGCTGCAGAGCTAACAGCCAGGACAATTTTTTAAGAAGGCAAATCAGCAGAAGGAGATGCTACGCGTCTTCTCTTGCTGCACCCCACTGTAAGAGCATGAAAACAGGTGAGCACCTTGTACAACAGAATCGGCAACTTTCACAAAGCGAGTTCCTAATTTTTCTTAGTAGAGAAGTGGCTAAACTCCGGGTGTTGGTGATGGACAGGGAGGCCTGGTGTGCTGCAGTCCATGGGGTCACAAAGAGTGGGACACGACTGAGCGACTGAACTGAAGATTCAACCTATATGTAAACTGCTGTGAGAGGGACCTTTGAAAGCACAGGAATAAGTGGTTTGTAACTGAAGGAATCTTCATCATTTTCATTGTGTGTGCTTATTTGCTCAGTCATATCCGACTCTGCGACCCCATGGACTGTAGCCCGCCAGGCTCCTCTGTCCTCGAGGATTCTCCAGGCCAGAATACTGGAGTGGGTAGCCTTTCCCTTCTCCAGAGGATCTTCCCAACCCAGGGATTGGACCCAGCTCTCCCGCACCACAGGCGGTTTCTTTACCACCTGAGCCACCAGGGAAGCCCCATCATTTTCACTGCACAGCACTTTTCAGATGCAACAAACAAGCTGGCTGGGCAGTGAAAGCCAATGTGGATTGCATCATCTATATCCAAACATGATTATGAGCCCAGAGATGATAAGCCAGCAGAAACCAGCCAATGAACGACATTGCTGACAAAATCCGGAGAAGGCAATGGCACCCCACTCCAGTACTCTTGCCTGGAGAATCCCAGGGATGGGGGAACCTGGTGGGCTACCATCTATGGGGTCGCACAGAGTCGGACATGACTGAAGTGACTTAGCAGCAGCTGACAAAATCAATGTCAATACAGAATCAGTTTGACCCAAGATTCCATCATGTTACTGATGATAAACAAGGTAATACCTCCTTGGTACCCTCCAGTCTGCTTAATGCAACAGCTCCAACCTCTCACTTCTACAGTCTCTCACCAGAGTGTCTAAAAACACAGGGCTGGCCAGCTGCAGGGCCCCCTCACCTTCCTGCAGATGTTCAGGAGGAAACGCGATAGCGTGAAAGTGATTAGAACGTGAGCAGAAGGGGAAAAGGGGCCGGAGGAGGCCTCCAACCGTGCGCTGATGAGTGAAGCTGCATCTTAGAAAACGGTCACCCATGTTCTCCAGCCTCACACAGCTGGCGGGGTTTCGATGAAAGGGGACATTTCTAACAAGGGTTAATTAGAAAAAGGGCCACCGAGAGAGGGGAAGAATCACCTTTTTGGGTATTTAATAAGAGGAGAGGCTCTGCTGTGTCAATCAGAAGCAGAACTCAGGGCTGGAACCATGATGCAAAGATGGGTATAAAACAAATATGATCACAGAGCTTTTCTTAGTAGTGAAAGATCAGGGGAACAATCTGAATATCCATCAAAAGAGGACTAGTGAGGTAAGTTACAGTTCTCAGAAGAACAGCATGCAGCTGTTTCAAAGGATATAGGTATAGATTTGGCACAGAAAGTTATTTGCAACTTCCTGCTGGGTGAAATAAAACTGCTTTATGTAAAATTATATATTATGTATGCACACAAACATCTATATAGGCACAAGGAATATCTAGAATATTCACCACAGTGTTAAATAGTAGTTATTTCTGAAAGGATTACTTCTAATTATTTAAAATTTATAAATAACTAATTTCCAGGTGAGGATTTATTTCCAAAATAGAATTGAATCCATGATATAGATAGAATACTGGCATTCAGCTTTAGACTTCAGGTCCTCGGGCAGTTCTGAGCTTTGTTCACGCCTCACAAGATAAAGTAAAACTGCTTACAACTCTCCTGACATATCATCTTTGGAATGGACGATTCCATTAAGGTCTACATTGGACTTCTTTGTTTCTAAATATTTTTCTGGTTTCTGCATATTCTATGGAACTTAAAAGAAAAGTTAATTCTCACTCACCCTCGGGCTCGCCCTACTACGTCCTTCTTTTCAAGCCAGTTCTGGCCTTCTTTGTATAAGCCTCTATCATCAACTTCATTATTATCTCCTTTAGTCAGAAATTTGATGTCTCCATTGTCTCTGGAAAGCAAAACAAGGTCCTTTCAAAGATTATTTTCAGTGCAGCATCATTAGAACAATGTCAGTTTGGCCTACCCTTTACAGGCAAGGATGGGCATGGAGAAAAGCAGTCAAACATGACTTGATCTTTTTCGCCTTAAGATGCCTGCTGGCAGACAACCATTCAACTCAAGCACAGATCTAATGACAATTTCGTAGACTTAAATTCAAAAACACTGAAGCTCCCCTGTTGACCAAGACGCATGGCTTAGCATGGGGTGCCAGGAAGGCCACGATTCGCTCCAGAGTCTATTTCCATCCACTCTTTGTCCTCATGGACCAACAGGATAACATGGATTATATTCCTTTTGACTCTAGATGTGAACTGAGTACTAGATTACACTGATCTGAACATAAGGTAATTCAAACACAAGTGTTCTCTTAGCTCTTCTCAAACTTTCTTTTCCTTACCAAACGTGGGATGTGTGAATGCCTTATTTCCTTCACCACTGAGCCAAGTGGCATACAATCCAGTTTGCAAACAAACAGGAATTATGAACGGCATAAAACTGCTGTGTTAGAGACAGGTGGGAATTGTTTTAAACATTGTAAACTGGGGCTTACACAGCCCTGACACTAGAAACACAATAGTACAGCCTTATAGAACTATTAAGAGGATCTATTTTTCAATAAGACAAATGACAAAATGTGTTAAATAATTTGATAAAATACTAAAGGCCTACAAAGATGTGAAACCATGCCAAAGGGAGCTAGCTGATTTGCAGCCATGGTTATACAAGAAATTAAGAGGGAAAAAAATCTGGGCTGTTGCTCACAATTCATGTAAATTACAAAAAATGTCATTATTTCTCAGTTTTGAGCAACTTCTCATCTTTGAATATTGTTTTAAAATCAGGTGTGAGTTCTGTCACAACTATGACAGAGCATATTCCTCCGTCTGTACGTTATCAAGTACTTCGAACAAGGTAATACTAGTTGTAGTCCCAGTGTGTTAACACAAATGGAAACAGGTCATGCTAACGTTTAGAGTCGAATGAAGTGGATATTTTAAGTATCAAACATCTTTGGGGAAAACCTGGAAATGCTGAATGGAATGAGAATCTCTTATCAGAAATAGACTCACACACTTACACAAACAGTAACGAAGCATTGCTCCATTATTTAAAATATACTAATACACATACCTAATTTTAATTCTACAACGCATGCAAAAGGCTGCACTAAGATACATAAAGGTAAATGAATAACCAAATAAATAAAATGTAACATTTCACTAATCACTTGACTGTACTCTCTCAGGGAAACAATATATTTGTGCTAGAAACAATTGCTTCTGGTCCCCAAGAAGTATCCGATTAAGGTCATCACTGACATTTAAGAGAAAAGCAAAGCTGTTTTCGGGGAAGGGGTGGAATTAATGAAGGATATGCGCAATCAAATCATGGGACGGGCTAGGGAAAGGAATTTTTATTCATCCAAGGCTAATATTACTGCTAAGAATGCCAGTTGGTCCACAGTGACAAAAAGAAACAGGTAGCTTTCTGCATTTCAGGAGATAATTCTCTCACCAAAATGATCCTCAGTTACCATGAGATTTGATTTTCTTTTGAGACTCCTTCAAATAACTAATATTATGCAAGAGTACATTCCACCTTACCTGTACAGCAAGTCTGTCAAGTGCTTTAGTAAACATCAGTTTATTTCATCCTCACAGTCACCCTGGGGGTTACTGTGGGTAAAGTACTGACATTCACATCTCACCGCCTGAGTTAAGTCGCAGGTCCAAAGTCACCCCAACCACTAAATGGCAAAACTAGGAATGTAATCCAGTGTTTTTGCTACTTTGTAATCAACCATTAAGCTGTCCATAGTCTTGTCTACAAAATAAAATCAAAGAGAAGTAAAGGCTCTTTACTTTTCATGAACTTTGATTACTCTGTGAACTATTGGGATGTCGCGTCCTTCGACTTTGAAAACAACGATTTCTCCAGCTCTAATGGGGTCTTCCCGGAAATTCGTTAGGAACAGAAGGTCACCCCTATGAAAGGCTGGCTCCATGCTGCCGCTGGAAAGAAACACAAAGTCACGTCAGAAGTGTCCTGGGCTCACCAGGCAAACCTTTCAAATCACAAAGGATATTAACAAACACACTATTTGGAATGTCAACTTTTACCAACCGTCAAGCAGATCTACGAGCAATAAAACAAGCTCCAGAGATTCCCATCTGACTGCTCAAGGTGACAGTGGTGAGAAAGGGAGTGATTTCTTCTTGGATTTGAGCATGAAAAGGGCACTAGTGGCCCCTGGATGATTTGGGGTTTTTTTAATATAAATTTATTTATTTTAATTGGAGGCTAATTACTTTACAATATTGTATTGGTTTTGTCATACATCAACATGAATCCGCCACGGGTGTACATGTGTTCCCCATCCTGAACCCCCTTCCCACCTCCCTCCCCATACCATCCCTCTGGGTCATCCCAGTGCACCAGCCCTGAGCATCCTGTATCCTGCATCGAACCTGGACTGGCAATTCATTTCACATATGATATTATACATGTTTCAATGCCATTCTCCCAAATCATCCCACCCTCTCCCTCTCCCACAGAGTCCAAAAGACTGTTCTATACATCCGTGTTTCTTTTGCTGTCTCGCATACAGGGTTATCGTTACCATCTTTCTAAATTCCATATATATGCGTTAGTATACTGTATTGGTGTTTTTCTTTCTGCTTACTTCACTCTGTATAATAGGCTCCAGTTTCATCCACCTCATTAGAACTGATTCAAATGTATTTTTTTTTAATGGCTGAGTAATACTCCATCGTGTGTATGTACCACAGCTTTCTTATCCATTCATCTGCTGAGGGACATCTAGGTTGCCTCCATGTCCTGGCTATTATAAACAGTGCTGCGATGAACATTGGGGTACACGTATCTCTTTCAATTCTGGTTTCCTCGGTGTATATGCCCAGTAGTGGGATTGCTGGGTCATAAGGCAGTTCTATTTCCAGTTTTTTAAGGAATCTCCAAAAGAACTACGAATAAGCTGGACCCCTTGAAGTAAAAATCCATTTTTAGCCTTATAAGGGTTTTACATTTATCAATACAAATGCTATTTTTCACTCAGAACTAGAGACTCTGAAAGCTGGTTAATACTCCAGGGTCACTCTTGCATTCTGTCGCGTGTGTGTAATTTCCTGGAAGCTCAAATCATCAAAACAGAATCCATTGTATATGTGCTTCTGCTTTGTTTTAGTGCACGGGAAAATAAATAAGCCCTAAATACAGGGGTCTGACGACCAGCGATGAGTTAGTTTGTCGAGGGCAGGAAGGGGGAGAAAGAGCCAGTCTCACGAAGAGATGGGGGCTTTACAGGACGACGCGGGCTCACAGCAGGAGCCGCTCCAGACGCTGGTCCTCCCACCCACCAGGGCTACGGACCTCCCACCTGTCAGCACCCGAGGAAGGTGGCCAGGGGGCAGGCAGCCGAGCCTGGCCTGCAGCTACTGAGAGATTTATGTTATTGCCTTGCCATGAGGCCTGTGGGATCTTAGTTCCCTGATCAGGGACTGAACCTGCACCCTTGGCAATGAAAGCTTGAAGTCCTAACCACTGAACCGCCAGGGAATTGCCAAGAGGTTTATTTTTAAGTGAAACCATTGCCACTAAGTCTGGTAATAGATTCAGCAATCAAAAAAAGAAAATGTGAATTAAAAAGGTACAAACAGCTAGAAATAGAAATAACTAAGAGGAAAAGAAAGAGAAGATATCCAAGTAAAAACAAATTTTTTCTTCCCCCAACATAGACCACTGGATGGACATGAGTTTGAGCAAGCTCCAGGGCTTGGTGCTGGGGAGGCCTGGTGTGCTGCAGTCCATGGGGTCGCAGAGAGTCAGACACGACTGAGCGACTGAACTGATGGCCTGAATGACAACATAGAAAGTTATTTGTCCCCCCAACACAGAAATTCATCTTGTCATCTTCTGAAAATACAACATAATTGCTTCAGGGTTTCATTTTCTTTTAAAGAATGACAGTTAAAATGCTTAGGATAATTTCTTAATCTACTGCTTCATCTTTACTTCAACAAAATTCCTGAAGACATGCAGTAGGAAGAGAACCATCTCAGTCTGTGATAACAATGACCTCGTTGTTTTGTTTGTTTAAAATACAACTCCCTGAACAAGTCTTAGAGGTAGGAACCGTGCACTGCAGTTTGGCACAGAGTCATTATCGTGCCCCATTAGATCAGCAGTTCTTTGAAATGTTTAAATTACATTTAAACAACTAATAACTACTTACACTTGCTTTCTTTAAGGGACCAGGGTGTTCCCCAAGGTCACACATCCCTTGTGATGTCAACAGCTTATGCTGACCAACCAAACTGCTTTAGAATTATAAAGGATGCTTTAAAAAAAGAAAAAAGTCCCCACATGCTGCAATTTTACAATAATCTCTGCATGCAAGTGTGTCTGTGGATTGAAGAAGAGCCAGAACACCTCAGATGGAGTTCTGGTTCTGCAGAAATAACTGTGAGATGGAAGCAACGTGGCCTCACTAGACCTCAGCTACCTTACTTGTTGAATGACAGGGCCAATCTGAATTTAAGGGGTTTAATGTCTTTTTTTCCCAAAAGCCTTAAAATCCTTCTTTCAAATAAAATCTTACCAGGTAAAGTATAATCACATAAAATGCGTATACGTGGGGCTGTCACAACTGAAGCAAGGCTAAGGGGGCCCAGGAGCTTAGTCTCCTTCTCTCTCCTAGCTCATCTACCTGGCCCTTCGGGCACTCCTGGGGCACAGTGTGAACACCAGTGAGTTAGAGCCCTTCCTCAGCTGAGTGTGAGTTATGCCATCCTCAGGCTCCTAAGTTTATGAAATGCTGTATCTTTAGAAGTGGGTCCCCTGGCCAGTCACAGAGGGTGGCCCGGTGAAGCCAAGGCCAGGGCTGTCCCCCATCACGTGGCTGCAGGGCCCAGAGGAGGGACAGGGAGCCAGGGGCCTGCTGCTTCTCCTGCCCTGGTCGACTCTGACCTTGCCCACAGCACTGCCACAGCCTGCCTCTCCCCCTAGAGAGCAAAGGGGCTCCATGCCCACCTCAGGGAGACTCAACTATCTAAGGCATATTAGCATCTTCAAGCACTTGAAAGTGAAGCCGATAGCTCAGTCACGTCTGACTCTTTGAAAGTCCATGGGCTATAGTCTGCCAGGCTCCTCTGTCCATGGAATTCTCCAGGCAAGAATACTGGAGTGGGTTTGCCATTCCCCTCTCCTAGGGGTCTTCCCGACCCAGAGATCGAACTTGGGTCTCCTGCATTGCAGGCAGATTCTTTACCCTCTGAGCCACCAGGGAAGCACAAAACATTCAAAGATGGAAGTAAATCATATTACCCTAGAGCATGAGATCAACATGATGAAATGCCTATTGATAAAGAAGAGTTTTCAACAAAAGCCAGAAAAAAATGAAACCTTTTCAAAACAAGTACCAATAAAGCACGCTCTAAAGCTTATCCAACTAAGACACCGAGTTTGGGTTGTCCACGCTGCTCCTGGGTCGCCAACAGCAGCTGGACGGCTGGCGGGACCCACCTCAGCACCACCACGATGGGGCTCTCGCTGCCGGTGAGGACAATCAGGCCTTTCCAGATCATGAGCGCAGAGGACACGATCATGGCGAAGTTTAAGACCTGGTAGTAGAGCTGAAGAAAACAGGGCAAACCAGAAGTGAGGACCATGGCAGAACATCCCCTGGCCAGAAGTCGGAGAGACGCTCGTTAAAAAAAAAAAAAGCTTTAGGAATTTTTTTTTCTTTGCCTAAAGTGACTTTAGGAATTGAAACGCATTCACACAAACTACAAGATTAGGTAGAATTTCAATTTTTGACCATGGAAAGTGAAAGTGTGTACTTTGAGGTGACTGTCAAGGTTACAAAAGTGGGGACAAAAGGTGAGTTAAAATAACTAAGATATTCTGATGTAGTCAGTGAAAACAGGAAAAAAAATTACACACCATTTTTTAAAACTCTTTGGCAAAAGTGTCAATAGCAAATCATGAATCTAAATTCCCAGGTGAACAAAAAGGAAACTGGAGTGCTGAATGGATATTAAGTGTTGGGCTATAAGATATTAAACTGTTGCTTCTAAAGTAAAATCAACTTTTTGAGTCACATCAGTCTAAAGCAGAAGTTATTCACTGGAGTTCACATTCAAAAACTTGGCCACCTGTTCCGCTTGACTTACCGGGCTTAATAAACATCTGTTGTTTCATTATGAATTGCCGCTCTGATTAGGAAAGGCCCAAGTCATGGTTTTCTACAGAGATGTCCAATTTTATACAGGTTTTCAAACCACTGGGCTCCACTCTAATAAAACAAATTATACAATCTTGCCACTTACCTAATAAAGACTATGTACTAAGAATGTATTTTCCATTATGACTGTCTATGCTTGAAAAATTCATTGAGGGGAAGTAAAACCAATTCCTCAAAAAAAAAAATTTCCTTTGAGCAAGACATCTATTTGCTAAAGACAGTCAATTATATAGAAGTCTAACTAATCAATCTAATCAAGTTAGCTTCAAAACCACAGATCACCCTTCTAACAACCTACCTTTAAGTGATCTACTATCTAAGCCTAGAAGTGAAATCCTGGCGTCTACAAACAGTCATTTCGATGGAACTACTGACAAGCTGATTGGAAATACACACATTACACTGGCGCCTTTTCTTGCTCATCTCTGCCCACCGACTCGGCACTTAATCCCCCCGCAGAGTTTTGAAGCAAGCCCGCACTCAGTCTTTGGCAAGCAAAGATGAAATAACCAACGTTTCAGCATTTTAAACAAACATTTCAGACCAGATATTGTGACTGGCAGGGCAGCAGAAATGCCAAAGGCTGTTTTTCTTCCTCTCTTCCTCACTGCAGAAACAAAGAGTCCTTGTTTTTGCAAGTGGTTCTTTCCTTAATTAACAGTAAGCAAGGGCAGCAGAAAAAGGAGGTGCCGCTTCCAAGACTGGTGGGGCGAGCATGCCTGAAAAGGTGTCATAGGATGCTATTTTGGAGGGAAAAAGAAAAAAGACAAAGCTTAAAAAAAAAAAAAGTACCAGCAGGCATCAGATTTGAGCTTTTGAATTTTAATTAGAATACTAGCAAAATGTAGGCAATTGCAAACTAATGGGGCTTATCACTCAGAGTGGGAGCACACAGAACTTTTCAAAGGCAAACCGACAGGGTTTGACACACTCCTCAGAAGACCTTCACCGACAGTGTGCAGTTGATAATTGGGACCAGTTTTAGACATTTAAAAGACCTACCCAATTAAATTTAGATTTTTCATTAAGTCTCTGCTTGGGGTTGGGGGTTGGGGTGGGGGAAGGTGAGCTGACTTCCCTGGTGGCTCTGGGGTAAAGAATCCACCTGCCAGTGCAGCGGATGCAGGTTCGATCCCTGGGTCGGGAAGATTCCCTGGAGAAGAAATTGGCAACCCACTGCGGCATTCTTGCTGGGGCAGTTCCATGGAGCCTGGCGGGTGGCAGCCATGGGGTACCAAGCAGTCGGACATGACGGAGCGACTCAACAACAAGAGCGTCCTGGAGGATTTTCTTGTAACAGCACCAAGGCTCAGGGCATTAGCTGTTGGCTTTTCAAGCTATGATAATCTCTTGCCGCAACCCATCTTCATCACACAAGCTCCCAGGAACTCATCTGACACGCACCCCTAGAGACAACCAGGTTTCTCAACCCCATTCACAGGATGCTAGTCCCCGACCCCGCAACACTACTGCGCTCGTCTGAAATTCAACTTGGAAGAGAGAGAGAGAGGGAGACGCAGGCTGGCTAAGGGGAGGGCAAGCAGGAAGTCTTCCTCGCAGGTCCTCCCAGGAGGGGTGAGAGGTGAAGCCCAGGTGCCCGAAGCGAGCCGTCTCCGAGATTCAAGGCGCTGCCAGAGCAGGGAGTCTGAGAAGGAGACTAGGGAGGACCCCTGGAAGCCCTTCCGGAACACGGGCTCGGTCCCCAGTGACGGAGAAGGACCGGCGCGCTCTCCCGCACCAGGCGCCCCGTTTGGTCCTGAGTCCCCGGGAAGGGCAGACGCTGCGCCGGGGGTGGGAGGAAGCAGGGGACCGCTCCCCTCTCTCGGAAGCTCTCCCGCCGAGCCTGCCGCTCCCGCCCGGCCCCGGGCCCACCGGGCGGCCCCTCGGGGTCCCCCGCGGGAGAGCCCGCTCCCCCCGCCCCGCCTCCTCAACCNCCAACCGTTTCATCCTGTCATCCCCTTCCACCTTCAGTCTTTCCCAGCATCAGGGTCTTTTCAAATGAGTCAGTTCTTTGCATCAGGTGGCCAAAGTATTGGAGCTTCAGCATCTGTCCTTGCAATGAATATTCAGGACTGATTTCCTTTAGGTTGGACTGGTTGGATCTCCTTGCAGTCCAGGGGACTCTCAAGAGTCTTCTCCAACACCACAGTTCAAAAGCATCAATTCTTTGGCACTCAGCTTTCTTTGTAGTCCAGCTCTCACAGACTAACGTAAACTTAATCATGTGGTGCCTCCAATTGTAGCTGCTATTCCAGGTCTTTACCTGAGCAAATCAGCAGAGCCCCGGCACTCGGCACATACCTATTGACCGAAATAAGTCTTTTCTCTGTACCAATTTGTAAGGACCACCAGAAGCAATTTGCTTTTACCTGGAAAAGCCATCAATATACCCTCACAGTCTTGCCTTGGAATTATGTCAGTTTGGGGGCTTCCCTGGTGGCTCACATGGAAAAGAATCCGCCTGCAGTGCAGGAGACCTGGATTCAGTCCCTGGGTTGGGAAGATCCCCTGGAGAAGGGCATTGCAACCCACTCCAGTATTCTTGCCTGGAGAATCCCATGGGCAGAGGAGCTGGCGGGCTACAGTCCACGGGGTCAAGAAGAGTCAGACAGACTGAGTGACTCACTCGTACACACATCCTACAGTCTGCCATGATGTTGTTCCCAGAGATCTTGATCGTTAGGACACTCTGAAAAAATATCACATTGCTAAAATTATACTGGCTGGAGCTGATAAATATGGAGTAGTAAATACTATTTTTTTTTTTTGGCTGCACCACACAGCCTATGGGAACATAGTTCCCTGACCAGGGATTGAACCTGGGCCCCAGGTCACTGCAGTGAAAGCCCAGAATCGTAACCCCTAGGCCACCAGGGAACTCCCAGGAAGTAGTAAGTAGTTTTGATGCTTCAGTCAGAAACGCACCAACTAGAGGGAGTGAGAAAAAAGCAAAAATTTCACTTTTGTCATCCTAGTCCTGTTTCTGAAAGTTCAGTAGTCTGGATCATGTGGAGCGATCCCTTTCCAGGTGAAGGACAAGTTGTGGCACCTCTAAACAACCACCTTGAATAAAGAGAACAACACTGGGAATAAAGAGAACAGGAATAAAGAATAAAGAGAACAACACTGAAGTACTTTCAGAATTTGGAGGCCGCTTTGAGTGTGTTACACCAACCCACCTACAAAGTGACCGTAAGCCTGCCAGTTTTAAAGGGAACCATAACAAGGGAAGATTCCGCAGCCAATCCAGATACAGTGTAAGCTGCTCTACCACTTAGATTGTGTGAGCCAACAGACACAAGAATAACGTGGAATAATACAACATCAGGGTGTTGACGGCAAATAAGAATGTTTTTGCAAACTCTAGCAAGCACCAAAACAGCATCACCGAGCAGGCCTTTAGGATTTCGGAGTTAATGTGTACCCTCTTCAGCAGACACCTACTCTCCTTTTATTTATTTATTTATTTTTTGCCATCCCGTGTGGCTTGCATGTTCTCCAACCAGAGCTTGAAGCCATGCCTCCACGGTAAAAGTGCCAAGTCCTAACTGCTGGACTGCCAGGGATCTCCTATAGATACCTAAGAGAAACAGCTTCTGTATTGGTCCTCAGAAAAGCCTTAAAGCCCAACTGTGGTACATTAGTCAACCATGCAGCCCCAGTTTTCCATCAGGCACCAGGCATTTTTAGGACCCACCTGGCTACAAGGACAGGTACATGCAGGCACACAGATCCTCCGGTGGAATGGAAACTAACGAGACCAGAGACCTTTT
This sequence comes from Redunca redunca, assembly GCA_006410935.1. Lineage (NCBI taxonomy): Eukaryota > Metazoa > Chordata > Mammalia > Artiodactyla > Bovidae > Redunca > Redunca redunca. The sequence continues at coordinate 153,112 of SJYQ01001678.1, forward strand.
CCCGCCGGAGCTCGGTGGGCGGTCTTCCCCCAGTCTCTTCTCTCTTGCTGATTTGTTTCCAATGTATGCTGCAATGAGTGTGTGTGTGTGTTGGTAGTTCTATAAGATAAAATGCCAAGAAATTGAATTATTGAGCCAAATGTATGAACCCTTAAACTTTTAAATTCACAGACACTGTTGCCACAGATCTGCCTTTCAAACACAATACTCTGTGCGCTCAGGTCTGGGTGATTTCAGAGCCTGAATCACCCGCTATTGACCATTTGCTCCATTTAGAATCACAACCTCTAATACTTGAAAGGGACTGAGAATCCATCTGGGTCAACTTTCAACCCCCAGCAGGCAGCCCCTCTGAAACGCTGGACAGCCATCAAGCCTCTAGTGAAGCATTGTGCTCAGTCCCTCAGGTGTGCCTTGCTCTCTGCAACCCCATAGACTGCAGCCCACCAGGCTCCTTTGTCTGCGGAATTCTCCAGGCAAGGATCCTGGAGCGGGTTGCCGTTTCCTCCTCTAGTGGATCTTCCTGACCCAGGGACCAGACGCTTGTCTCCTGCCTCTCCTACACTGCAGGTGGATTCTCTACCGCTGAGCCACCTGGGAAGCCCCCTACATTCTCTTAAGTTTGCCAAATCCAAGCACATGCCCTGGGTGGCGCAGCCTCTCCTCTGCTCTTGTCTGCCCTCTGAATCCCCTCGCCCCCCACCCGGGACTGCAGGAGCAGACACAGTTCCAGGTGGGAGTTTCAACTCTCAGTTTCTAAGTTCAAGTTGCCTCCTACAGACTGATGGTGTTGCAAACCAACAGCATCCCTGCTTCACCTGGGCTTCGTGGAGAGAGAGAGGACTGATGCTTAAATGAGCACAAACAGGAAGCCTTGGAATCTGCTCAACCCTGGCAGGAACACTGGAGGCTGGCGGGGTAGGAATGAGTCCCGCCTCTCGGACCTGAGTCAGCCGCACAAAGTTCATGTACCAGACATCAGCTTTCTGAGCCACTCCCTGCCTTCGCCGGCTTCTTCATCTGTGGAAGGATGTGTCTCAGAATGACTGCACTGGGATCCAGGGGTGTCATCATCAGAAGGTGGAAGTTTGGGCTGCTTCTCTGCCCTCCTCAATCTCTCTCCCACTCTGATGCCTAACAAGCCACTTCTCAAACTGCCACTCTCTTCTCTCTGAGCTCACTCTCCTGAATGCCTCCCTGTGCCTTCCAGCTGTTACAACCAGCTGTGAGGAATGTGTGCTAAGAAATGTGTCAGGAATAGTAAGAGGAGGGGGGATGGAGGAGGAGAGAGAGAAAGAGAGGAACGAGAAAGGAAGGAGGCAGGCGGGGAGGAAAATGACATTCATTAACCAAAGGTGCTGTTTCAGTGTGTGCCCCCTGTCATTTGACTGTTGTGAGAAGGTGCAATTTGGCTTCTAAGTTTATTTTAATGCCTGCTCATTCGCTTCAGTCGTGTCCGACCGACTCTATGCAACTCTGTGCTCCTCTGTCCGTAGGACTCTCCAGGCAGGAATACTGGAGTGGGTTGCCACGCCCTCTTCCAGGGGATCTTCCCGACTCAGGGATCAAACCTGTGCCTTCTGCCTCTCCTGCATTGCAGGCAGATTCTTTATCCACTGACCCGCTGGGGAAGCGCACGTTTACCTATATACTCTACTTAAAAAAAAAAAAAAAGCTGTGAAGCTCAATACCTTCTGCGAGAGTTCGATAGACATGGGAAACAAGCCTCTGTGATGCTGGGGACCCTGGAATAAGACTCGGGACTTCTGGACTGCCCTCCCAGCTGTGCCCACACTTAGCAGCATCACCATGAACCACCCATCTTTCTCCTTGGGATGCAGTATCCTCATCTATACAAACATCGTTGTGACCTCTGAGGTCCTGTGGCAAGTATAACCCTCAGAATCATAGCCACCAGGGAACAAAAGCAAAAATCTACTTTCCCATAACTTAGAAAAGTTGTATTAAAGCCCCTTCCTGCCTGGTTTGCAGAAACTGAGTGTAGTGACTTTCGGTTTCAAAACTAGGTCAACTTTTGAGATTTTTGAGAAACTCTCTCGCGCCCCTCCCTTTCCTCTCCAGATGGCAGCTGAGGTTCGGGAGGAGCACCCTGAGTTTCAGGGGCTGCTGTCTGCCTCTGCCTCTCTCTCCTGATCCATCTCACGCCTGTTCTAGCATCTTCGGGAAGGCCGTCTGTCTCACCACGTCCTTAGACGCGGCCTCTTCCACTGCTGAGTCATCAGTGTCTGTCCTCCCCGCCCCCACTGAAGCGCCCAAGGTCCCGACATGGCCTCCGGCCTTCAGGTGCAGCACGGATCTCCTCCGGCCCCAGATGTTGGGGCTTTGGGTCCACCAGCCCTCTGTCTTTTGGTCTTTCTTGACCAACTTCCAAGTGCTTCTGACTGCCACATGGGTTTTGGTGGTGTTGTAACTCAGTGTCATCTGGCCCTAAAGCCCCCTTGTCTCTGCGCCGTTATCCCTACACCATGGTGGCTCAGGGACGCCGGCACGCCCTCAGAGATCCAGGCGATGCACTTCCGCTATGGAACTCTCCATCTTAGAAGAGCCTGCCTCTCACCTTGCCCTGCCTTCAGGCCTCGCCTGGAAGGGACGCGAAGAGGGCCCTTGATAATCCCTCCTGATTCCCCTCCGCGCTTTCCTCCCGTTCCCTCTTGCAGAACTCTGAAGAGGAGGCGAGGAAAGAAATGAATCCTGCACAACTTTTTGGTTTCGTATCTAAATGGTAACTTTGATCTTAGGAGTCAACAATTCACCACCTGAATCTCACGTTTTGAAATGACCTCCAATCCCTCAAAGTGGGGACTCAATCTTGACCGTCTATGATGCGACAAGTAACCTTGGGGAACAAAGGAGGAGATGAAAAAGCAGGACGCGGAGAGGAGAGCAAAGCTACTCACAGTACCCAGGACAGTTCTGTGACTTGACTTTCTAAGGATGACGTCTCGGTTTAAATTTAAGGATTTGTTGATCTTAAAGAAACTCGTTAAAATGCATATATTTAGTGAATTACTTGCCACTGGCGTTGTTCTGGAACTTGGGAATTCAACAGTGCCTGAAGCAGATATGGTTCTTGCTTACATGGCATTTTCACCTAGTGGAGAGAGAGAGAATGAGCAAGTAAAAAAAATGAAGAATTAGGATAATTTAGATTTTAATTTTTAAAATGTACTTTATTAAAGTATGGTTGGTTTACACTGTTGTGCTAACTTCTGCTATACAGAGAAGCAATGCAGTCATACTTTCGTATTCTTTTCCGTTATGTTTATAACAGGGTATTGAGTATGGCTCCCTGTGCTATGGCGTAGGAGCTTGTTGTTAGGATAATTTTAGACTTTTATAACGTCATGGGTGATGAGGAGCCAGCCATGCCATCTAAATCTTGGGCACGTTTGGTATCTGAGTTCATGGGGACCCTCCGGGAAAGGAGAGCCCTGGGGTCTTCAGAGCAGCAGCAGGACCTGGGAGACGGAGCCGGGCAGTGTCCACATGGCCCCCGCGTGGCAGGAAGTACCGCTGTCACACGTCAGCCCTCAGGCCGGGGACATGCAGGACCGGGATGGACCCAGTAGGAGAGTGGGGCAGAGCCAGGCCTGCCGGCGGGCCGTCAGCAGGGCCAGCCTGTGTTCCGGCGGGACGCCGACGGCAGCTCCAGGGCCCAGTGCAGCTGCTGCCGACAGTGGCCGCCCCCGTGACCACCCACCCCGGGCCAGGGGTGGACAGAGCCCCCGCAGTGAGTTTCCGCCTGCGCTTTCGGCTTTGGGCGTCCTTCCCTCGATGCCTGTAGCGGCGTGCAGCCATGCCTCTTCCACGAGCCAGGAAAGAACAGACCTTGTGTTTCTAGAAAGAGGGAAGGAGAGCCTGGGGTGATGCACAGGGCAGAGATGAGGGGCGGAGTGGGCGCCCTGAACCCGTTTGAGCTCCGTCTTCCAGAAGTTCCAGGCGTGGCTTGTTTCTGTCCTGGGTTCCCCGAGACCCCTGGTATCTTTATAATAAAGTCCCCTTTGGGGTTCTTTTCGATTTCAACTGGATAAAACTTCCTAGACGGTAGCTCCCTGGTAAAAAAAAAAAAAAAGCAAAAACAAAAACCTGCCTGCCACTGCCAGAGACTCTGGTTCAATCCCTGGATCAGGAAGATTCCCCTGGAGAAGGAAGTGGCGACTGACTCCAGTATTTGCCTGGGAAACCCCATGGAGAGAGGAGCCTGGTGGGCTACGGTCCATGGGGTCCCAAAGAGTTGGACACGACTGAGCGCACGGGTAAAGGATGAAGCTGGATTTCCGTCACTGGCTTGATCAGTCGTAAAGTCTTCATCAATAGAGAACTTGTCAAATTGTACAGGTGGACTTAGATGGAAGACCGTGCTGGAAGGGAGGGGCTGGCTTCAATAGGGAGCATTCTTCCTTTCCTATCTACAGACCCCTCCTCCCCCAGGGTCTCTCTGCAGCCTCCTGAGGAGAAGCACCGCAGTCTGCTGCCTGAGGATACACTCAGGAGCCAATCTAGGCATAAGCTGCTACACTGGTCAGGGAACAGATGGTACCTGGGGTGTTACTTAATTTCATTAGCGATTTTGCATTTGCCAAAATATGTTTTTGCCAGAAGTGCCCATATCAGGGTTGCTTGTTTGTTAACACTGAACGAGATCCCAGGGAGCTCCGGAGCAGGTCGCAGCCACCCGGCAGATGGTCCCCCAGTCTCCGCAGCAGGAAGGAAACACGGGGGCCCCACAAGGCCAGGGCTCCCTGCCCACCCCACCCCGTAAGCCTCCCCAACACCCCACCTTCCAGACCCCATGCTGCCCCCTCGCACCCCTCCTGGGGGGAGGCATCAGTTCTCTGATGGTCCTGCCTTTCCTCCTTCACGACCCTCTCAACGGTACTTAGGCCGCCACTCTCTCCCCTTAAACATGTGGCAGAAACTAATACTCATTCCACGACGTTTGAGCTAACTTCTAAGGGCTCTTCTTTGAAGCAATTTCACTTCTTCAGGAAACTTTGTTGCATATAGTAATGGGTTTAAATTTGCCTAAAGGAACCTCTCAGCGATGCAGAAAATGCATCTGAGGCAGAACTCTGTCTTCATCGGCAGCTTCACTCTCCAGGAGGAGCTGAGTCCTGATGAGTTCAAGGACCTTCTCGAGGCCTCCTTCACCGGCCAGCGTGCCCCCAGGGGGACTTTAGTCCTCTTCTGGATTGGTGTGTTTATGAGTATGCTTTCAAACACCAGAACTACATATTCCAAATAAGAGTCCCAATACCTGCCTTGTCCCTGAGTGCAGAAGTCACTTAAGAGTGGTGATTTTGTCATCTATTAACATGTGCGTGCATGCATGCTAAGTCGCTTCAGTCATGTCCGACTCTCGGCGACCCCACGGACTGTAGCCCGCCAGGCTCCTCTCTCCATGGGATTTCCCAGGTGAGAATACTTGAGTGGGTTGTGATTCTCTTCTCCAGGGATCTTCCCAAGCCAAGGATCAAACCCATTGCAGGCGGATTCTTTATTGATGAGCCATGGGAGAAGCCTCTATTAACAAGATACTTTTGGCTTAACAAAGTTACATAATCGTATAGGATCTAGAAATGATCTTTATGGTCAAGAGTTGTCAGAATTGTCTGGGTTGCAAGTGACAGAGATCCAACTCAAAGTTGATTATTCACAAAGGGGCGTTTATTGGTTTTACATCCTTCCAGGGAAAGAGCTGGGCGATTGGGCCTCAGGACTCAGGGTCTTTCCTCCCATCTCCCCCCGTTTCCTCTTCTCCCCTTTACCCCTTTCTCTCCTCTCCCTCAGAGAAGGCAATGGCACCCCACTCCAGTACTCTTGCCTGGAAAACCCCATGGATGGAGGAGCCTGGAAGGCTGTATAGTCCATGAGGTCGCTGAGGGTCGGACATGACTGAGCGACTTCACTTTCACTTTTTACTTTCATGCATTGGAGAAGGAAATGGCAACCCACTCCAGTGTTCTTGCCTGGAGAATCCCAGGGACGGGGGAGCCTGGTGGGCTGCCGTCTATGGGGTCGCACAGAGTCGGACACGACTGAATCGACTTAGCAGCAGCAGCTCCTCTCCCTCTCTCCCTGGCCCTTCCCACTCCTTTTCTGCCTCTCTTTCCATCTAGCTCAGTTGGTAAAAGTCTGCCTGCAGTACAGGAGACCTGAGTCCAGTCCCAGGTCGGGAAGATCCTCTGGAAAAGGAAATGGCAACCCGCTCCAGTGTTCTTGCCTGGAGAGTCTCATGGACAGAAGAGCCTGGTGGGCTGCAGTCCATGGGGTCGCACAGAATCAGGCATGACTGGGCGACTAACACTTACTTCCATCTTCCAAACATGTCAGGTTCATTCTCTCAGACTAACTTTCTCCATGTGCCCGTCTTCAGGGGCTGAAGGGAAATGAAACATTTAATCCCAGAGGGAACATGATGGAGGACTCTAACTGGTTTGGGATCTGTGCCACGCCTGTGGTCAGGGGTGGCAGGAAGTCATGACTAGAGCCCTTCCAGAACTTCATGACTGGGCGCTACTGGGGGACAGGGACCCTTCCCCAAAAGAGCATGTTGTTCCTGTGAGATGAAGGGGCTTCCGTGCAGTACCAGGGAACAGACACCCACTTTGGAGGGGCCTCTGCATTTTGCAGAAGAAGAGGCAGAGGCTGAGAGAAAGGGTGACTTCTCTGGGCTTATTTAACCAGTCAATAGCAGATTCCAACTAGAAAGAACTGACATCTTCTGGGTACAATTACGTCGTTTCCATTCCAAACATGGAGACAAAATTCTGACAGCTAGTCTGAGACTGGGGCAGAATACTTGAAACCAGGACTGAACTGGAAAATCTAGAACTTTTCCTTTAAAAACCAACTATACCCCAGAATAGCACTTCCCATATGGTGGGCACTCAGTTTCACAACCTGGAAGGTTTCTGATTTTCTCTTTAATCTGAATTTCTCATCCTGTCCTTGCTAGCCTTTGCATGGGGCAAACTCCAGGCTCAGAGCTTCACGGTAGCACAGTTAGGACCACAAGCTCAGTCCCAGAGCTGTTCCCTTGGGGTCTGTTCATCACACTTGGTCCCCAAGCAGGAACAAGTGGGCCTCTGAGAGGGAGGGAAGTGCAGACCCTGCCTTGAAGGAGAAAGCCCGCAGGGCGGGGTCCTCCAGCCAGGGCCGGCTCGGGCAGGCAGCTGTTTTATTGCAGATGCAGTTTTTTACCCGTGAACGGATTCAGCCACGCTGAGGTTCCAAGTGTCACTCTGGGGAGGTGGAGCCCCGTTCCAAGGTCACAGGTGTAAAGCCTTGTACCAAGGCCGAAGATACGAGTCCTGTATCACGGTCATCTCTGGAACTGACTGAGCTCCGTAGCAACTGTTGCTATGAGCCTCCCCGACTTAAACCGGCCAGCTTCCTGACTTGTATTAGGTGCAATACCCACCCTATAGCACCCTAACCAATCACCTAATGCCACCCTTCCCATGGGAATTTTCTTTCTTGAGGCTATGTAAATTGGCTACTAGCCTATGAAAGGGGTGGGCTCTCTTTTAGCCTGTCTGCTGTTCTAACAGCGTCTCCCACTCTAATAAACTCTATTCTCCTCTCATCCTGCCTTGTGTCTGGAAATTCTTTTCCAGTGCGCACACCGATCGCCACAGGGCAGACCTTGGTGTGGGTATGAAGACCCTGCCTCCTGAGGATCCTCTCTTCTTCCTTGGTGTCCACCCCCACTCGCGAGCTAGAATTCAGCCTCTGGGCTGCCCTGTGGCTGCCCAAACTCTCCTCCTCCCTGCCCCAGCCCCCTCCCATCCACTGGGGCCCTAGGTAAACCATCAGCGTGGATGATGGAAACCCACAGAGGCGATTTCCTCGAACAAGAAGGTCCAGTTAGCAAAAATATAGTGAACCCCAGTGCTTAAAAAGTCAATTGGACAGACTTCCATTTTGATCAAGATGACAGATTAGAGATTGAGAGAGACCTCTTTCCACACAGCGCACTGAACTTTTTTTTTGAGATTTAATGCACGGTTGAACTGTCAGGAAAGGAAAGGAATCCCTCAGAGAGCAGAAATGATAATAAAGCTTGAACTCAGAGGACCAGCAAACACTGTTGCTGATACATTTTGATCCCTGGTGGCTGAGGGCTTGGATGTTAAGGGATTGCACGCACTGAAGATAGGAATATCCAAATATATGTTCCAAAATGTTTAAAAAATACAGTCTCATTCAAATACATAGTAAGTGCACGTCAAAGTTTTCTGTAACTCATTAACAAGAGAACCAGCAGACTGACAAAGCCACTTTAAGAGAAGATACAAGAAATCTGTGTGAGTAAATGGATAGATAATAGAATGTTGGGTTATGAGTGCTAATTTGTATATATTTTTAAACATTTAATTATTTATGGCAGCGTGGGGTGACATGCCGGATCTCCTCTTTGCTGGGGCATGAGGGATTTTTTGCTGCAGCGGGCAGCCCTCTCTCTGCTTGTGGCCACAAGGGCTTAGCTGCCTGTAGGATCGTAGCCTCCTGACCAGGGATCGTACCTGGGTCCCCTGCATTCATTGGAAGGCAGATTCTTAACCACTAGACCACCAGGGAAGTCCCTAAATTTTTTAAATGTCTTAATATCCTATAGGGCACAAAAACTCATAACTTTTGGATTTATGTCCTTTACCAACAAAAATCATTTGCATCTCATCAGCAATTATTTTCTACAGACTAACACCTTTCCTCTTTTCATTTTTAAAATTGGAGTATAATTGTTTTACAATGTTGTGCTGGTTTCTGCTGTACAACAGCACGAATCAGCCATGAGTGCACATATAATCCCTCCCTCTTGAGCCTCCCAACATCTAACTTTACAGATTGAAGGTTCTGGGCCCTGATCAGTAGGAAATAGTAACAGGGACAAAGTTGCATTCTCCTATCTAGAGTGTCAGACGATCTCTGGGAAGCTTGTAAGACAGTTCCCCAAAATGACAATGAAATTAGGGCCTTTCACTGTTGGGCTTGTGACAAGTGATTGATTCTCAAATATGTCATTCCTCTGCTAAGTTGCTTCGGTCCTGTCTGACTCTTTGCAACGCTATGGACTGTAAGCCACCAAGCTCCTCTGTCTGTGGGATTCTCCAGGTAAGAATTTTGGACTAGGTTGCCACTGCCTCCTCCAAGGGGATCTTCCCAACCCAGGGATTGAACCCCTGCCTCTTAACGTCTTGCGCACTGGCAGGCGGCTGCTTTACCACCAGCACCACCTGGGAAGCATCTTAAGTTGTGCGTCCTGCCATTGACAGGGATGGGGCAGAAGTCATTAGGAAAATCTGTCCTTCTCTTCTAACACGGTAACCTTCCCTGCATCTTCTGACTGTCTTAGGGCGTCTTCCTCTGAATGATTAAAGATGATCTGCCCTTGGAAAGGGCTTCCCAGGCGGCTCTAGTGGTAAAGAACCTGCCTGCCAACACAGGAGACATCAGAGATGTGGGTTTGATCCCTGGGTCGGGAAGATCCCGTGGAGGAGGGCATGGCACCCCACTCCAGTACTCTTGCCTGGAGAATCCCATGGACAGAAGAGCCTGGCGGGCTACAGTCCATAGGGTCACACAGAGTCAGACACGACTGAAGTGGCTTCGTGCACACTCGGAATAAGCATCTATACACACCTGCTCCCGGGATTTGGTGAGCAGCCTCCCTCAGCTCCTCCAGTCAGTTGAACTGACTTTCAATGTGCAAAACAATGTATTTCCCATCACTTTGTTTGCCTTGCTCGTTAGAGGCCTTTGTACTAATACAGGATTCCGGTTATTTAGCTGGCGGAGAAAGCAACAATATTCTCGGGTTGTTTGCCTCCACGAAGCCAGCTGAAGTGCTATTAGCTAGAAGCGTGTTCCTGAATTGAAGCATGGCGGTTAAGAAGGGCCAACCTCTGCAAACAGCCAACAAGGTCCAGGTGGTGAAAATCAGGGAGACGCTGTGTTGCAATCACCTGTTTGTCTGGGAACCAGGTGGCCGTCTCTGGGGAGCCCTTTACCCTCCCCTAAGCCTGCTGCACTTGGCACTGATCACCGAGCTTGGCAGCAGCTGGTTTTCGCCCCGCCTCTTCTCATGCCCTGTGCCAGGAACGCAGAAGGTACGGAAAACAGAGTCTCGGGGGTCAGTTCACCCACTGCCGCCTCCGCGTTCCCAGTGGGTCTTCTGTTGAAGAACAGGATTGTTTAACGTGTCGTTCCGGACTCGGTCCTTCCCGCCCAGCCATCTGCCTTGGCCTCACAGTCTGCAGCAGGGACACCAGAGTCTGGCCTGGAGTTGCTGCCCTTGCTCTGTCCAGGGACAGGTGTATTCATTCTAGGGTTGACTCGCCAAAGGCTTCCCAGGGGGTGCTAGGGGTAAGGAACCTGCCTGCCAACACAGGAGATTGAAGAGCTGAGGGTTCCATCCCGGGGTCTGGAGGAGGGCATGGCAACCCACTCCAGTATTCTTGCCTGGAGAATCCCATGGAGCCTGGTGGGCTACGGTCCATAGGGCCAGAAAGAGTTGGACACGACTGAAGCGATTTAGCATGCAGTGAGGACCAAAGTGAGTCAGGACCTGCGAGAGAAAGAAGAAAGAAGCTGAGGCAGATCAGTCTTCAGGTGCTCACTGAATGGTCTGGAATGAGGTGCTTATTTGTACCAGAGGTCAGCAGGCTGACCAGATGCCTTTTCTTTGGCTGTTTCGCGTCTTAGTTGCAACATAAGTCATCTTTGGTCTTCATTGAGAACTCTTAGTTGTGACATCAGGGGTCTCGTTCCCTTAGGAACAAGATAATACCACCTTAGGCCTTCCGAATCCACCTAACTTCAGCAGCTGTCCCTCCTCATTTTATCCAGATTTAACACACGTGCGTTCTCACTTCCATCCACACGAGCCCCAGCTGGCTCCTGTCTGGGGTTTTTCTCAGGCTGGGGATTTTGCTCGGTTTTTTTAGCACAGGTTTTTAGCACTGACTCTTGACATTTCCTTCCTAACCAAGGATCTTCCACACCCAAGCTTGACTCTCCCCTTCAACCGCTCTATATGTCTTTATATGTCTGACTCTAGCATTCCCAAGCAATGGGATGCTGGAAATCAGACTAACACCCAGGAATCGGTGAGAAAGAAGGGGGTTGAGGCAAGCAAGGCAGAAAGTTAAGACAGAGCCTGAGAAGAACAGGGACTTTGGGGAGGAAGGCAGGGCAGTCAGGGGCTGAAGGACAAGAGGAATCCTGGCCAAGCAGGGGACCCGGGGAGAGGCAGGTTAGGAACCCAGGGACAAGTCTGGCCACTGTCCCAGCACCGTATTTGGGGCGCTGCTGTGGAACAGATAAAAGACCCCGGAAGTGAAAAACAAGACGGCCGTGACCCTAAAGCAAACATTTAGCCCATCAGAGGAACTTTTGAAGAACTCTTCTTGCGGACTTCCCTGATGGCCCAGTGGTTAAGAATCCAACTTGCAATGCAGGGGCTGTGGGTTCGATCCCCAGTCAGGGAACTACATGCCTTGGAACATCTAAGCCTGCGAGCTGTAACTAGAGAGAAAGTCCTTGAGCCACACCAAAGATCTCCGTGCTACAGCTAAGACCCAGCACAGCGAAAAAGAAGAACTCTTTCTCAAGGAAGGGTCAAGGCTATGGAGATGGGAGGTGGGTAAAGGCACCTGCCTGGGCATGGAAAAAGGGCAGAGTCCGGGATGAAGGCAGCACGTGGGCGCCAGTCTCCACTTGGTCCCCTCCCTGCCTTAGCCCTCAGCCAGGCCACGCAGGGGTGTTGGGAGCAGCCCCACATGCCCAAGTGAGCCACCAGCCTTATTCCAAATGAGGCCCCAGTCCCGGTGAGGGGGTGTCCCTGTGGCCAAGGGGCAGGTATTAGGGGGAATGTGGCTTCTAATGGGCCACAGTCTCCGTCTGCATATGACCAGCTTTGCTCTCGGGGCCTGTAATCTACGGGGCTAAGGGCTGCCTTCTATTCTCTGAATTCAGATTAGGAGCAAAGGCCCCAGGAATCAGCCAGCCCTGGTTCAAACCCGTCTCTGTCAGTTGCTAGCTGTGTAGTCTTGAGCAAGTTACTGAGTCTCAGTCCCTTCATCGGAATTATGGAAATGATAGCAGTGACTCAGTTGAGGTTTAAGTCAGAGAGTCCATCTTAAAGGGGTTAGCACGTCTTCAGGTGGACGGTGGATCTTCCATCCATGTGACCACCTTGATGGGCTCAGCTCCACGCCTGATAAAGCTATCACCCTCCTCCGCTCCCCTCTGGAAAGCAGCCCTCATCTTGCTTACCAAGCCCACCCTCTTGCTCCCAGCAACAAGTGAAAGTTCTCTCCCTGTGCCAGTGGACCAACGCAGACCCCATTAGACACTGGCTGTGAGATGCTGGTGAGACTCATTTCTGTGGGTGGCTGGAAGGAGACCGCGTTGCCCTCTCCCCCGATCTCAGGCACCGCAGCAGCTCCCTGCCCGTCCACGGGTCAGAGAAGCAGCTTGTTCTGCGTCCTTTAATGCTTTAGCAGGACACGGCATAGAAACACTGTAATGCAAGTAAGCTGGTTGACCGAAGAAACACTGGGAATTGCATTCTTTCAGAGCCTGTCTGCCTCTGAATTCAAGAGGAGCAGGTAACTACGAGCAGATGACATGGGTGTTACTGAATTCATAAACAGCCGGCGCATCTCTGCCCACACGGCCAGCCTCTAGGCAGACTCTGCCTAGATTATATGGAGCAAACATGTCTGTCTCTAATTGTTGAGTCGGGAAGGGCTAAGTGCTTCTATTGGCACGTGTGTTAAAGAAATAGACATGGATTTCTGGTAAGCTACATTAAAGGATTTTTAAAAATTATTTTATTGAAGTATGGTGGATTTACAATGTGCTAATATCTATTGTACAGCAAAGTGATTCAGTTATACAGATATACATTCTTTCTCACATTCTTTCCCACTATGGTTTATCACAGGACATTGAATATCATTCCCTGTGGTGCCAGGAGGACCTGCTGTTTATCCCGACGTGGCAGTCTGCATCTGCTCCCCTCAGAACTGATGCTTGTTGACTTGTTTCTGGCTGGTGCGGCCTGCGTTGCTGCGGGCCTTTCCTCTCTGGCGAGCAGGGGCTGCTCTGGTTGCGGTGTGTGGCCTCTCATTGCAGCGCCCTCTCGCTGCGGAGCACAAGTTTAGGGCGCGCGGGCTCCACATGCCCCGTGGGCCCCCCAGTTGTGGCTCCCAGGCGCTAGGGCACAGGCCCAGCAGTCGTGGGGCACAGGCTTGGTTGTTCTGCAGCATGTGGGATCTTCCCAGGTCAGGGATCAAACCCGTGTCTCCTGCATTGACCGGCGGGTTCTTTACCACTGAGCCACCAGGGAAGCCCCTGGAGAAGACTCTTGAGAGTCCCTTGGATTACAAGGGGATCCAAACAGTCCATCCTAAAGGAAATCAACCCTGAATATTCATTAGNTGGAAAAGACTCAGATGCTGGGAGGGATTGGGGGCAGGAGGAGAAGGGGATGACAGAGGATGAGATGGCTGGATGGCATCACTGACTCGATGGACGTGAGTCTGAGTGAACTGTGGGAGTTGGTGATGGACAGGGAGGCCTGGCGTGTTGCGATTCATGGGGTCAGAAAGAGTCAGACACAACTGAGCTGAACTGATCACATATGCATGGGATCTAGAGAGATGGTACTGATGAACCTATTTGCAGGGCAGCCATGGAGATGCAGACACAGGGAACAGACTTGTGGACACAGGGGAAGCAGAGGGTGAGATGGACTGAGAGAGAAGCAATGAAACATGTACATCACTTATGTAAACCAGCCTGTGGGAGTTTGGTGTATGGGACCCACAGAGCTCAAACCAGTGCCCTTGACATCCTGGACGAGTGGGATGGGGTGGGGGAGGTGGGAGGGAGGTTCCAGGAGGAGGGGGACATATATTTACTTATTCCGATTCATGCTGATGTATGGCAAAAAACCAACGCAATACTGTAAAGCAATTATCCCCCAGTTAAGAATAAATTGTGCCAGAGGAGGTGAAAAATAAAACGCAAGGGGGCCTTGCCCTGGTCTCTCTGGTGCTGCCCTCTTGTGGCCACGTGAATACTTGCAACTAAAACTTGCTCTGAATTCTGCACGACTATTTCTGTAAATCAAAGGAAGCAGACGGAGCCCAGGAATGGACTTTTCCTCCCAAAAGGAGGAAAGATGATGAGAGTCTGCCATGACATGGGTCCACAGGGCTGAAGCTGTTGCTGTGGTGGTTGTTTCCTAATGTTTTGTGAGCAGAGGAAGTAAGAGAAATCATCAAAGCAGGTAATAGCGATCTTTCTGGACTTAAGAGAAAAGTTGGAAAGAAAGAAAACATGTTTACATATATGAATATATGTCTGTTTTGTGATACATATGCATACATATGATTGCATATGTATGTATGTGATTATACACGCGTGTCTTACCATGTCCTTCCTTTTTGCAAATTATAAATTCCTGCTCAGTAGGTGTTGTGTCAGGCTTTATCGCAGAGATCCTCTGTTAGGCAGGATATATTCATCTCAGACAGTAAAGAAGCCCCCTTCTATGTGGGAGACCTGGGTTCAATCTCTGGGTTGGGAAGATCCCCTGGAGGAGGGCATGGCAACCCACTCCAGTATTCTTGCCTGGAGAATCCCATGGACAGAATCCCATGGCAGGCTACAGTCCATGGGGTTGCAGAGAGTAGGATGTGACTGAGTGAGTAAGCACATTTATGACCTTTATAGCTTTAATTTGCATATTATTTTGGATCAGTGTTTCTCAAAATATGATCTTGGTGCCTACCCGTCCCCCCACAACCTGGAGTCCCTAACAGCCTTCCAGAGGATCCACAGGATCAAAACTTCTTGCATAATAATACCAGGACATTATTTCCTTTTTTACGCCCTGCCCCCCATTCCCTCATGAGTATACACTGGAATTTTCCAGAATCTACACTACGTGTGATATTGCAACTGAAAGCAGAAGCAGATGTGTCTTCTGTTAAACTGGAAATTACAGAGATTTGTGAAACTGACACAGTGGCTTTCTCGTTAACTCTGGTCTTGGAAATATAGGTACCTTTTCATAAAACATGTTCAGTTCAGTTTGGTCGCTCAGTCATGTCCAACTCTTTGCGACCCCATGAATCGCAGCACGCCAGGCCTCCCTGTCCATACCAACTCCCGGAGTTCACTCAGACTCACGTCCGTTGAGTCGGCGATGCCATCCAGCCATCTCATCCTCTGTCGTCCCCTTCTCCTCCTGCCCCCAATCCCTCCCAGCATCAGAGTCTTTTCCAATCACCTTCACATGAGGTGGCCAAAGTACTGGAGTTTCAGCTTCAGCATCAGTCCTTCCAATGATCACCCAGGACTGATCTCCTTTAGGATGGACTGGTTGTATCTCCTTGCAGTCCAAGGGACTCTCAATAAATTTTTTGTTGTATTTAAATCAATACTATTTCTTTTTCAGTTTCAGCCTCTAAAGCAATAATATCAGTAGGTATAACCCTCATCATAAACAAAGGCTCTATGGGTCTCAGATAATTTTGAAGGTGTTAGGAGATCATGAGATCGAAAGTTTCAGGGTCACTGATATGGAGGTGTGGTGGGGCTGCAGGGTTATTCTCGAGGCTCAGTGTAGACGCGTGTCCTGGGCACTGATCTGTTATTCGAGGAGAGGTTTGGAAGGCACAGGTGAGATAAACACACAAATTCTGCTGGGAGACTTCCCTGGTGGTGGGGGGCTGGGACTCCGCACTCCCACTGCCGGTGGCCTGGGTTCAGGCCCTGGTCGGCGAACTGGGTCCCACAGCAGACTGAAGATCCCACGTGCCGCCACTAAGACCCAGCACGCCAAATAAATGAGTATCTTTTTAAAGTTCCGCTGCTCCTCTTGTTTTCACCGGAAAATCTCTTGGACCTGCTTGGTTCTCCATGGCAGCTTCCCAACCATGGCTGTTCACAGGTGCTGCCCTGGGACCAGAGGACCAAGAAGGACAGGATGATGCTGAAACCAGGCAGAGGACCGACACGGCGCGGTGGCCCCACGCAGGACAGAGAAATCCTTGCAGGGAGCAGAATGTTGCGTTCCTGAAAGGAGAGAGCCTCAGGGACTGGGGCCTTTGGTAATTCCTACGCAGCAACTAACCATCTGGCTGGATGATTGAACTCTCAGAAGGAGCGAGAGTGCCGGAAGAGTTGACGTGGTCTGGGGCAAGGTTACCCGTAAACTCCTCTCGAAGGGAGGGAGCCCGACGTGCAGCCATGATTGTACCCCATGTGACTGTCACTGAAGACCACCACTGTGTACGAGGCCCTTACCACCCAGGTGAGCAAGATGGCTGGTGCTGCGCATGTCAGCCGGTCTCCCCCTCTGCACCGACGGGTCACCCTGTTAATGACCTCGCTATGCGCGTGCACCGAGTTTCTGGAGAAAGAAGTGGAAGCAAGGCAGGCCTCTAGCTTTGGCTCCTGTTGCTACGGTAACGGGCACCGTTGGCAGAGGCACTCATGGGTGGCAGCCTCCTCCTCATCCCTCTCCCTGTGGTGAGCATTCCTCTAATGTCCTGAACTCCTGGTAGCGTTTTTGGAACATCCTCCCCCTCCACGTCAATATCAGAGTTTCTTCACGTGTGGTCATCGGAATCACCTGCTTCTGTTGTGAACAACTAGGAATCAGGAACCTGACTTTTATCAAAACGACCAGGTTACTCTTACCTTCACTAAATTTTGTGACAATACAGCCTTGAACAAGGGAGAGTATTCGAGGTCTCTCTCAACTATACTCTCATCTCTATTCGACTCTCCGGTCTTAGGACTTCCTCTTCCCCAGTACCTGGCCCCAGGAATTATCTCTTCTGAGGAGCAGGAGCCCTCCAGCAAGAAGGGAGAGCTTTGCACTTCCGGAGACCCATCTGCTGGGTTAGCGCAGCCCCGACGTTCCTGTGGGCAATAATTCCATCCAAGAACAGCGGGGGTCGAGCCCTAAGGCACCCTCTTTGCCATCCCGGGGGGCAGCATCATGACAGAGGACGAGAGGGTTGCATGGCCACGGCCACGAGTCTGAGCAAACTCAGGGAGGTGGTGAAGGACGGGGAAGCCTGGCGCTCGGGAGTCCACGGGGTCGCAAAGGGTCGGCCGGTACTTAGCCACTGAATGACAACACAGCTCATTTACAAGGTTGTGTGAGTTTCTGCTGAGCAGCAAAGTGATTCAGTTACATATTCATATGCATTCTTTGAGAATTATTTTCCTTTATGGTTTATCACAGGACGTTGAATATGGTTCCTTGTGCTATGCAGTAGGACCTTGTTGTTTAACCATCGTATATAAATACAATAGTTCGCATCTGCTAATCCCAAACTCCCAATCCACCCCTCCCCCAGCCCCCTGCTTGGCAGCATCCCACGCCTTCTGCCCACTAAAAAACAACAGAAATGTCTGCACGCATTACCAAATCTTTTCCTGGAGAGGCAAAATCACCCCCTCCCCTGCTCTAACCTTACAAATGCAGCTTGCAAATAACTCAAAGGATTCACAGCATGAGGTCAGGAACATACATGGGAGCTTTTCTCCCCCTGTGGAGAAGATGCAAAAGAATGTTGCTATGGATTTTATGAACAAGATGAGAAAAGTGCAACCCAAAAGGAAAGGACTGATAATGTTGTCTGTGTTAAAAAGTAAAGCATTCATATCATAGATGAAGTTTCTATAGCCTGGAGCAGGACACGGCAATCCACACCAGTGTTCTTGCCTGGAGAACCCCATGGACAGAGGAGCCTGGCGGGCTATGGTCCATAGGGTTGCAAATAGTTGGATGCAACTGAAGTGACGTAGCACTGGAGAACATATTTGCAACACAATCGACAAAGGATTAGTCTTCAGATTACATAAGGACATCTTAGAATCAATAATAAAAAGACACACATCCCATAGAAGAATGAGCAAATGACAGGCAATCAGCCCAGAAAAGAGAAACTCTCAATGGCCAAAACACACACTGAGAATACTCACCCCCATTGGTAGACAGGGATACGCAAAGTGAATTGATGAGATGCTACCATACTCTTATCCAGGATTTAATAGTAAATGGCTAATAACAAGTCAGTAGTACCAAGGGGAGGATTCGGAGTAATAGTATCTATCCCTTGTTACCACTGGTGGAGGTGCATGTTTGGAAAGTCACTTTAGGAAACCGTGTGTCATTATCAGGAAAGGTTGAATATTAAAGTGAAAGTGTTACTCGCTCAGTCCTGTCTGATTCTTTGCAACCCCATAGACTGTAGCCCGCCAGGCTCCTCTGTCCATGGAGATTCTGCAGGCCAGAATACTGGAGTGGGTTGCCGTTCCCTTCTGCAGGGGATCTTCCCAACCCAGAGATTGAACCAGTGTCTCCTGCATTGCAGGTGGATTCTTTACCACGTGAGCCACCAGGGAAGCTCAGGTTGACTATGCGTACATCCTATAACCCTGCAACGCCTCTCCTGACTGTACGCTCTGGAGACGGAATGCGTTTCTGTGAGGAAGCACACACAAGGAGCTGGTTACAGCCATGTGTGCCCCGAGAGAAAGCGGAAAACAAGCCAAATGCCTACCTACCAACTGGCGACTGGGGAAGCATCTGCGGCGCCGATGCACGCGGCAGAACTGCATTAGCGCTGGAAAGGGGCGAGCTGGCTGGCAGCGACGCTTAAAGTCTAAAATCGTCCAAAATCTTTGGACCAACCACCAGCACACAGGTGGATGAAACCATCTTATACTAAATACACGTCTTCCCCTCTGCCTGGGCGCACTGATACTGGAAAAGCTCAGAGTCTGTTCAGCAAAAGAGGAAGGGGCACAAATGTTCAGTGGTTTCCCAAAAGTGGGCGCTTCTCAGCCTATATCGGCACAGGGTTGATTTAAATTCCACTTGGGGTGAGGGGTTAAAGTTCTAAAGGCTTCAGATGCCCTGGGACTTCTCAACTTTGAGCTTCACTGGAAGGGGTCTGATTTGGTCATTTGAGGGGAGAATTCTTAGAAAATTCTACGTATGTGAAACCTAGCTGACAAAGCCTGGCGATCTGTACCAGAAGCCTCCTGAGAAACAGGAAACAACCTCAGCTAAGAGAAAGGGTTGATTCTATCCGTGTGTCAGCTGACATTTATTCACCACCAACTGTGTGGCGGTCACGGTGATGAGGAGGGACGCACTGGTGAACAGGACAGATGGAGAGAGGGAGCGATGCCACACAGGGCGCCCCACACCAGTGCCCCTGGACTCAGGGCATCCACGGGAGACAGACTTCTCTTAGAAAGAGGAAAACCCGCAAGAGAGGTTGCCATGAATACACGATGAGTGCCCAGCGTCAATGGCTGAGGGAGAAAGCAACGGGGAAGGCGGGCTGCTGGGGGAGGAGGCGTGGGCATCAGCGGGCACGGGAGGCCAGGCCCTGGCAGCAGCCCTCGGGAGCACTGACCACGGTGGGAGGCGGGGGCGCAGGAGAGCCAGCTCCTTAGCAAAGGCGACGCGGAGCCCCAGCTTTCTCCAGACACACCTGGATACCCCCGAAGCCGGCCGGGAGGCACTTAGGCCAGAATTCCTGTAGAGTCATTGGTGGGGACCCTAGATTGCTGATGTGACCTATTTTTTTAAAGACGAATACTGTTGTGATTTTACGAAGCATTCCTATTCCTCGCCTAAATGCCTCTCTCCTTGGCTGCATACAACTTAGGGATTATCAATGATACAGCGCAGCAGATGTAAGGCGAAACTAAAATATAGCCCGGACAAGCGTTTTCAGGAATAGAAATGTTCTGACTGTGGCATCTTCAGGAATAATTTGGGAGGGTTTTTTTAACTTTTTGTATTATATTGGAGTATAGCTGATTAATCAGCCCTGAATATTCATCGGAAGGACTGATGCTTAAGCTGAAGCTCCAATACTTTGGCCACCTGATGCGAAGAGCTGACTCACTGGAAAAGACCCTGATGCTGGGAAAGACCAAAGGCTAAAGGAGAAGGGGGCGGCAGACGATGAGATGGTTGGCTGGCATCACCGACTCGGTGGACGGGAATCTGAGCAAACTTCGGAAGATCGTGGAGGACAGAGGAGCCCAGTGTGCTGCAGTGCATGGGCCGCAAAGACAGACTCGGCCTCTGAATAACGACAGTTGGTTAACAATGTGCGTTAGCTTCAGATGCAGAACAGTGGTTCAGCTGTACATATATCTATTCTTTTTCAAACTCTTTTCCCAGGTAGCTTGTTACAGTTTATGGAGCAGAGTTCCTGTGCTGTCTACAGTAGGTCTTTGCTGCTTATCCATTTTTGATATGCCAGTGTGTACAAGCTATGATCGCTGAAGAAGGCTTTCTTATCTCTTCTTGCTATTCTCTGGAATTCTGCATTCAGGTGCCTATATCTTTCCTTTTCTCCTTTGCTTTTGCCTCTCTTCTTTTCACAGCTATTTGTAAGGCCTCCCCAGACAGCCATTTTGCTTTTTGGCATTTCCTTTCCATGGGGATGGTCTTGATCCCTGTCTCCTGTACAATGTCACGAACCTCAGTCCATAGTTCATCAGGCACTCTATCTATCAGATCTAGGCCCCTAGATCTATTTCTCACTTCCACTGTATAATCATAAGGGATTTGATTTAGGTCGTACCTGAATGGTCTAGCGGTTTTCCCTACTTTCTTCAATTTGAGTCTGAATTTGGTAATAAGGAGTTCATGATCTGAGCCACAGTCAGTTCCTGGTCTTGTTTTTGTTGACTGTATAGAGCTTCTCCATCTTTGGCTGCAAAGAATATAATCAATTTGATCTCAGTGTTGACCATCTGGTGATGTCCATGTGTAGAGTCTTCTCTTGTGTTGTTGGAAGATGGTGTTTGCTATGACCAGTGCATTTTCTTGGCAAAACTCTATTAGTTTTTGCCCTGCTTCATTCCGCATTCCAAGGCCAAATTTGCCTGTTACTCCAGGTGTTTCTTGACTTCCTACTTTTGTATTCCAGTCCCCTATAATGAAAAGGACATCTTTTTTGGGTGTTAGTTCTAAAAGGTCTTATAGGTCTTCATAAAACCGTTCAACTTCAGCTTCTTCAGCGTTACTCATTGGGGCATAGACTTGGATAACTGTGATATTGAATGGTTTGCCTTGGAGATGAACAGAGATCATTCTGTCATTTTTGAGATTGCATCCAAGTACTGCATTTCAGACTCTTTTGTTGACCATGATGGCTACTCCATTTCTTCTAAGGGATTCCTGCCCACAGTAGTAGATATAATGGTCCTCTGAGTTAAATTCACCCATTCCAGTCCATTTTAGTTCACTGATACCTAGAATGTTGACATTCACTCTTGCCATCTC
>SJYQ01001678.1:175160-195617 GCA_006410935.1 Redunca redunca
GACCGAACAGACCCGGGTGGGTCAGGCTCCTCACTCGGGTCAGATCCTGCCAGCAGCGCAGACCTCCGGAGCCGGGGCTGGGAGGGCCTCCCGGGGACGGACAAGGCCAGCCGCCGGCTGCCACGGGACGCCGGGCTTGCAGCCCGCCCCACGCGCGGTGCTCTTCCTTGCAGACCCGCCTGAAGGACAGATAAGGGCATGCCGTGCCGAGAAGCTCCTGCTCACCCCGTGGGTGTTAATGAATCCTTCGATTGTTAAGTGCACAGAAGGCGCTGCTACAAGTAATGTTAGACACATGTAAATAGGGATGAAAGTGAGAAAAGCGTCAGTTCCCTGTCTGTCCGACTCTCTGCTGCCCCGTGGACGCAGCCCGCCAGGCTCCTCTGTCCGTGGGCTTTGTGGCAGCTCGTGGCCCTCAGTTACGGGAGCCCTAGCCGACAGACACGGTCCCCAACACAGCCTCTAACAGAGAAGGAGGAGACCCCTAGGTGGCTTCCCTCCCCACGCCCTCGGTTCAGAACGACAGACAGGCATCACCCCATTGTCCTGGAGGCGGACTTCCGGAATCAAGGTGGGGGGGGCGGGGGGGACCCCCGCTCCTCTGAGGCGCCAGGGAGAGGCCTTCCCGCCTCGCCCAGTCTCTGCGTTGCCGGCAGCCCCCGGTGTTCCTGGGCCTGGAACGGCCATCGCCCCCTTGTGTCTCCTCATTGTCCGTCTCTGCATAACCACCCCTTTGCATAAGGACTCCAGTCACGCTGGATGAGGGCCAGCCACGCCCTGACCCCCGTTATCTGTTTTTAAAATGATGTCTTTAAGCTGCATGCGTGCCTGCTAAGTCGCTTCAGTCGTGTCCAGTCCTTTGCAAACCTATGGACTGTGGCCCACCGGCCGCCACTGTAAAGGGGATTCCCCAGGCATGAATACTAGAGTGGGCTGCCATGCCCTCCGCCAGGGGATCGTCCCGACCCAGGGATCGAACCCGGGTCTCCTGCACTGGCAGGTGGGTTCTTTAACACTGGAGCCCCCTGGAAAGCCTCATACTTAAGGTAGTTAATTTTATTATTATTATTTTAAAATTTCTGGCCATACCCTGCCGAATGTGGAACCGTTGTTCCCAACCGGGGCTGGAACCCACACCCCCTGCACTAGAAGGTGGAGTCTTTCCCACTGGACCACCGGGGAAGTCCCTCTCATGATCTCACTTTAACTCGATTACAGGATCTGCAAATAAGGTCACTTGCTAAGGTACCGGGGGATTGGGACTTCTTTTATCTTTTCCAGGGGCCACAATTCAACTCATAGCATATGCAGTCTTATAAAATGAGTCATGCTTGAAATGCCTATAACGACAAACCCATGAATTGTGTACACAGTGGACCATACCATCCAGAATAAACTTACGAGTCTCTGAAGGCATCGTAGTAACACAAAAACAATTACGATGTGCAGAGGATGTACTGTGATTTTACCAAGAAAAGCAAGCATTTTAACCTAAGCATATATTAAACTCACTACATTTGATGCCTTTTAATGATCAGTGATAAAGAAAATACATGTAGGCCCCAAAACCCCCCCAAAAAATCTAGATTTTTTTTTTTTTGCTAAAAAGTTGCATCGGGGCCAGTTTTCATGCTATAAATACTAAACAGATTATCACAGAACACTTTTATATAATAAACACAGAGAACTTGTCTACCTTAGATATTCACAAAATCTGATTCACACCCTGTTTAAGAAACACAAGCGTTTGTGATGTAAACGAAGCCACCTCCCACAAAGGGTCATCCACTCTCCAGGGTTGCTCTGGAAGCTCTTGGCCCTTTGGGCACTGCTTTCAGCAGGCACCACTTCAGATCCTGACATGGCTTCTCAATGCACAGCGTCAGGACCAGCCCAGCGATGAAGGTCAGCAAGCAGTGTCCCGAGAAGAGATAGAACTAGAGAGAGAGAGGGACGGAGTGGACACGGTATTACTACGAGATTCCAGTTGTGTTTGGACCCTAAAGGGCCCCATCCTGGCTGTATGAAATAGATCTCTAAGACAAACAGCCGCAAAGAGAAAAGAACATTACTACCCTGTACTGAAGCCCGCCCTCCAATAAAACAAAGGACAATAGGCTTTTGAGAAGTAAACAGAGCAGAAGCTTCTAGTGAAGCCAACAGTCTGCACTGTTCCAGGAGAGAACAAAGGGCGATCCGAATCCAGCTGGGGGGCGGGGCAGCCTCACCATGTTGAGGTCTGTGTAGTGAATCAGGGTCTCCTGAAGCCCGTTGTAGAGGATGATGAGGGTGGGGTGTACCAGGTAGCAAGCGTAGCTGATGCTGGCCAGGCAAGTCCAGACGCCGCAGGAGAGCAGCCGGTTCACCAGACCTGGGGGACAGGCACCGGTCCAGGAGCAGTGAGCCCCTCCTGCGCCTGGGAATGCTGGGGGGGTCACTGCAACTCCCTCTGGGTCCTGCCCCTGAGTCTGCGAACCTTCTTCTAAGAAGGTCTTTATTCATTATATATTTTCTGGTGTTTTTTTTTTGGCTGTGCCAAGCAGCCTATGGGATCTTAGTTCCTTGACAAGGAATCAAACTCTCACCGCCTGCATTGGAAGGGCTGAGTCTTAACCCTCAGACCACCAAGGAAGTCCATGTTCTTTATAAGTGCGTGCTAAGTCGCTCAGTCGTGTCCGACTCTTTGCGACCCCATGGACTGTAGCCCACAAGGCTCCTCTGTCCATGGAATTCTCCAGGCAAGAACCCTGGAGGGGGTTGCCATTTCCTTCTCCAGGGGGTCTTCCGGACCCAGGGATTGAACTCTTGCATCTCCTGCATGAGCAGGGAGTTTCTTCACCACTATCACCTCCTGGAGAACGTACTAAAACAGGTAAAGCCAAAGCCAAACCAGAACGAACGCCAGCTCCCCATTGCGGACATATGAGAATAATAAGAGCTGCTCAATATTGAGTTTACAGCCAGTTTATTTCCTTAGTGCGGTTTCAACCTCTGAGCGTGAAACATTCCACGTACAGAACAAGGTGCAGAGTCCCTTGGCTGGCCTGGGTTCTGATTCAAGGCGCACACACAGGCTGCTGGACCTTAGGACAAGGGCGGTAACACTGTGTGGCCCCAGAGCCTTCACCTTCTGCAACCTGGTGGATCTTCTACAGCTGGACTGTCCCATATGATAGCTATGTGGCTATTGAATTTAAAGGAATTAAAATAAAAACAATGAGAAATTCCCTCGCTGAATAAGACCAGTGGCTCTCTGCAGTGGGGTAGATGGTGATGTTCCCCCAAAGCTGTGTCCACCTGGACCCTCAGCATTGGGAATAAGGGTCTTTGCAGATGTCACTGGGCTTCCTTGGTGGCTCAGACGGTAAAGAATCTGCCTGCGATGCAGGAGACCTGGGTTTGATCCCTGGGTTGGGGCGATGCCCTGGAGAAGGAAACGATGTAACTAAGGTAAGGGACGAGAGGTGAGGTCATCTTAGATCAGGGTGGACCCTGAATCCAAAATGTCCTTGAAACAGACAGAAAAGGAGACATTGACACAGAGGAGAGACCCGCGGAGACGACCGCGTGAGGGCGGGGACAGTGACGCGCCACAGCTGTTGAGGACCCAGGAGAGGGTGGGACGGGTTCCCCTCAGAGCTCCCGGAAGGACCTTGCCCACGCCTGGCTCTTGAATTGCCAGCCTCCAGAACTGAGTGCTCAAGCTCAGTCGCTCAGTCGTGTCTGACTTTGTGACGCTGTGGACTGTAGCCTGCCGGGCTCCTCTGTCCCTGGGATTCTCCAGACAAGAACACTGGAGTGGGCTGCCATGCCCTCCTCCAGGGGGTCTTCCCGACCCAGGATGGAACTGAGTCTCCTGCGTCTCATGTGTTGCAGGCAGGTTTTTTACCTGCTGGGCCATCTCCAAAACCAGAAAATCAGTTTCTGTTGTTTCACACACACACACACACACACACACACACACAGCAGAGAAAGAAAACGTCTAGACTAATCTGTTAAAATCACAAACCAGATCATGTCACGTGGCATTTAGAATAAAACCCAAGTCCTTCCCGAGGCCCTGATGGTCCGGCATGACCCAAGCCCTGCCTTCTCTGTCCTCACTCCTGTCTCTCCTGCCTGGATCCTTGACCCTGACTCACTGGTTTTCTTGCTGTTCTCCTCACCCGCTCAGCATGTTCCAGACTGGAGAACTCTGCCTTAGGATTCCATCTGCCTGGAGTGCTTTGGTGCCACGTATTTGCAAACACACCCCTAATCCAGTTACCCTCCCACCCCTGATTTTTTTTGTTGTTTTTTTTTTTTTTAATTTTTGGTCTTGACGCAAGGCTTGCAGGATCTTAGTTCCCTGACCAGGGATTACACCCACATCCTTGGCAATGAGAGCATGGAGTCCTAACCACTGGGCGGCCAGGGAGTTCCCCTGGCTTGTGTTTACTTACCATGTTTATCTGCACCTGAAATAAATTGCAAATATATGTACTTCATGTGGCTCTGGGTTCACTTCCTATAGCTGCTGTAACAACCTACACAAACACGGTGGCTTCAAACAACAGAAGTTTGTTCTCCCATCATTCTGGGGACCAGAGGCCCCAAATCAACATCACGGGCCAAGATCAGGGGGTCGATAGGATCACGTTCCCTTGGAGGCTCTGCGGGAGAATCCATGCCTCGTCTCTTCTAGCCCGGGTGCCTGGACATTCCGTGGCTTCCGGTCACAGCACTCCAATCAACACCAGGGTTTTCAAGTCTCTCTCTACCAAATCTTCACGTCACCAGCTCCTCTGTGTGTGTGTGAAACCTCCCTCTGCTCCTGCTATAGGGAAACGTGTGATTGCTTTCAGGACCCACCCAAATAATCCAAAATAATCTCCCCTTCTCAAGATCCTTGACCACAGCTGCAAGTTGCCAAGGAATTTGGACTTAATGATGGAGACCATTATTCAGGCTGCTAGAGTCTCCTGGTCTCTCGCTTTCCCCGTCCCATAGCGATCTCCTACAGAGAGGGACTTTCTTATTTATTGTGATATCCTCAGCATCTAGAGCAGTGCTTGGCATAGAGCGAGCTTTCAATTAAGCATCTTATGCAACCAAGCGACTAAACAGAAGCCACAGTCAAAAGGTCCATTTGCCCCCATTTGCCCCCACTTGCCCCCACGTGATGAACCAAGTTATTCCTGTGAAAAAAACAAAGCAGTTGTAGAATTAAGTCAGTTAAAAAAAAAATCCATGCCAAGATATGAAAGTAACGTCAGTGCCTATCAACAGATAAATGGAGGGAATTCCCTGGCGGTCCCAGTGGTTAGGACTCTGTGCCGAAGGTGTAGGTTTGATCCCTGGGCGGGGAACTAAGATCTCACAAGCAAACAGACAAAAATAGATGAATGGGTAAGAAGATGTAGCTTACACACACACACACACACACACACACACACACACACCCCAAAACACTTGTTATTTAGTCGCTAAGTCGTCCCCAACTCTTAGCCACCCCTTCCACTGTACCCCGCCAGGCTCCTCCGTCCATGGGATTACCCGGGCAAGAGCACTGGAGTGAATTTCCTTCTCCCAGGGGTTTTCCTGACCCAGGGATTGAACCTGCATCTCTTAGGTCCTCTGCATCGGCCGGTGGATTCTTCTTTACCAGCAAGCCACCTGCGAGATCTAGCCAATTATTCTTGACTCACAGGGCTGTCGCACTAGACAGGAATCCTGGGATGTTTTCCAGCACGTCAGAGCTGGCCTGGGCCAGGCCAGGGGGAGTAGCTGTCTATGTTCTGAGAGTCTGTCAACAGTTCATTGCCGACAGGTCATTGTCATCAATGGAGGTCACGCAATCCAAACCCGTAAATGCAAATACGTCAGTCAGAACACAGCCTGATTCCCCTGTAACATCGTCCTCCAGAGAAGGGAAAGCTTTTAACACTGCAATATTAAGGGACAGATCTCTCAGCGTTCCGCACGCATGAAGCGCAGGAACAGTCTGAACAATCAGACACCTCGAGTGGGGAGCGTCCCGCACGCATGAAGCACAGGAACAGTCTGAACAATCAGACACCTCGAGTGGGGAGCGTTCCGCGCGCACAAAGCGCAGGAACAGTCTGAACAATCAGACACCTCGAGTGGGGAGCGTTCCGCACGCATGAAGCGCAGGAACAGTCTGAACGATCAGACACCTCGAGTGGGGAGTGTTCTGCATCAAAGCACAGGAACAGTCTGAACAATCAGACACCTCGAGTGGGGAGAGGGCCTGGCAGGCAGAAATGAAGAGGGGCTCCAGGCTGCGTCCTGGGGCCCAGACTCGCTTTCCAGCTGTGTGGCCTTCACAGCCGGCTTCATCTCCAGGCTCCACTTTCCGCGCTGAGAACCAGGGCTGTTTACAGCCCTACTTGTAGCCGTGTGGCCAGTGCCGCCCAGGGCCTCGGGTGAACTTCTCCGCGGAGCCTGACACGAGCTTGCCTGCAGTAAGCGGGACTCATGTTCACTTCACCAGGTTGTTCCAAGCACCTTTGCTGAGGCTGACGGGTTTGGGTTCACAGGCCAAATTTTAAACGCATCCTGATTATTTCCCAGGGGGCCCAAATGTGTGGTGTCTCCACGTGGCTCTAATTCCATCGTCTCAGGGTTTCCAGGCAGCTGGGGAGCTCAGAACCTCGGCTAGGAGACCCCTGACAGCCTCTCTTGGTCATTTGCTGACACCTCAAGCACCTCGTGGGCTTCCCTGGTGGCTCAGACAGTAAAGAATCTGCCTGCAATGCCAGAGACCCGGGTTTGATCCCAGGGTCAGGAGGATCCCCTGGAGAAAGGAACGGCAACCCACTCCAGTCTTCTGGCCTGGAGAATTCCACGGACAGAGGAGCCTGGCGGGCTGCAGTCCGTGGGGCTGCAGAGTCGGACACGACTGGGTGACTAACGGTAGCACACTAGCAAGTACCTTGTGCCCAACAAAGAGGAAAGGAGGAAAACGTCAGGTGATTTGCACAGACATGTCTAATCCAGAGAAGATCCTTTCTTTTCATGTAAGCTCTTTTTCTGTTCCACTCTGAAAGGCTGGCTCAACAGAAAGACTGTCCCCGTTATCAAAGGGCTGAGGGGGTGCTGGTAACTCTTTAGTTCACATGATCAGAGGAGGAGACGAGGGTCGGGGTGGCCGGTACTCTCGTCCCAGCACTGGGATTTTCTTCCTCATGACATTACCTTACCTGCTCATTTCCAATTTCTTTCTTCTTTTTTTCTTAAACAAAGCATTTTATTTTTTTTTAACTTATTTGTTTGATTTTCTGCACTAAGTCTCACTTGCAGCACTCAGGATCTTTCGGGTGGTGTATGAGCCCACAGTTTCAGCACATGGGATCTAGTTCCCCAACCAGGGGAACCCAGGCTCCCCGCACTAGGAGCGTGGAGTCCTAGCCACAGGACCACCAGGAACTCCCTATTTTAATGTCTAAACTAGCTTCATCGGAGAGGCTGCCGATTTTTCTTTTAGAACCTGCATGGAATATATAAACCGGTATAAACATCTAAAACTATGTATGGGCAAGTAAGTAAGTGTTAGTCGCTCAGTCACGTCCGACTCTCTGCAACCCCACGGGCTACAGCCCACCAGGCTCCTCCTGGGATTTGACGGGTGGAAAATCGTCCATGGGATTTTCCAGGCAAGGACACTGGAACGGGCTGCCACCTCCCTCTCCAGAGTACACCTCTGGGTTTCCCCAGATACGTAGACAAGGGTGTGTGAGTCCCTGCCAGTCACTCATCGGGCAGCACTCGTCCGTGTACACGTTCTCACGGCGGCGCCCTTAAAAGACCAGCATGTGCGTCCCACGCAGGCCCCACGCCGCACCTACCTCCGTAGCCTTCCTGACACGCGAACAGGACCCAGCCCACGGCCGCCGCCCACAGGGTCCGGTGGAGGCCTTGGTAGACGGCAGCGGCGCCGGATGAGGCGGGGGAGACATCATCCACCGTGTAGGCCAGGGCGACCACTAGCAGGAGGGTGGACAGGGCGCACCCCCAGCCCAGCAGAGCCTGCCCCTGGGGGAGAGGAGAGGCCCGGCTCACAGCCCACCCTGGCCACGCTGCGTGTCGCCCCCGTTACCCTGACATCCCGTGTGCCGTCAGTCACTGTCGGGCTCTACTGGTGAACCTCGATCGGGGCCCAGAGTGGACTGGAACAGACGGTTCAGCTTAGTGGCTACGGAGGGTGAGGGCGGGGCCAGTGGGGTGTGGGGCACGTGCACGAGGGTGACTTTGGTGGTGATGGGGAGCTCTGCACCTTGATGGTGGTGCTGGTTACACAAACCTACAGACTTGATAAAACTGCACAAAAGTGCACACGCACAGGCACGTGCGCGTGAAACGGGTGGCCCTGCGGCCGATGGATTGTGTCAGCGCCAGTGTGTTGGCTGGGATCGTCCTGGCAGAGAAACGAGGGTCGAGGATGCACAAGGTCGCTACTACTGTTGCAACTTATAGTGAATTTTGAATCGTTTTTACAGTTAAAAGAAAAAAGAAAAGGTAATGCTCTAGTCGCGCCCCCCCACCACTCCGAACCTCCCATTCTGTTCCTCAACCAAATAGGGCTCCTGGATTGGTTCGGCCCCCCTAAATGTGAGAGCCCCCCTCACACAGCCCACACCTGGGCCGCGCCCATCCCTGGGGACACAGCATGGCAGAAGGAATGGGAGGATGGAGACATGCATTCGGAGTAAGCACGAGGGCTTTCTCTGGTTTCGTTGAGCAGGAGCTGCTCCTGTGTGGGGGCTTCTCCTTTCGGGGACTTCTCCAGTGGAGCCCACGCTCAAGGCACACTGGCTTCGGTAGTCTTGGTGCCCGGGCTTAGTTGCTCTGAGACATGTGGAATCTTCCCACACCAGGCATTGAACCCATGTCCCCTGCATTGCAAGGTGGATTCTTAACCACTGGACCACAGAGAAGTCCCAAAGCACCTCTGAACGGCCTTCTATTAGAATGTACAACCTGATCGTGCATTTTCAAGGGAGCATCATAACTCCAGCCTATAGGAAAAGTCACGTGGGCCCTGTGGGTCCATTGCTTCCCATGACACCATAGCTCCTGTTCCTGCTATGAGCAACACACGGCCTTCCAAGGCCCAGGGCCTCATCTCTAGAAGAATTAGACGAGGCATCCACAGGACCTCGACAAACCAAAGGAGGGCCTAGCAGAGGAGATCTGGGGTCAGCACGGCCCCTAATAGTGCAAGGGAATTCTTGACCCTTCTTTCACTGAGAAGCAAATTATCCTCCATTCATTTATCGAGTGACTGCAGAACCAGACGCTAGAAATTCAGAGGTGCGTAGGAACATGTTCTGCCCTCAAGGTCTTGTGGATCAACAAAAGTCACAAGAATAGGTTTTGCACGAGGCAATGCCAAAGAATGCTCAAACTACCACACAACTGCACACATCTCACACGCTAGTAAAGTAATGCTCAAAATTCTCCAAGCCAGGCTTAAGCAATACGTGAACTGTGAACTTCCAGATGTTCAAGCTGGGTTTAGAAAAGGCAGAGGAACCAGAGATCAAATTGCCAACATCTGTTGGATCTTTGGAAAAGCAAGAGAGTTCCAGAAAAACATCTACTTCTGCTTTATTGACTATGCCAAAGCCTTTGACTCTGTGGATCACAATAAAGTGGGGAAAATTCTGAAAGAGATGGGAATACCAGACCACCTGACCTGCCTCTGGAGAAATCTGTATGCAGGTCAGGACGCAACAGTTAGAACTGGACATGGAACAACAGACTGGTTCCAAATAGGAAAAGGAGTACGTCAAGGCTGTATATTGTCACTGCTTATTTAACTTATATGCAGAGTAAATCATGAGAAACACTGGGCTGGAAGAAGCACAAGCTGGAATCAAGATTGCTGGGAGAAATATCAATCACCTCAGATATGCAGATGACACCACCCTTATGGCAGAAAGTGAAGAGGAACTAAAAAGCCTCTTGATGAAAGTGAAAGAGGAGAGTGAAAACGCTGGCTTAAAGCTCAACATTCAGAAAACTAAGATGATGGCATCCGGTCCCATCACTTCATGGCAAATAGATGGGGAAACAGTGGAAACAGTGTCAGACTTTATTTTGGGGGGCTCCAAAATCACTGCAGATGGTGATTGCAGCCATGAAATTACTTACTTACTCCTTGGAAGAAAAGTTATGGCCAACCTAGATAGCATACTAAAACGCAGAGACATTACTTTGCCAACAAAGGTCCATCTAGTCAGAGCTATGGTTTTTCCAGTAGTCATGTATGGATGTGAGAGTTGGATTATAAAGAAAGCTGAGTGCCAAAGAATTGATGCTTTTGAACTGTGGTATTGGAGAAGACTCTTGAGAGTCCCTTGGACTGTAAGGAGATCCAGTCAGTTCATCCTAAAGGAAATCAGTCCTGAATATTCATTGGAAGGACTGATGTTGAAGCTGAAACTCCAATACTTTGGCCACCTGATGTGAAGAACTGACTCATTAGAAAGACCCTGATGCTGGGAAAGGCTGAAGGCGGGAGGAGAAGGGGACGACAGAGGATGAGATGGCTGGATGGCATCACCGACTCAATGGACATGAGTTTCGGTGAACTCCGGGAGTTGGTGATGGACAGGGAGGCCTGGCGTGCTGCGGTCCATGGGGTCGCAGAGTCGGACCCGACTGACCGGCTGAACTGAACTGAGGGTGAGGTAGTGCTTTAGTACATGGCCCTGGGGAGGATTTGAGGTCAGGCTAGAGGCAAGAAAACTAGTGAAGAAGTCCAGCTAAGAGACGAGACGGGCTTGAACAAGGTGAAGGGCAAAGGCCACGAGAGGACAGTAGAAGAAACTGCCCCTGGGGTGGGTGACCGGACGGGGAGGGCGGGCGACAGGCAGGAGGCATCCAAGATGAACCCAGGTTTCTGGCTTGACCTATGACCTTGGATGGTGAACCAGACTGATTACCCACAGGGAAGTAACCCCATCTGGAAGGTAAAGTGACAGCTTTCTAAACACCGCACAACCTGACTCCCAGACGGAACCACCAAATCCGACCGAGAGTCTTATTTCTAGAAGCCAGAGAGCTTTTCTATTGAAGAAAGTCCAGCCTATGTCACCGTGGCCTTCCAGAAGAGTGGCTGCCCTGGCCGTCTCACCGGGTATGTTTCCCCACATCAGAGGTTTCTCTGGGTCTGTACCAAGGGGAGCTCAGTGAGGAAAGCAGAGAATCGGGGAAGAAGACAAGGTTCCTCTTATTCTCTGGCATCAAGAGCCGTTGCTGACACACCACAGCACAGTCAGGTACCTGAAAGTCTGCCTCCTGCCCAGGGCTTTGGGAGAGCCTGGCCAAGGGCAGTCTGACCCCAAGTGAACCTGGTTCCTACAGCGCGGCAGGGGGCAGCCGTGTACCTTGGTTCTGAGAACGTTCGCCCGGTGGGTTGGGTGCATGAAAACGCTCAGTAAGAGGCCCACGAGGAACGGCCCGTATCGACAGTGGGGCTTCGTGTAGTACTCCAGGAAATACAGTCTGGCTGCCTCTTCACTGAAAAACACAAGGACATGAGGCCAAAGGTTACATTTGGTCTGGACATGGATAAAGGAATCTCAGACGTTCACTGGGGCCATCAGCAAAGCCAAAGACACCGGGAGTATAGGAGTTCACTTCTTCAGGGATGGTCTGCAGACAGCACCCTCATGGTCCTGCCTTGGGCCACAGCTGGTTTCTGAAATTCCAAACTCCCTTGGGCCCCTCCAACCTGGGACCCAAGGAAATGTGATGACTGCCTTCTCTTAAAATAGCTGTTTCCAGTGGCTGGCGTGTCAGGATGCCTCTAAAAACATGGTTCCCAGGAGTGGGCCCCTTCTGAAAGATGTGAACCTCTTCGTGGAAGTTCTCACACAATTGGGTGGCTTGGGCCCCACCCCTGGAGACTCACATTCAGTTGGCCCAGGGTGGTGCTTGCTGGAAGCATCGGTGAGATGTCAATCCCCACCCCCATCCCACCGCCCCCAACCCACAGGCGACTCATTCGCTTCTGGGGTTGATAACCACAGGCAAAGGAGGAGCCAGCCTCCTTCTCGGCCACCCGGCTGTGCGCACAGAAGCTGACAACATGATGGGAAGGGCATGGTGCCTCTCTGAAAGCCCGGGGTGTGCTCAGTCACTCAGCCACTCATCCGTTCCACTCGCAATGCATTTTGGGCACTTTTTCTTTTCTTTTTGGCCACCTGTGCGGCATGTGGGATCTGAGTTCCCCGACCAGGGATCAAACCCTTGCCCGCTGCAGTGGAAGCATGGAGTCCCAACCACTGGACTGCCAGGGAAGTCAGTCCCTTGAGCACTTCTGTGCCACGCACGGCTCTGGGCTAGTTCACCCTGGGAGGTCAGTGAAGGCTGCTCTGAGATACGTACAGACCCCTGTAGGGAGTGGAGGAGCTCGCCTCACCCAGATCTGGATTCTAGAGGAACAGCGTTCTCGTGTGAGGGAACAGCAAGTTCGAGGGTCCTGAGGAGGGAGCCTGTTGGGTGTGTGGAGGGAAAGAGGCTGCTGAGACTGGTCCAGAGTCAGCAGGAGGGGGAGAGACAGACGCCGCCAGACAGGGATTCTGCCCTGAGAACAGTGGCAGGGTTGAGCAGATGACTGACGGCGTCCGGTTTCCACCTGCATCAGCCTGCTGCTGCACGGAGAGCAGATGAGCAGGAAATCTCACCGGTTTTTCCTGCAGAAGACTCAGGTGGTACCGAGAAAGAACTGCTACACATACCCCATTGGAAAGGCAAACTAGCGCAGTGGGTAAGGTCCTAGGTTCAGCTCACACCTGTGCCACTCACTAGGCATGTGACCGTGAAGGGGCAACCCCAACTTCGTTAAATTTCTGTCTCTCCATCCCACAATAGAGCTTCCAAGCAGCAGTTCACCACTGGAGGAGAAACGCCATACNGGTGGGTGGCTGGCAAACCATCTGGTCAGGCCATCCAATAAAAACCCCCGTGCACTCGAGTAAATATTGTCTCACTCCCTGGGGAACTGGAGCCCAAGCCGTGCCACCTCTACTCAGGAGTCAGACACATCTCCGCTGGCCATCACAGCTTCAAAGACTACTAAAAGCTTCCTAGGACAGACTGCTGTGGGCTGGATCGTGACCCAGCCCTGCAAATTGTAACCTCCACGACCTCAGAGTGCGGCTCCGTTTGGAGATGGAGTCATTAGAGAGATAATTAAGGTGAAACAAGGCCAGTCATCGGGGTGCATCTTTATCCAGCGGGACTCGTGTCTTTCTAAGAAGAGATTAGGACACAGAGAGCCCAGAGGGAAGGCCACGCGAGGAGGCGCAGCCGGTCTACAAGCCACGGAGAGAGGCCTTGGAAGAAACCAGCGCTTCCTTCACTAAACACCCTAAATGCCAGCAGTCAGGGCATCCTGCTGCCAGGGCGCCTCCGAGGGAGCTGGTAGAGGCTTGCCCGTCCTCCTTGGCCAACGCGCCAGGGTTGGCCGAGCCGCACACCTGCCCTCCAGGTGCCTCCAGCAGCCCCTGCGGCAGCCACAGCCCATCACAGAGGGCATGTGCTGGTTCCCATGGGTACGATCTCGCTGTCTCTTCCAACCCTGAGGTGAAGCGCGTCATCTCCATCTCACAGATGTGAAAAATGACGAGAGTCCAGCAATTTATGCTGAGTCCCCCAGCTTTGAACCACATCTTCTGACTCAAACTCTATACCATCAATCCACCTCTGTGCCTAGCGGAAGGGTGGGACATATTTTTAAAAGTAGTCAGCCAAAATCTCTTACATTTGCAGTTAGAAAACTTAATGTGCTTCAGATGTGCATGTAAAAAAATAGATCTGCCTTTTAAAAAATTGTTCAATTCTTAGATTAAATTAGTATGCATTTTCCTTCCCTAAGATGCTTGACTGTTTGCATAGCACTGGAGTGGGCAACATCACAGGTCAGCCTGTGATTTAAATGTCCCCTTGCAAAGAGCATTAACAGGTAACCACAAAACAGAGCTAGTCAACACATATTTGGAATTCAGCTCCATGCCCAGGAATCAAAGACTTACAAATTAGATGTGAAAAATGAATGTTTTCTTATATATCTTAAAATACTAATTTTTAAAAAGCAAGATATAGATCTTGTTAATTGTCCATATTGGCAATGGTATAGTTAGCTGACCAGAGGACTTGAATACTGCTACAACCTTTAAGGCAAGCAATCTGTCATTATACTTCAAGATCTCCAAAGACACTCATGCCCTTTGACTCTGAAACTCTTCTTAAGAACCTGCATTCTAGTAATATCAGAGTTGGAGACAAATGGTAACTACAAAGATGTTTCTGAGACTGTTACTGATAAAGGCACAAAATTGGAAATAATCTATTTAACACTAGAGGAAGGCATAGGTAAACTATAGTTCATTCACAAATGTGAAATGTTATACAGACATTGAAAGTCTGTTTACTTAAGGGACCTCCCTGGTGACCCAGGGGTTAAGAATCCACCTGCCAACGCAGGGGCATGCATTCGATCCTAGGTCGGAGAAGGTCCCACACGCCTGGGGACAGCTAAGTCTGCCAGCCACAACTGCTTGGCCTGTGTGCGCAACTACTGATGTTTGTGCCTAGAGCCCTTGCTCTGAGGAGTCACCAAAATGAGAAGCCTGAGCCCTGCAACTAGAGAAAGCCCAGGAAGCAACAAAGACCCAGAACAGCCAAAAATAAACAAAAATATATTTTTTTAAAAAGTACATTCACTTGAAAAATAAAATAATATAGGAAAATGATTATGTCACTAAACTATTAAAACAAATGTCTAAAGTATATATGCAGAATTCTTTCATGTATAAAACACCGTGAAGAATAAAAGAAGCGAAGAATAAATGCAGACAGTGAAATCACTCTCCTTAAGTGAGGAAACAGCCCTAAGGGGATTGTTTTGTTTTTTTCCCTTTCTTTAGTGTAATGTTTTCCAGTGTTTCTTAAATTGAACATGTATTTGAACAAAAAAGAATACTAAATCTTTTAAAATATGGCGTGGACAATCCACAACTTTTAAGGTTTCCTGTGAATTATTGAGGCCTTAGAGCTTTTCCAAAATTAACAAAATTAACATGATAAACACCCAAGGTGGAGAAGCAGGCACACTGATGTCTTACTTGGGGCGCTATAAATTATCTCATTCTTTCTGAAGAGTCATTTCACGATATGTAACAAGTACTACAAAATTGTTCTTAGCCTTTGACCTAATAATTCCACCAGGAAACAGGTCCCCAAGGAAATAAATAGAGGAGGAG
The DNA here is from genome assembly GCA_006410935.1 of Redunca redunca. Taxonomy (NCBI): domain Eukaryota; kingdom Metazoa; phylum Chordata; class Mammalia; order Artiodactyla; family Bovidae; genus Redunca; species Redunca redunca. The sequence continues at coordinate 190,436 of SJYQ01001678.1, forward strand.
AAAGGGGCGTGTTCAAAGACATGCGCTGAGGAGCCATTTATAATCGGGAAACACTGGAAACAATCTAAGCGCCCACCACAAAAGATGGCATATAAACCCTAACCCTGACCAGCCAGCAGGCCACACGCTTATGTGGAAATGTTTATAAGAACAGTGAAGTGGAAAAAAAACCACAAAGACTAGAGGAGAACACGGAAGAAGTAAACAGTCATGGTCCACACGCTTCTGAAAAGTGGGTTTCTCAATTCTAAATTGTAAGAGCCGCCTTGCCCAGAACTGGGAGCTCTCTAAGAGTTTTAAGAAAGAGGCCAGGTGAGGAGAAACACTTGTTTCAATTAGACTCACTTTCCGTGGATGAAGACGATCACCGGGGTGGTGAGATGGAATTGAAAGTCATTGGCAAGATACCACGTCCAGCCGTTGCACTGGAAAGAGACCAGCAAAGGTCACCCCTCTCCTCCAGTTAACCAGTGGCTCACCTCCCGGGACCAGAAGGAGGAACTCAGGGGCAGGTGAGGCGATTTCCATGGGACGAGAAAGGACCTGAGTTAAAGATATTTCAATACCTCATCTCAACTCTGGAGAAGGAAATGGCAACCCACTCCAGTGTTCTTGCCTAGAGAATCCTGTGGACAGAGGAGCCTGGTGGGCTGCTGTCCATAGCGTCGCACAGAGTGAGACACAGCTGAAGTGACTTAGCATGCATGCATGCGTTGGAGAAGGAAATGGCAACCCACTCCAGTGTTCTTGCCTGGAGAATCCCAGGGACAGAGGAGTCAGCTGGGCTGCCGTCTATGGGGTCGCACAGAGTCGGACACGAGTGAAGCAACTTAGCAGCAGCAGCAGCATCTCAACCCACCCTCCTAACAATCCCGGGGGAGTAGGTATTGTTATTGCCATTTTACACCCTGGAAATTCAGACATGCTTTCTCTCTTGTTTAAGACAACAATCACAGCTAATCTCCCAGGGCAATCGCAGCTCATTTCCCAGGGCAGCGGCGGGAACTGAATTCCACCACAGTGTCACGGCTGTGAGGCGTAATCACCCTCACAGCGCGGTTGGGGTCGGAGGGCCCGTGTTCTTGTCTCTTCCTTGCCCTCCCCCCAACTCCAGGTGGAGAGAATGTGTTCATTTATTTTATTCTATTTTTGATTTGATAGACCGTGCTCATTAAGAACAGCTGGTCTGGCTGCAGACGAGCGTGTGCGGGAAACCCCGGAGTTCCCACGCGTGACTGACTCGAGAGCAGCTGGCCGGAGCGACCTCGGCCCAGGCTGTCTGTGCTTGTGGGGCGCGAGGCGGCCCCTGTGTCTCTAATTAAGGGTGAGCCGACTTCGGGGGGCAAGTCTCCCCAGGGCTTCAGAGATGAGAGGCGCCTCGGTCTCCCCTCCCACCCCGGCGCTCCTGAGGAGACCAGGCTAATCGGAAGTGACAGCTTCGCTCATCCCACCTGTGACCCCAGCCGGTCTGCCCCCGGGAAGGCGGCCGGGCCTCTGCTCCAGGGCCCCCATCACGGAGGGTGATGGGGGTCCGCCTGAAGGCAGTTAGACAGTGACGGAAGTCCTGTCGAAGCTGCCGGGCTCTCGTGAACCAAAGGCAGCCGTCCGGTTGGTCGGCGGTCATGCAGTCACACTTTAGGGATTCTCCTTTCAGCAGCGCTTTCTGCTGCTGCTGCTAAGTCGCTTCAGTCGTGTCCGACTCTGTGCGACCCCATAGACGGCAGCCCACCAGGCTCCGCCGTCCCTGGGATTCTGCAGGCAAGAGCACTGGAGTCGGTTGCCATTTCCTTCTCCAACGCATATGCCAAGAAGCTCCAGTCGTGCCCGACGCTGTGCGACCCTGTGGACAGCAGCCCACCAGGCCCGTCTGTCCACGGGATTCTCTAGGCAAGAATGCTGGAGTGGGGTGCCACTTCCTTCTCTGCAGTGCTTTCGAGGCAGGTGCAAAATCATTGACGCGGCTTAATTACAACTAGTTCACTTCCCTTTGCTCCAAGCTCATCAGGAGGAAGCTAGGGCTGCGGAGAAACGTGACCCATGTACACAGACGTGAGATCTGGCTGGACATGGGGTAGAATTCATTACGGGGGGGGGGGCTCCTTCCGTCCCAATCTCGGTTCTCTGGGTGGAGGTGAAGAAGGCTTCCTTCCCGCTGGGGTGGCGTGGCCCCAGACTGCACAGTGATGGGGCGGGGGCGGCTGCGTCCAGGGCAGGCGGCGCGCTGGCCCGCCCCCGTGCCCCCGCCCGGCTCCCTCTCTGCGTTCCCAGCGCCCACCCGGCAAGGGCTGGGGCAGCAACCCCCACCTCACACCCGAGGCGAGCCTCCCTCCCACAGCCCACCTTCCCACAGCATCGCCAGAAGAAAGGGGATCAGACTCGGGCTGGCCCGGGAACGCGCGCCGCATAGCGCCCCTCTGCCCGCTCGCGGAAGACTTGAACGCACCGCATCCTGGACCGACAGGAAGTTATTTAGCAACAGCAAGTTCGTCCACCAGGCACGCCGGCAGTTCTCCAGGTGAAGCTTGGGCACCTCCCAGACGGGCCCCCAGGGCACAAGGGAGAACAATCCAACCAGCAGACACACCGAGTACAGGTGAAGAGGCTGCAACCTGGCGGGAAAGGACCGGGGAGCGAATGATTCTCATGGGGGTTCCATTCGGTCCCCTGGGGTGGGGGTGGGGGGTCACATAGCGATGGTAGATAAGATGCTCAAAAATGGACTGTCCTGGGGCAGGGGCCACCTCCTCACGCACCCCTCAAACCTTCCATTCATTCGTGGGTTCAAAGCGGCATAGGTGCTACTGATGCAAAAACACCGCTCTTCAGGAGCAAGTCATATGTGTAAGCCCCTGTGCTAGGAACTTTCTAAACCTGCCCAGTAACTATGATGTCAGTTTCACTGCTGAGCAAATTAGAGCTCAGAGAACTCTGAGTCACTTACCCCAGATGGTCCAATCATATGTACTGAGATCTGCCGCTGTTACCTGTCCCTTTCAGGGGCCTCACTAGATGAAAATAGCTTTCCATACCCCCTCTTATCCTCCCTTCCTGCCTCACTTCATTTCCTCCTTCCTTCCCTCACACACCACCTCCTTCCAAGCAGGATCTGCGGCAGCTACAAGCTGATGAAGGGGGCACTAGTGTCTAGACTGGGGCTGTTCAATAGAATGTAATAACTCCAGCCACATCAGCTGTTCAGTTAGCACATTCCAGCAGCTGCATTTTAAAAAGTCAACAGTACAATTAGTTTTATTTTTTATTTTTTCTTTTATTTTATTTATTTATTTATTTATTTTTACATGTTTCAATGCCATTCTCCCATCTCATCCCACCCTCTCCCTCTCTCTCTCCCCCAGAGTCCAAAAGTTCACTCTATAGATCTGAGTCTCTTTTGTTTTCTCGCATACAGAGTTTTAATAATATACTTCATTTGGTCAATACATTCAAAATATTGTCATTTCAACAGATAGCCAATATGAAAAACTATTGAGCTATTTTGCACTCTTTTCTTTCAGAGGCCTGAATATTGGATATTTGCAGGCTGTCTCCCTGGTCTGCCTGTCTCTGGGGGTGGGGGGTGGCTTATGGACCACATGGAAGGCTAATGCAGTGGGGGTGTGGCTTCTGGGTGGCCCCCAGCAGAGCCCTCTTTTTTTAAAGAATATATTTGAAAATCCAGGGCAGTACAAAGGCAGAGAGCCTATGGCCCAGAAGCATCTCTAAATATCCCGGAGAGGGCTTCAGGGCCTGGGGTGGGGGGTGACAGATGGGGGAGGGCAGGGCAGCCAGAGGAGCAGCCCCAGCAGAGGTGTGGGTCGGCACCCCCCTCGGGTCAGCACCCCCCCTCGGGTCGGCACCCCCCTCGGGTCGGCACCCCCCCTCGGGTCGGCACCCCACAGAGATGACCTCCTTCCGAGAGAGCATCAGGAGGGCAGGAGGGTGGTGGTATCTGGGAGCAGGCCTGAGGTTGCTAATCAGAGTCTGAGGGCAAGGGCGCCAACTCTGCCGGGATGCACCTTCCTGGACCAGCTCAGGCTGCAGCCGCAGAGCCCTGGCCGGGTCCTGGGTCCTGCCCAGTCAGCCGTCTGACTGCACTGCTGTGCGGATATGGGACCGCGCTGCTGTGCGGATACTCCCTGGAGCCTGGGCTCGCACCCCTGCCCCGGCCTCCCCCCACCATCTGTCGCCTCCATCTCCCCAAGGAGAACCAGTCGGCCCCAGCTCCCCTCCGAAGCGGAGTCCAGGTCAGACACCCTCCGGAAGGACCCAGGTAGAGGCGTCGTCCCGCCTCGGGCAGGCTCGTGGCCGGGCCTGCGGGGAGAGCGGAGGCTGCTGGGGGGCCACGCCTGAGGGGTTACAGGGGAAAGAGCACAGAGACGTGAGTTCTAGTTTTGTCTAAAATTTTCACACTGAGAAAATCGGGTCACTCCTCCCTTTCCTCTCCTGCGGAAAAGGGGGCTGACAGTTCCTTGGCTTCCTCTAAGGAGAAGGAGGACTCCTGCTTCCTCAGATTTTCTGAGAATCAAGAGATCACTAAGAAAACTGAAGTCAGAGAATGGAGTTATGGTTGCCGGGGGGAAGGGTCAGGGGAAGGGAGAGTCAGGGAGTTTGAGAAGTACAGGTACACAAGGCTATATTTAGAATGGATAACCAGGACTTCGCTGGTGACCCAGAGGTAAGGAACCCACCTTGCAGTGCAGGGGATGTGGGCTCGATCCCTGGTCCGGGAAGATCCCACGTGCCTCAGGACAACTAAACCCGCAGACCTCACTGTGGGATTAAGACTCGATGCAGCCAAATAAATAAATATCAAAAAAAAAAAATCTTAGAATGGATCACCAACAAGGACCCACTGCAGAGCACAGGGAACTCTGCTCACTGGTATGTGGCAGCCTGGATGGGAGGGAGTCTGGGGGAGAGTGGACACATGGATATGCATGGCTGAGTTCCTTTGCTGTCCACCGGCAACTATCACAGCATTGTTAGTCAGCCACACCCCGGTATAAAATAAAAAGTTTAAAAGAAACAACTGTTTGAAACGTGGGACGTGTCATATAAATATACATGCCCTTCAAGTGTTTGTCCAAACTTGAAGATTCAAAGTGTGTTTGCAAAGATTAAAACCTGTGATACTAGCCAGTGCCATGGGGGTGTGAGAAGCGGCCTTCTCATACCTGGCCGG
>SJYQ01001678.1:196675-237548 GCA_006410935.1 Redunca redunca
AAGTTTTATCAGTAAAAATACCATGAGTACTGGTATCTTCCACTGCCAAAGCCATTAAATCAGAAAGAGCAACCACATTTAAACATGGTCTAAATGAAAGAAAACTATTTTTCTTTCAGTTTATTTTTTCTTTGAAAATTCTTTCAAAGGAGGGTTAAAGACTAAAAATAATAGATGATTACGCAGCAATAAAGAATTGAAAGAATACAGGATACAGGATGCTTGGGGCTGGTGCACGGGGATGATCCAGAGAGATGATATGGGGTGGGAGGTGGGAGGGGGGTTCAGGATTGGAAACTCATGTACACCCGTGGCTGATTCATGTCAATGTATGGCAAAACCAATACAGTATTGTAAAGCAAAATAAAGTAAAAATTAATAAAAAAGAATTGAAAGATTATATGAATAACCTACCTTATAAGGCGACTGAAAAAGTATCTGAGTATGACGCTAGGGGTTACTCCTTCGTCTGAATTCTGACGCATCTTTAAAAATGATCTTGCACTTAACCAGCCACTGGGAGAAGAGAAGAGTAGGTCACAGGGATGACTCATCAGTGCTGCAGGCCATGGTTTGATCAACCTGCTTGTCTCTATCAGGAAAGAATAAGTGACACGCTGCAGTAACAAAGCATCTTTAAGACTAAAACCAGTAGCAGCTTTCTCGCTGCTCAGGGTACGTGTCCACGGCCAGGCACCTGGCTCAGCGTCTTCCTCACGACGGGAGCCAGGCCGAGGGAGCAGCCTGTGACGAGAACTCTTAGGATGTACTCTCTTAAGCACTTTCTTACCTAACAAACATCGGCGTTATGTTTATCATGTGGCACATTCCATTCCTAGCACATTCTGGCTTTATACCTGGAAGTTTGTACCTTTTGAGTTTCCCATGCTTTTGACGCTTATTCTGTTTCTTTTCTTTCTTATTTGTTTCAGGGGTGCATAGGATCTGAGTTCCCAGGCCAGGGATTGAACTCAGGCTCTCAGCAGTGAAAGTGCAGAGTCCTAACCACTGAGCCACCAGAGAATTTCTACCTTTTAACGTTTATAGCGATGAGCCTCCAGGTTTCCTTTAGGATGGACTGTTGATCTCCATGCAGTCCAAGGAACTCTCAGGAGTCTTCTCCAACACCAAGAAAATCAACCCTGAATATTCTTTGGGAGGACTGATGCTGAAGCTGAAGCTGCAATACTTTGGCGAAGAGCCAACTCATTGGAAAAGACCCTGATCCTCGGAAAGACTGAAGGAAAAGGAGAAGGGGACGACAGAGGATGAGATGATTGGATGGCATCACCAACTCGATGGACATGAATCTGAGCAAGCTCTGGGAGATGGTGAAGGACAGGGAAGCCTGGTGTGCTGCAGTCCATGGGGTCGCAAAGAGTTGGACACAACTTAGTAACAACATGTGCATGAGAGTTGCTCAGTCGTGCCTGACTCTTTGCAACCCCATGACTGTGGCCCACCAGGCTCCTCTGTCCATGGAGTTCTCCAGGCAAGAATACTGGAGTGGGCTGCCATTTCCTTCTCCAGGGGATCTTCCTGACCCAGGGATCCTATATTGCAGGAGCGTCTTTACCATCTGAGCCACCAGGGAAGCCTACTATTAAGAGACATTTCGAAGCACAAAGACAGGTCAGCTTAAAAAGTATCAGCAGATACATGCTTGACTTTATCTTATAATCTATAGACAATACATTAGAATATGTAATGAATCCATACACCTTTTCCAAAGGAATACCCAAGACAGATTGCAGCCATGAAATTAAAAGACGCTTACTCCTTGGAAGGAAAGTTATGACCAACCTAGATAGCATTAGCAGAGACATTAGTTTGCCAACAAAGGTCCATCTAGTCAAGGCTATGGGTTTTCTAGTAGTCAGGTATGGATGTGAGAGTTGGACTGTGAAGAAAGCTGAGCATCGAAGAATCGATGCTTTTAAACTGTGGTGTTGGAGAAGACTCTTGAGAGTCCCTTGTACTGCAAGGAGATCCAATCAGTCCATCCTAAAGGAGATGAGTCCTGGGTGTTCACTGGAAGGACTGATGCTGAAACTCAGGACTGAAACTCCAATACTTTGGCCACCTCATGCGAAGAGTTGACTATTGGAAAAGATCCTGATGCGGGGAAGGATTGAGGGCAGGAGGAGACGGGGATGATAGAAGATGAGATGGCTTGATGGCATCACTGACTCGATGGACATGAGTTTGGGTAAACTCGGGGAGTTGGTGATGGACAGGGAGGCCTGGCGTGCTGCGACTCATGGAGTTGCAAAGAGTCGGACACGACTCAGCGACTGGACTGAACTGAACAGAATCCAAAACAAAAGTAGCAGTAAAGTTATAGATGAGTCATCAATCAGATGAACTGATTTAGATGACGCTTTCCTCTCCCAAAGAGATGGGGGCTGGGCAAGTGGTCAGGAAGGAAATACAATGTGCTTTTAATTTTGCATGAAAAATAACGTTCAGTTCCACGTGGCTGAACATAACTCTGTTTTGCCAAGTAAATCCTCTACTTCAAATTACTGTCCAAAAGCTTTACTAAAACTCCGCTTCTGGTCTTTGTTTCGGAATCTGTTACTTTTGCTGCCGCCTCCTGATCGCTGTCCTCTGAAGCTCCTACTTCTTTCCCACTGTCCCCTGACACCTCAGTTGCCCTCGCGCCGTCCTGAGGCCTCGATTGTCTTCCCTCTGTCCTCGGGAGTCGCGATATCCTTCCCGTGGACCTTCGCGCTCTGGTTGCTCTGTGGCCACAGAAAGCGGCCCGCACGTGCATCACGCCACTCTTCTGGACTGCTGTTACTGACGCAGTAGGGATGTCAAAGCAAACACCCAACTTGCCTTCGAGAAAGATCATTCCCTTCACTTTGGAATCAATATCCTCACGCAGCTGCTCTTTGGGTTCTTTCCAAGCATAGCTAATGTTTGGCATTTCAATCGAGCACCGCAATATCATGGTCACAAAACCTGCTTCTGAATTGATCAAGGAGCGCTGGTCTACCGACGTGACACCGGAAATGTAACAACATATAACAACCTACAACTTAGTAGCAGCAATAACCCATGACCCTTGTCAGTGCTTCTCTAAAGAACAACTGTGTTTCCAATTGCAAAAGAAGGCTGTGTGTGTGTGTGTGTGTGTGTGTTTATGTTGGGCGGGACTTGGAAGGGATCAGTGAGGGTTAGAGACTGTCTTTACTCTCTGCCAGCAAGAGTTTCTTTTGAAATGCAGCAAGCTGGATTCACTATAATAGAAACAATATTTATAAAAACAAGTGAAAGAGAGCACTGAGTTGAGGAAGTAGCATGGCCAATTCTGGTTCCGGCTGCCTCTTAGTTTCCAGAAAGAATGAATCAGGGTCTCCCTCTGTGTGTGGGCAAGCACCGTCTCAAGTTGTCAAAGACAGGAAAAGAGAAAGGCTGGCAGGAAAACAGGCTCCGAGCAAGACAAGAGGTTCCAAGAGGCTAAGAAGACCCAGGAAACCCAAACAGACTGGGAAAGAATAAAATCCTGCAGGAGAGGTATATGGAATCAGCTCAATCTGAAAGATAAAAGAAACATTCCAAAACCGTCACCAGTGACAGGAGTCTTAGGTCTTACTATGTAATCTATTGCTTCCCAGGTGGCTCAGGGGTCAAGAATCTGCCTGCTGATGTGGGAGCTGCAGGCAGATTCGATCCCTGGGTCAGGAAGAGCCCCTGGAGAAGGCAACGGCAACCCGCTCCAGTATTTTTGCCTGGAGAATTCCATGGACAGAGGAGCCTGGCCGCCTACAGTCCATGGGGTCTCAAGAGTCAGAGATGAGTGAGCAACTGAGCATACACTCACACATGTTAAATATATTAGTGACACAGTTTGTTAAGACATGGTTTTGGTGTAAAATAGACATTATATTTCAGTTCCGATTGTACTGAAATATACTCTAGCTGAGGCGGGGTTGGGGGGCTTAGGTTATTTTATCTCCAACATCAACTTTCTCGGCTATAAAAACGGGCCTGATGGAGGTTGATCATCAGAACTGTATGGGATCAAAGTGTTTCTCACCGCAGCGGCAGTGACATGTTTTCACTATTAGTAATATTTCCGATGTTGGAAAGAAAATGAACAGACCACGTGTACCTCCTAAAGAAATAAAATGAAAATTGGAAGGGGAAAGGGAAAACGACAAGTCCCTGAGACGGGCCGGGAGAAGCAGAAGCAAATAGGAGCAAAGAAAGAAGAAACTCGCGTCTTGGTCTCTTGATTGTGACAGGACCTGCTGGGTCTCACTCTGGCGTCCTCACCCCGAATGCTGGGGCTGGCACAGGGGTTCTCAGGTGGGAGCCGAGGGCCGCATCGCCTGGAGGGCTTGTTACAGTCAGAGCGCCTGGTCGTGGGCCTAAGTGGGGCCCGAGAATCTGCATTTCTCCCAAGCTTCCGGGCGATGCTGAGACCATATTCTGAGAAGCACTGGGGAAGGCCCAGCGCTCCCCGGGCCCCAGACCGAGCCCAGAGTCAGGTACGCTGTCTTCACTGTGAGGGAAAGTGTTAGTCGCTCAGGCACCTCCGACGCTTCGCGGTCCCACGGACTGTAGCCCGCCAGGCTCCTCTGTCCATGGGATTCTCCAGGCAAGAATACTGGAGTGGGGAACCATTCCATTCTCCAGGGGGAATATTCCCAGCCCAGAGATCGAACCCAGGCCTCCTGCACTGCAGGCGGATTCTTTACCGTCTGAGCCACCAGGGGAGTTTTTGGGGCCATCTGGAATCTCAGGAGCGTTGGCCTGGGTTGCGGACCTCTCGGGGCTGACCCAACGGCTCTGCACGGTCTCTTGATTCCCACTGACAGCCCGGGGTGACCAGCGGCCTTTCATGCCCTTCATGCTTCCCTCCTGGTGGCAGGTCTCCAGCTTGAGTTTGCTTTGGTTCCAGCCATCCTGATCTGTCCTTTCCAGCTCCCGTCCCGGGCCTGGAGCCCTGCCGACCAGCCCCAGCCAGCATGTGGCAGCTTTTGTTGCCGTGTTCTTACTAGCTTCCTTGCAGGAAACAGAGCCCTGGTCTTTGAACCGCTGTCCCCTGGGCGGACCTCCCCGCCCTGCAGAGGCTCCCACCCTGCACTTGGATTCTGACTGCCTGGTTAGACCCAGCTAAGCTTGCTCGGAACGCCTGGTGCCCAGTAGCCCTGATATCATAGTCCTGTTCACTGCAGATGGTGGACTCTCACCTGTCTGGGCGCTCTCTATTGGATAGAGCACGGGTGGACGGATGGGCGTGCGTGTGTGCTCAGTCACTAAATCCGTGCGACTCTTTTTTGACCCTGTGGACTGTAGCCCACCAGGCTCCTCTGTCTGTGGAATTTCCCAGACAAGAATACTGGAGTGGGTTGCCATTTCCTCCTCCAGGGGATCTTCCCAACCTAGGGACCGAATCCACGTCTCCTTCATCTTTTGCATTGGCTGGTGGATTCTCTACCTGCCGAGCCATCAGGAAGCCCCTGGATGGATGAATGCTTAGCACTTAATGATGCCATCTACCATCACCATCTCCCTCTGAAGGAAGGGATACGTAACTGCAAACAGGCAGAGACAGGCCGGCACAGAGGCTGGAGCTCGGACTCTGGGACCAGACTGCCTGGACCAGGCCCTTCACGCTCAGCTCCCTTGTCTTTAAAGTGGCGATTTCGCCGGTCTGCCATACAAGGAATAATATTCAGCCATAAAAAGAAACGAAGTACTGATCCGTGCTTCAACATAGATGCACTTCATAGACGTCATGCTAGCTGAAAGCAGCCAGGCACAAAAGCACGCTGTGAAGCCGCTTGAATGAAACATGTAGAGCAGATAAATCCACACGAGAGAAAGCAGGTTTCTAAGAAATGGAGGTAGGAGGGGCTGGGGAAACTGCTTCATGGGTGTGAGGGGGGAAAAATAAGAAAATGGTGAGGTTTCCCTGAGGGTGATGAAAACGTTTTGGAACCAGACAGAAGGGGTAGCTGTGCAACAGAGGGAATGCACCAAGCGCCACTGAGTCATTCCCGGGAGTGGTTAACTTATGTGATGCGGGTCTCGCCCCAGCCCCCAGAGAACAGACCAAAACACTGAGGATTTTAACAGCGGTCCCTACTGCATAGGAACACCATGAGGACTGCATGGTATAATGCTGCAAAGGACTTCACGCAGAGCCTGACATTGATCAAAGGTTTAAGAAGATTTGCCTCTTATTAGTTAATTTAAATAAACACCGCTTTATGTAACCTCACACCATTTTCTTATTTTTCCCCACATTTCGCTGTGGTGAGAACTGGCAGCTTGATCATGGATTTGCACCATACCAGGAGCCAGAATTTGAGAAGCGCCGAAATAAACAAGTTTGATCAATAAAATCACTTTTTATAAAAGGCCTATTCTAGACAGCCATCCAGAATCATTTAATAAAGTGAGGACACAAAAGAGAGGAACTGGCGGCCTCGGTACCGTCCAGGGAAGCCCAGGGGCAGAGGCCAGGGAGAAAGCGTGAGCCCTTCGGTGTTTCAACAGGCACATCCACACTTCCCCAGAGAGCCACGGGCACAACTCCAGCAGCGAGAGCACCACATTACCTGATCAGGAAAAATGTGTCCACTCCAAGATAGAAGGGGCCACTCCGAGAATAAAGGAACAGTGGGTTTCTAAGCACCCTGGCTTTCCATTCAAGCACATTATCTGTAAAAACGTAGGACACAGTGTCTTTTTATTGAACGAAAGAAAATCTTGTGATTTATCTTTTCAAAAAACACCTTTAGCTTTCAGCTGTATTGAGAGGGTTTTGTGCATCTGTGCAATTCACTTAAGAGGAGAAGGCGGAACGGAAACAAGAGAGGGCGGCTTGGTAGCTGCCTGCAGCCTGCGCTCTCGCCTGGGTCCCTCTGCAGGGCCCGTGGCTCCGGTGGATCTGCAGCAGCAGGCCTGTTCAGGTCCCCTGGGGGACTCGAAAACTGCCCTGGGCTGGTCCCTCCCCCCCATTCTGACACGTGTGTTTAGGCCCCACTTGGAGAGTTCCACTCCGTTGACAGGAGCTCTTCTGGAATGCACCAACAGAAAGGAGATCCACAAACCCTGATTTTATACTAGGGCACAGTATTTATCTATATTTGCCTATTTTTCCAGGAGAGGGGAGAAAGGAGTTTCTGGATTCATTAGTCATGACAAGAGGGAACCCAGCTCTTCGGAAGATAAAAATAAAATACTCAGCTATCCCTGTTCACGAGGGAACCAGGTGTCTGGTTTATACCTAAGGGAGGCCAAAGCAACCGCTGGACACTGGCCCAGAACACTCATTTATGGAGGCCACAGCCCCGTCTCGAGAGGAGAAGGAAGGCCACTCAAGACGGCTGCAGGCCCCCCCCTAGAGCCTGACGTGACCCCTACACCAAGGCCCTCCCTTCCTTGACTACTCCAGAGATCCCTCAGTTTTCCGCACCCAGAGACAGCCACGCAGTCATCTGACTGGTGTGCCCAGACACAATCCAGAGGAGGCTCAACACTCGGAGGCCGTTCAAGGCAGGGCACGTGCTTCCCGGCGTCTTTATGGTCCAGAGGGCCGGCACATTCTTCTGCCAGGAAAAGCATTTCAGAGCAGAGTCCACGGCGCCTAGAAAACCTGGGCAGGAGCAAAGGCATTACTGCCCACCCTGAAAGCCAGACCAGGCCACACGCTGCCCCCCAGACAAGAGGCAAAACCTGCACGCCAGTGCTCCTGGCCGCCCCCAGACGCTGCCCCCCTGTGACCGGGGAAAGCTCAGCCCAGTTCTTGTCCCCTCTCGATCTGTGGCTCTCTGCACGTGGTCTCCCTCCTCTAGGAACCTCGACTTTCCCTAACAGTCTTGATCTGAGATTGGTGCCCATGCCACCCCATAACAGAATAGGCTTCCCATCTCAGGCCCCAGGAATGCCAATGCCTGCCCGCCCCCATTGTGCTTCACAGCGGGTTAGGCGAAGGGAAACTTAGACATCGTTGAGAAGTCACACACTCCCTAAAGCCAGCGTGGGGCTTGACATGGCATCCCCGGGGCCCGCCCAAGAATGAAGCACTTGCAACAACATCCCTAAGAACGCAGAGCGGCAGGGGCAGCAGCAGCGGAGGGTGCCGGCCTTCGAGTTAGTCGGACCCTCCTGGCTCTGAATCTGCCATGTGTTAGCTCTGGGACCTCCGTCAAGGGAATTAACTTCTCTGTGCCCAAATTTCCACACCTGCAGAATGGGAATCAAGGTCGATCTTAGAATCGTGGGCTGATCACGGGACACAAATGAGACAGTGTCACAGCTGCTAGCACTCACCAGTTTAAACTCCATTACTTAAAGAAAGGTGAATGCCTTCTACTTAATTTATTCCCTTTCGTTTAAAACAAATTTAATTTGGCTCATCCCGAGAGCCCATGAAGTGTCTGGAATTGCAAAACGGGAGCCTCCGAAACTCAAGCTGGATCCGAGAGATTCATTGTTTTCTCCAGGACGTCGCTGGGTACCTCAAACGTGAGCATAAGAATTCCTCGCAGAACTGAAACTCATTCACAGTCGAGATTGGGCTTATAAACAAGCTCTGGAAATTTAAATCAATCTCTTAAATGGAACAGCGTAATTAGCATTGTGAGGTTCCAGGGGTAAGAAGGAGTTTTTCCGCTGGGGTCGCTCTCAGAGGTCCCTGCCTGGACGGGAAGCTCACCCTCCACCTTAGAGGGATTTTTGCTCAGCAGGAGCGGGCGTGGGCCTACACCTCGTATCCAGGCTCCTCTGGGTTCCCCGAGAGGCCGCAAGCTCTCAAGGGCAGTCGCGAGAGCTGAGCTTTGTCCAGCTCTGCCAGTTCCTTTACCTCTCTGAACCTGTTTCCTCACTTTTTTTAATCAGAATTTTTTAAATTCTGTATTTTCTGGCTGTGCTGGGTCTGCGTTGCGCTGCGGGCTTTTCTCTGCCTGCAGTGAGTGGAGGCTCCTCTCCGCTGCGCTGCTCCGGCTTCTCAGGGCAGGAGCTCCTCTTGTTGCCGAGGGAGGGCTGTGGGGCTCCTGGCTTCGGCAGTTGCGGCTCATGAGCTCAGGAGTCTTGGTCCCTGGACTCTAGAGCACGGGCGCAGTATATTTGCGGCACACAGGCCTGCTTGCTTGTTGGCATGTGGGATCTTCCCGGACCAGGGATCGAACCTGTGTCTCACACTGGCAGGCAGATTCTTTACCACTGAGCCATCAGGAAAGCCCTTTCTTCACTTTCAAACCGAGCACACTTTTTGGCAGGGCTGTTGTGAGGTTTCCAGAGCAGTATCTGTCAAACATCTGGCCCCAGACCTAATTTGGCAAGCAAGCACAGAATACATTTGGCGATCATTATTTTTTTTCCCATCTAAATTCCACTTGTGAGTGAACTTAACAGTAGCTACCAGACTGTCTGAAAATAACTGGTCCAGAGAGAAAGCAACCTCTCTGAGCCCCATTTCACTCATTTGTAAATGAAAAATGTCTTAAACCACATGAGCAGAGGGAGGATTGGGTTAAGCAGCGCGTGCGGTTGCCTAAGGGGGATCCCTGGACCACAGCTTCAGCATCACCTGGGAACCGGTCAGAAGGGCGCAGTCCAGCTTCACCCTAGACCAGAGTCAGAATCCTAGACGGCTGGGCCCGGGGATCCGGCTATGACAAGCCCTCCGGGTGATTCTGCTGCTCACCGGGTGTGACGGTGCTTTGAACTTCCGGTCTTCCCAGTGATTGTTACTATGAGCCCACTCTCAGTAACTACGAGCCCAGTGTTACTCCCAGCCAACTGCCAGGACCTCCCTGGCAGCTCAGGCAGTAAAGAAAATCCACCTACAATGTAGGAGACCTAGGTTCGATTCTTGGGTCGGGAAAATCTCCTGGAGAAGGAACTGGCTACCCATTCCAGTATTCTTACCTGGAGAATCCCATGGACAGAAGAGCCTGGTGGGCTACAGTCCACGGGGTCCCAAAGAGTCAGACACGACTGAGGGACTAACTCTTTCCACTTTTAGTAATATACCATAGAGGGAGAGCCCCTGGGCTGAAGTCCACAGCCATTAACTTCAAGAAGAGGTCCTCAAATATTTGTTCATATCCTTCTCATCTAAATAGTGTAGAACGGGGACTTCCCTGGCAGTCCAGCGGCTAAGGCTCGGCACTCCCAATGCGGGGGGCCTGTGTTCAATCCCTGCTCAGGGAACTAGATCCCACATGCCACACCCAAGAGTCTGCATCCCACATCTAAAGGATTCCACTGCTGCAAGGAAGGTCAAAGACACAGAGTGTTATGCTGATTTCACTTCCTACAGAGTATAAAAGTGGAGAAAAAAAAAGTTGGACTTAAGGGTTTCTCCATCTCGATTATTCCCAAACATTCAGGAATGTGACATTTCACTCTGATGGTACTAAATTAAAAAAAAAAAATGGATCCAGCCGCAGAACACAGAAATGTCCCATTCTGAGGCCGCGGCTAAATGTAGCGTCTAAGAAAGCCAAGGCGGCCTTAGGGTCCCCATCAGAGAGGGTCTGCCTTTGGGTGAAGAGCCTAAAGCTTCAAGGCCGATTCCTGGCACCACACCTGGTGTGTCTGCCTCTGGTCTGGCCTTAAAACGCAGGCTTGTGGTTTAGCCCTTTTTTAAAATAACTGCATTCGTTTATGCATTCGCTTTTGGCTGCGCCGGGTGTCCGTCACCGTGTGGGTCTTCTCCGGCTGCGGCGAGCGGTGGAGGCGGGGTGGCTGCTCTCCGGCTGCGGTGCGAGGGCTTCTCGTTGCGCTGCGCCTCTTGATGCGGAGCACAGGCTCCCGGGTGTGTGGGCTCAGTGGCTGCAGCCCCAGACTCGAGAGCAGAGGCTGAGTAGTTCTTGTGCACAGGCTTAGCTGCTCCGAGACATGCGTGCTCTACCTGGACGAGGGTTCAAACCCATGCCTCCCACGTTGGCAGGTGAATTCTTCCCCACTGAGCCACCAGGGAAGCCCCTGTGGGTCAGCCTCTCAAGCGATGACAAGCAGCGAAGAGTTCTGATGACTGACTGTGGACTCACCCTCAAGCTGACAGCCTGCACGTAGCAGGCCCCTGGGGCCCAGCTGGCCTCCGCGAGGTCAGTGCAGCAAGAGGTCTTGCCCAGTTAAAGCCCCCACCCTTCCCTCCTGCTTCTGGTCTCACTGAGAGAACAAGGAAAAGAAGAACAAATTAGGAAGAGGGGAGGACACATTATCTCACTGAATTCCTTCAGCAAACCCCATTTTATGTCCCCATTTTACACATGTGGAGACTGAGGCTCCTAGAAGTCGAACAACCTGACCAAGGGCAGAGTCAGAAACCACAGCAGGCTTGAGAAGAGACTGCTAAGCATGTGCTCTTCCTGCCACGTCCACCCTGGAATCTTCTACACTGGCAGCCGGGGAGCAGAGAAAGTTCTTGCATCGTGTCGGGTGAGAAATAATAGAGGGGCCTGAGGCTGAGAACGATGAAGGCAGGAGGAGAAGGGGACGACAGAGGATGAGATGGTTGGATGGCATCAGCGACTCCATGGACTTGAGTTTGAGCAAGCTCTGGGAGTTGGTGATGGACAGGGAGGCCTGGCGTGCTGCAGTCCATGGCGTCACAAAGAGTCAGACACAATTGAGTGACTGAACTGAACTGAGGCTCAAGGAGAGGCCATCAAAACTGTCCTCAACATGTGATGGGGTCATAAGAGAAACAAGAGAGTAAGCAGATTTAGTTTCTGAGGCCTCAGAGGACAAACCAGGGCCCTGGAATAGAAAGAACAGGGCAGAGGGCTCGATGCCGTGCAGAAGGCTGGCCACGAACATTTCCGAGGCCTCCCGATTTGGGGAGGAAGTCAGACAGCGGCGCTAGGTCCTCCCAGCACTTGCGTCACCCTTATACAAGTGAGCTTCCCCCATTTTTCTCATTGTTGGGGTGTTTTTGCTGGCGCTGCTGCTGTTTTTGTTCTAGCCTGAGGATCCGAGCAGGACCTGATAAAGTCGTCGCTATGCTTCCACACGGGTTGTGTTCCCTGCACCTGCTTGAGCACATACTCCTATTCTTCTGGTCCACTCACTGCAGTTTTGCTTCGTCCTTTTCCCTCCCATTGGAGTAAAGGAAGGACAATTATGTGGACCTAAGGGGCTCTGCCAAAAATTATTCCACATCTACTTGTGAAAGCATTAGTTGCTCTCAGTTGTGTCCGACTCTTTGCGACCCCATGGACTGTAGACTTCCAGGCTCCTCTGTCCATGGAATTCTCCAGGCAAGATTACTGGAGAAGGTAGCTTTTCCCTTATCCAGGGGAATCTTCCCAACCCAGGGGTCAAACCCAGGTCTCCTGCATTGCAGGTGGATTCTTTACCAGCTGAGCCACCAGGGAAGCCCAAGAACACTGGAGTGGGGAGCCTACTCCTTCTCCAGGGGATCTTCCCGACCCAGGAATTGAACCAGGGTCTCCTGCATTGCAGGTGGATTCTTTACCAGCTGAGCTATCAGAGAAACCCAAAAGCAGCAGTTGTTTCCACTCTACTTGTGAGGCTATTCTTATTTCAAAATGTGTGTGTGTGTGTGTGTGTGTGTGCCCTGCCATATGCGCAGGGGGACAGGAAGGTAAACTCTTGATTTTTCCCTGGAACACAACCCACTGTGATTTATGCCCACGCAGCCTCTCGCTGCCCTGCACTGGGCGGTCTGTTCTGCTCCAGTCCCCTCGGGTTGCACACTCACGCCCCTGGTGTCAGCTTGTATGTAAACTGCTTTGCTCAGTGCTGCCAGGAAGGTCCTGTGAGTCACCTGTGTAGCTGTGACACTGAAAACAGATGCTGTGCTCACCGGAAGGTCCCTGGAGAAGGACCACAGTGAAACCCAATCGCTGCTCTGACCTAGACGTTCCGTCACACAAAGACACACTGGGTAACTGTACCCAAGAAAGAAAGTGGCGTTTTCATCAACCTCGCCTGTGAACACACGGATAGGAAAAAAACCCTGACCGGTGGAGAGCAGAGCCCCACCCTCCCAGCCGGCTTTCCAAGCTGCCGGGCACCACCAGACCCCAGCCCTGCAGGGACTGTTTCCCGCCAGCGCCGTCAGCCAAGTCACCTCTCGTGAGTCTGTTAACACCCCTGCTTTCTCCTCCACTCGGGGTTCCTGATGGTGAGATGGGCGCACAGCCCGTCGGCTGGACTCTGCTTCCTGGCCCGCTCCCCACCGGCGCCCTCAGAGGCAGGCTCTCGTAGGCGGCTGGAGGCTCCTGGGGTTCCGGTGATGCCTGGTGGTCCGACCCCCGCCCGGTGGCAGCCACGTAGACGGTTCCCGCCAGAGGGAGGGTGAGGCCCAGGAGGCTGAGGACCCTGCAGGGAGATGACACGGGTGTGGCCGCGCCTGGAGCATGCCGGCACCGCGGTGAGACGCAGAGAAAACAGCGCAGGAGAAAGCCCGCTCCCACCGCTCCAAACGTGGGCAAGCGGCGACACTTCTAAGGGTTAGGAGTGGCTTCCCGGGGAAAAAATAATGAAAGACAAAGGCAAAGATGAACGGATTCTACTAAACTCCTCATGATGACTGTAAATTAAAAAAACACCATAACAAACAGAAAGCAGCAAGACACTGGGGGAGATACCTGCCACTGATACGACTAAGGAGCCGCGCCCTTCCTCCAGAGAATGGACTTAAAAATCAGGAAGAACCCAGCTCACACAGACATGGAAAAGGGGATGGAGAGAATGATGGCAGCGAGCCTGAGAAAGGAGAGCCCTCATCGCCAACTTTTCAGTGTAAGTTAGGTCCATTTATGTATCTATCAGATGGGCACCAGTGTTTATACAGGGAGCTTGGGTGGCTGGGTGAGGATACACACACGGGCGTCTCTTACTGGAGCAGCAGAATGAGGTTTGCAGGAAAGCTCTTTACCAGAAGACCTGAGCTCTGGGCCAGCAAATCCACTGCCCTTAGTTTGCCCTAAGGAACCATGTCAGGTGCAACTGAGACTTCACAGGCAAGTTTGCAGAGGTGTTTGGGTGAGAAGCAATGCCTCAAATAAAAGAAATTCAGGGGCTTCTCTGGTGGCTCAGTGGTAATGACCCTGCCTGCCAATGGAGGAGACACGGCTTCAGTCCCTGATCCCGGAGGACCCCACCTGCCAGGGAGCAGCTAAACCGTGCACCTCAGTACCAAGCCCGTGCTCTAGCGTCCGGGAGCCACAGCTACCCGCCCGAGTGCCCCGGAGCGTGCGTCTGCACCAAGATGAGTCCCGGCCACAAAAACCCGGAGCTCTTCGACCAGAGAGTAGCCCCCACTTGCTGAAACTAGAGGAAAGCCCTCGCAGCAACAAAGACAGCACACCAAACTTATCCATATCCGCGCATGTGAGAAACTCATCTTCAGGGGCCATGTGGCAGAAGCAGGAGTAACTGGGGACGGACACTTTTCTCAGTGATCCCCAAGGCCCATCGCTCGGGTGTGGCTGGCTCCCTCTGGACCACATGGATTTTCTTGTTAAGGTAACAGACAGCACTGGACAGACATCACTCAATGAACGACAATGAAATGGCCGAGTGCAGCCAGTGAGCAGCCGTTGATGAAACAACCCAGCACACACATCGCAGCCCGGGGCCAGGGCGGTGTGTACTCACAGACACAGGGCCGCAAACGTGTCCAGAGGGAACAATCCAGGGGCACACCTGGCCACACCCCCACCAGACGAGGAGGAAGAGTTCACTGCAAAGAGCGGGAGAGAAGGAGCCCAGAACGAAGCCTTTCTGAATCTTAAAACATCTGCCAAGAGAAAGGAGAAAAAAAATAAGATTGCGTTAGTAATACTTTGCTGCTGCTGCTGCTAAGTCGCATCAGTCGTGTCCGACTCTGTGCGACCCCATAGACGGCAGCCCACCAGGCTACCCCGTCCCTGGGATTCTCCAGGCAAGAACACTGGAGTGGGTTGCCAGTTCCTTCTCCAATGCATGAAAGGGAAGAGTGAAAGTGAAGTCACTCAGTCGTGTCCAACTCTTAGCGACCCCATGGACTGCAGCCTACCAGGCTCCCCTGTCCATGGGATTTTCCAGGCAAGAGTACTGGAGTGGGGTGCCATCGCCTTCTCCGAGGAATACTTTACTTTGCAATAAAAACTTGACACTTTTCCAAGAGCTTTCATAGTTATCATTTCAAAATCAAATCTTGACATTACAAAGAGCATCTGGCTTTAATATATCTGATTTACAGGTCGGGAAATGAGAGCTCAAAGATGCTGAACGCAGAGCCCTAAGTGCCATAAGCCCAGCTGGAGGTGGACCGTGGGCTCCCTGTATCCTCAGCCTGCCCAGGCTCTGCATATTTTCCCAGCCCCCGGCACAGGGAAAGACAGTCCACGGAGACCCCATTGCTGGCTCAAATCTTTCTGCGAGCTGGTCCCCACAAGAGAGAAAAATGCAACACGAGATGGAAAAACAGGATGCTACGAGCTAGGGAAAGGTGAGTCTGAGTCTGAAGATAAGAGGACCAGTCGAGGACACAGCTGATAGAGCACCGATGGCTCAGAGGTAGAGAATCTGCAGGAGACTGGGGCTGACCCCTGGCTTGGGAAGATCCCCTGGAGAAGGGAATGGCAACCCACCGCAGTCTTCTTGCCTGGAGAATCCCGTGGACAGAGGAGCCCGGCGGGCTGCAGTCCATGGGGTCACAGAGAGTTGGACACTGAGTGACTGAGCGTGAGCACGAATTAGTCTCCACGAGAAGTAGTTTGTAAAAATATTACTGGTGACGCTGGGGAACAGAGGCCTCAAATGCTAGCGTGCCTCAGAATTACCTGGAGGGCCCAGGAAATAGACTGCTCCCTGCCTCCCCTCACTGCCTAAGAATTTACACTTCTAACATTCCCAGCAGCTCCTGCTGCTAATTGGAATGCATCCTTTCAGAACCCCGGGTTGGGAAGTTCCCCTGGAGGAGGACATGGCAACCCACGCCAGTATTCTCCCCTGAAAAATCCCATGGACGGGGAGCCTGGCGGGCTAACGCCCATTGGTCGCAAAAGAGTCGGATATGACTGAGCGACTAAGCACGGCAGTTTGAGAACACCAGACCAGGGGACTTGCAAACTCTCAGCAAAGGATGGCGCACACAGTGTGGTCTAATGAAAGAACGCCGCTAAGGACTTCTCCGGTGGCCCAGCGGTTAAGCGTCTGCCTTGCCGTGCAGGGCACGCAGGTTCATTCCCTGCTCAGGGATCTACGATCCCACGTGATGCAGAGTGACTAAGCCCCCACAGCACAGAGAGATCTCACAGGATGCAACAAACATCCTGTACGCCACAGCTAAGGCCCAAGGCAGCCGACCAAACAAAAACATTTTTAAATAAACATGGTAAAATAGCGACACTGTTATAAACAAGGGAAAAAACCACGGCTATTAAGTGCCCACTCGCTCTGAGACACGGCTTGGTCATTGTTTTTAATCTGTCAACCTCCCTAGAAGGAGCCGTTGTTTACCTTCTTTTACAGACGAGGAAGATTCTCCTTAAATAACTTCATGAGCCTGAGTGTAATGGTTAAGAACACAGGGTCTGCAGCGTGGGAGTCCACATCCACCCCTGACTCTCTGACCTTGGACGAGTTAGCTGAATCTCTCTGTGTGTCTCGGTTTCCCTCTTGATGAAATGGAGGTAATAGTACTGACTTCACACTGTTGTTGTGAAGATTAAACGTAGCCCCAATTCTAAAGCACTTAGAGAGTGCCCGCCATTGAGTCAGAGCTTGGTAAATGCTGGTCGTCTTTGTGACGATTGCCGCTGAGGGGCAGGGCCAGAACTCACCCCAGGTCTGTGGGAACTGGAAGGATGTGGTCTTTTCCTCCCCTCAGACGACCCCAGCTCGCCACACTACCAGGCTTGTGTTCAGAAGCGTGGGGTTCGTGCCACCTTGCAGTGTGACTCTGGGCAAGTCCCTTCACCTCTCTGGGTCTCACTCTCTCACATGTGTAATGAGGAAGCGTGGGTCGAACAGAATGTACTCTCGTGTGCCTTCCACCTCCCAGATCCACTGTTCCCATGAGAGTGACCAGAGGGCTTCTGGAATGTCCAAACAGGCCGCTTACAGATTCATAACGTGTGAGTCCTTGTGAGTCTTCCCGTCACCTGTTAGGGTGGAGACGGGGAGCAAGAGCTGCCCGTGGGTGCTCAGCACTGGCCAAGTGCGGGGGGCTCGGTCAGAGGTCCCCAAGGGCCAGGGCAGCAGATTCCTCATCATCCGAGTCCAGGTGCTCCCGAGCTACATCCTGGTGGTACTTCCCCAATACACCCTGACACTGAAAGTGTACTGACCCGCCGCCGCAGCCATTCCCCTGGGAGTTCTACTCCAACTTCAGTGTTTATCCCTGGCTGTGCCGGGTCCTCGCTGCCGCTCCGGCTTTTCCTCCTGCGTCTAAATCACGGAGAAGGGGCAACAGACGTCCCCTCCGCGGTCCCGGGGTACCCCTAACCACAGGGTCAGCAGTTCGTCTGTGGATGAAATCTGACGGGTTGGGCAGCAGAGTCCAGACTCTGAAGGACAGGGGAGACCTAGGTCTTCACTGCTGAGGGGTCAGACCTACGGGATGATAACGTCTTTGTCCACAAGGTGACCACTGCACCCCCCCACCCCCCGCAGCCCCAAACACATCCCAGGCCTCGGCTACTATGGTGCTCCTGGGTCAGCTCTGGGCCATCACCACACCACTCAGGAGTTCGGCGGTGAGTTCTGACCTCTAAATAGCTCTGTGTGTGTGTCGGTCACTCAGTCACGTCCGACTCTGCGCCCACCAGGCTCCTCTGTCCATGGGATTCTCCAGGCCAGAATACTGGAGTGGGTTGCCATTCCCTTCTCCAGAGGATCTTCCTGACTCAGGGATTGAACCCAGGTCTCTTGCATTGTGGGCAGATCCTTTGCCATCTGGGCCACCAGGGAAGACTTAAATAGCTATGGCCCAACCCCAAAACCCAGCGAGTGTTGGAAGTGTGTGTGTGTGTGTGTGTGTGTGCGTGTGCATGCTGGGGGAGATCTCAGCAAGGCCTGAACTTGGTCACACTGGAGGCGTCAGCTGCTCAGGCCACCAGACTCCAGCCCACCCCTTCCATGTGGGGCCTGAGTTAAGAGTACAAAGGGGCTTCTGCAGGACCCCAGCCCCCCGGCTTCAGCCCCACCCCTTTTCTTCTCCTACGCTCTGTTCCTGGCCCACCAACTGCCTTACGGGCAGATTAGCAACTAAATGAGGAACTAGGTATCAGGTAGTGTTCTGGATTAAATTGTGTCCACCGCAAAAAGGTTCAAACCCTAATACCTCTCCCTCTACCCCAGGAACTGTTCAGTTTGATAACACTGTGAACATGACCTTTTTCAGAAACAGAGTCTTTGCAGAGGAAATCAACTTAAGACGAGGTCACACTAGGTTGGGCTTCCCAGGTGGTGCTAGAGGTAAAGCACCCACCTGCCAATGCAGGAGACAGACACAGATTCCATCCCTGGGTCAGAAAGATCCCCTGGAAGAGACCAACCCACTCCAGTATTCTTACCTGAAGAATCCCATGGGTAGACGAGCCTGGCAAGCTACAGTCCATGGGGTTCGAAAAGAGTTGGACACGACTGAAGTGACTTAGCATGCACGCATGCATACTAGGTTAGAGTAAGTTCTAAATCCAGTGTCTCTGGTGTGTTTATACAAAGAAGGAAACTCAGACACAGAGAGGTACACAGGGAACAATCTTACACAATGACAGAGGCAGGGATGTAGGTGATGCCTTGTAAGCCTCCCAGTTGGTGGTCCTTTGCTACCTGTGCCCTTGGAAACGGAACACACTAAGTGGTGTGGAAATACACAGAAGTGAACAGTCAGGGAACTAGCCCAAATCTAGGTCTGTGATGATCACACCTAGGTTTTACACTTTCTGGTGCTCCACATTTTCATTCTCAGGAACTCACATGAAGTCTGTTGGTTAAAATTTTATAACATCTTGAGGGTCCCTTGGACTGCAAGGAGATCCAACCAGTCCATCCTAAAGGAAATCAACCCTGAATATTCATTGGAAGGACTGATGTTGAAGCTGAAGCTCCAGTACTTTGGCCACCTGATTCGAAGAACTCACTCACTGCAAAAGAAATTGAGGCTGAGAAAGATTGAGGGCAGGAGAAAGGGGCAACAGAAGAAGAGATGGTTGGATGGCATCACTGACTCAATAGACATGAGTCTGGGCAAACTCCGGGACATAGTGAAGGACAGAGTAGCCTGGCGTGCTGCAGTTGCAAACAGCTAGACGTGACAGCGACTAAAAATCAACAAACGGCAGCCACACCATGCAATTTCTGCCTAAAAACGACACACTCTGACCTGCCCGGAATATTCCCCCATCCTCTGCCGAGCTACAGGCTATTTCATCTTGGTTTGTCTGCCAGGGGCTTCCCTTGGGGTGACTCCCTGCCCTCCTGCTCTAGATGATAAAATCTGCACAGCCAGCCGCTGCTGAGCTGGTTTCCTCCACGTCTGTAGCGGAAATATTGGCAACTCCATCAACAAAGCTTTAAGGAACAGCTGGTAAATCCTTTCCAGATGGGGACCTTTTCCCCTGGGCTCAGATGTTCCCACTTCTACCTGCTGCCTCTGTGCAGAAGCTGGATAAACAGCCTGGCAGAGAGTTCCACTAATACGTTCACCAAGTCAGCTGTGCTCGCCCTAAGCAGGGCCCTTCCTTTCTCTACTTCTTCAAAGGGAATCATCAAAACATCTTTGTACTGATAACAATTTCTAACCTTCCATTCTATTCTTATATCCTCTCTGGCTAAAAAGCTTAACAGTAGGCAGAAAAACTAACTGATGAATTTCTGAATAATAATGGCCATTAGAGAGTGACTATTCACTAGATATGCTAATGTAATAACAACTTTGAAAATCTGTCTTGGCCTCTAAGATATTTATGGCTTATCCAACAAGAATTGAAATTTAAGTGTGATATACAACAACTAGTTTTCTTTTTTAAGAAAGTAAATAATATTATAGTATCTCTTTTTGCAGATAACATGACCTTGTACATAACAAATCTTAAGGAATACACTAAAAACCCTCTAGAAATAATAAATGGATTCAGCAAGGTTATGGACATGGGACCAAAATACAAAAGTCCCTTGTATTTCTATGCACTAGCAATGATCAAATCAAAAACGAACCTAAGAAAATGATCCCAGCAGATGCAAACTGTTACGTATAGAAAGCATAAGCAACAGGCCCTACTGTGTGGCACACGGAACCATACAGTGATAATGGTTTTCTTTTTAATACCACCTGAAATGTTGGGTTTAGAGAGAGAGGTAACATACCTGAAGTTGTTGGGATAATCACAAATTCAGCGGACAGTTTAAAATTATCAAGAGCTGACTGCAATATCAACACTTAAAAGAGGGCCTTTAGGAACTTCCTGGTGGCACAGTGGATAAGAACCCACCTGCCAACGCAGGGGACTCAGGTTCAGGCCCTGGTCTGGGAAGATTCCACACGCCTTGGAGCAGCTAAGCCCATGTGTTGCAGCTACTCAGCCCGAGCATCTACGGAACTAGGAAGCCCGCGAGCCTGGAGCCTGAGCTCCGCAAGAGAAGCCGCTGGGCTGCGAAAAGGGGTGGCCCCTGCTCGCCACAGCTGGAGAAAGCCCGTGCAAAGCAACGGAGACTCAGCGCAACCAAAAATACAGATGAATTAACTGGTTTTAAAAAAGAGGGTTTGGGGCGACTTCCCCGGGCTCCAGTGGCTAAGACTTCAAGCTCCCAGTGCAGGGGGCTCGGGTCCGATCCCTGGTCAGGGAACCGGATCCCACGTGCTGCAGCTGAGAGCTCAAATGGCGCGAGAATCCACGATCCTGCGCGCCTTCCCTAAGAACCGGCACCGCCGAATAAACAATTTTCTAAAAAAGGCTTTTAATAATGTGTGTGACATTGTAATACGATAAGAGATATATACTCAGTCTTCATCCCCTGTTCCTGCTCCTAAAACCCGTGGAATTTCCTGAGTGGTGGGCAGGAAGAGCATCTGTTGTTATTCATTATCAGCCCCTTCCAACCACACTTGAGTTCAGGCTACTACAGTGACTGTGGGAGCTGTCAGAAACCAACCATGCGCTGGGGCTGGGCTTCCAGCCCCGTCCCCATCCTCCAGGATGGAGAGAGGGGGGCTGGGGGCTGAGTCATCGCCAATGGCCAGTGATGGAATCGATTGCCTACATGATGGACCCTCCGCACAAACTCTAAACAAAGGCGGGCAGAGAGCTTCCAGGCTGTGAACTCCCCGAGGGCCTGGGAGGGTGGGCACCCTGAGAGGGTGCGTACTGACTACGCCCCTTCCCCTGCGCCTTGCCCTCTGCATCTCTCCCATTCGGCTCTTCCTGGGTTTTGCCCGTTATAACAGCGGTCCCCAACCTTTCTGTCACCAGAAACCGGTTTCCTGGAGGACAGCTTTTCCTTGGAATGGGGGTGCGGGGGACGGGTTCAGGTGGAGAGCGATGGGATGAAGCAGGCAAGGCTTCACCCCATGGCTCTCTGCTCCCCTCCTGCTGTGTGGCCTAACGGGGAACAGGGTCCTGCACTTTATAATGTCGGTAATAATAAGTCATGTGTTCCCCTGAGTTCTGTGAGCCGTTAGAGCAAATGATTGAGTGTGGGGAGGGTTTGATTGGGGGAACGAATCAGAGGAACCACCCCAGAGAGGAAGTGTGCGTGCTAAGCTGCTTCGGTCGTGTCTGACTCTTTGGACCCTAAGGACTGTAGCCCAGCAGGCTTCTCTATCCATGGGATTCTCCAGGCAAGAACACTGGAGAGGGCTGCCATGCCCTCCTCCAGGGGATCGTCCCCACCCAGGGATCGAACCTGCGTCTCTCATGTCTTCTGCATGGGCAGGTGGGTTTTTTACTACTAGCACCACCTGGGAAGCCCTGGAGAAGACGTGGGGAACAAATCGGAACCCTGGGGTCCCCTGATTTGCAGGCAAGTTGGGCAGAAGTAATGGGGGAACTCGGGACCTACTCCTTACAACTGGCATCTGAAGCGGGTTGCCGCCTTCCAGAACCGAGCCCTTAACCTGTGGCGTCAGCACCACCTTCAGATTCTCAGTGTCACACCGCACAGTGTGACGAGGAAGCCCACACATTTGGTGCTGGAAGTTTCTGGGTGTAGAGAAAGAACATTCTCCTTTTAAAGTGTCACATTAGTTCTTATTCAGATAACCAGCTTAAATACAAAAGGCACTAGTGGTAAAAAAAAAAAAAATCGTAGGTTTTAAAGCTCTTCCTTTAAAAATATTGAAAGAGTTCAAGGAAGCCAAGCCGGTTTCCACGTGGACTAAAATGTTTTCATTCTGGTGGCTAAGGACAGAGAGTCCGGACCAGACTCAACGCCAGGGCCTACCCCTCTCTGCACAGAGGAAGAGACTGGAGCCCGGGCAGATTAAGTGATTTGCCCAGGATCACACAGCTGGGAGGTGACAACCAGGAGCAAATGCCGGCCTCTTCACACTAATCCATCACAACACACTGGCCTCTCACAACCCCAGTTCAGAATGGCCTGCTAGCCTTGGCACCTGACCTACTTCTGCAGGTGGGCCACAGCAAAGAACACCCATAATATGGAAACCAGATGCCACCCAGTGCCATTCTTCAGACCTAGCCTGGCAGCTGAGGGTGAGGGAAGAGTAGGCTTAAAATGTTATTATTAATACATAAAGATTCAGCTCCTGCCTTCTCTTTAATGTCTTTCTCCTTCTTATCCACGCCCTTCCTATCCTCCACCACCACTCCCAAGGTCCCTAAACTCCATTAGTCTCGGTTTATTGAATTTATCAGGATGAAAGCTTGGTTCAATCCCAAGAGAATGGCCAGGCGGCTCCAAGAAGCTGGGGTCTTCAAATCTGACTCGTGTTCCCCGGCACTTACCCGCCTGAGACATGGCAGTCACGTCCTCTTCAGAGCAGGAGTCGGGCACACACACTCCCACGCTGTAGTCAGCTCCGTCTTGCCTCTAAGGGTTAATGCAGCCGATTATTTAAAAAGCAGCCCCCAGTGTGGGATAGTCTGCCCAGTGCCGCCCTCTCCTGTATTACAGGTCATTGAGTTAATTTGTACAATTTCCGACAAACTTGCCAACTTGCCATTTCTTCGCAGCAGGACATCGTGTATCAAGCAAAGATTGTATTAATACATCAAGCCAATAATTAGAATGCCAGTCCCGATAAAGCAAAGATCAAATTATAAACAAAAATTGCTGGGATGCTTCTTCTAAGCACGCAACGTTCAGGATTGTGTGGGTCTGACCTTTTGTTCTGATATCAAAGCCATTAATCTGCTTTGAAAAGAGGGTATGACTTTTGTACTCCCTGATTAAACCCTCAAGCCATCATTGTCACAGTCTCAGCACCCAGTAGAGCTGGGTGCTACTCTGCGTGTCTCCAAAGGTTAACCGTTGTAAGACCATTTTACAGCATTAACATCAGGGAGCTTGGATTTCCTATCATTATTTTATACTACTGTCATTAGCCAAACGGTAAGGCATTTTCTCTGTGTTGTATGGCATGCATGAAGTATGTCTTTGTATTTAATAAGAGGTTGTGCTGTTCCTAGTTTTTTCTCCCCCCAGAAGTAAAAGAATTAACATGCTTTGAAGATAGCCCTGTGACCCTACTTGGTGATGCATTCATAAAGGGCTCATGCCTTTGCTAGAACAGCTTCAGATTCCTGTCTTGGAGCTCTGTTTCTGGAAAAGGACTATGGGTAACGGGGAGTCCACTTCCCTTTGGTATTCCAAACACTGCCAGTGAGTAAGGAGTTAACGCTAGGGAACACTGGCTGAGACTCGACCTTGGGTTCCCCACAAAGATCATCCAGGGGTCTTGTCCCTGCAGTGTGGTGGGAGGAACATATGAAGCCTGTTTGGTCTGCGGACAACTATCTCCTATACCTCCACACTCAGAACATGCAAGAAAGTTTCTGCCAACTGTTTAAAATTTAACTTTTTGCAAAACACCTTAATAGCTTTTTTTTTTTTTTTTTTTGAATGAAGATAAGCAATCAGTCCAGGGGGTCGGAAAGAGTCGGACATGGACTGAGCGGACACACACACACACACACACACACACACACACACACACACACGGGAATGTACCAGGTTTCCATCACGAGCCTCCGGTCCGCGCGTCCTTGAAGGGCGCACGCGCAGACGCCCCACTCACCTGCTCCACGTGGAGTTTGCAGTAGCGGCCCCAGAAGCGCCCGGCGGGGCCGCGGGTGGAGAGACACTCGCTGTAAGAGCCCAGCCTGTCCACGTTTCCATCCAGAACGTTGCTGCCCACCTTCCCGACAGAGTCATACACTGCGTTTCAAACAAAACAAGTGGGCAACGTTAGCGTCCTTGTGTCACTTTCAAATGAATTCATCAGCACTCAGCTTCCCCTTCCAAACCTGTAAAACTTAAAGGAACCAAGAAAGAAGGGAGAATTTCGGTAACACTCTCGAGCCTGCAATCTTCGTCCCTAGCCCCTCTCTTCGCTGCAGAGAACCACGATGTATGTTGTCATGTGCGATTTGTTACTAAAAAAAGATGAAGACTTTGCATTCATGCTCTGGGGGAGTAAGAAAGATGTAACTAAAATTGGTAGCTTTCCTTTCTCCTCTATACACCCAGGAGAAAATACTCTAAAAATTTTTTGTATACAATTTTGTAGGACCTTACTTTGGAGGGAGGTTTTTGTTTGTTTGTTCGGTTTTTAATCTTGGGAGCAAAAAAGTGCAGTAATCAAGCCCCACAGTTCATGGCTCTTAGCCCTGGTCCTATAAAATTCTCACTTGGTTTGTGTGTGCTCCTATATTTCCTTTCCCCCTTCATTTCAAATAATTCGTTTCCTTTCCTCTTTCTTCAACTTCCCCTTTCTCTTTTCCCTCCCCCAATTCCTCCAACCCTGATGTTTGGTATGTACCATCTCATTTGTAGTGTTCTTGTTTTCCGTAAGTCTACTTGTCATTTATGTAAAAAGCTTTCTGCTTCAGATCTCCTGTTTCCACGGTTTGGTACTATTTATGGTATTACTGTGTCCAGAGCTTCTAACCACTGTATAATAATTCATCGCCGTCTTACACTTTGCTGTTCTCTGAGTGGTGGACACATAGATGGTCTGTAACCCACAAAAACATGGGGACAAAGTCCTCACACGTGTCCCCATATAAACTCACATGAGGCTTTAGTTCAGATTTACGCCCTGTGGGGGCTTCCCACGTGGCCCTAGTAGTAAAGGACCCGCTTGCCAAGGCAGGAGACCAGGAGATGGAAGAGGTCCCCTCCCTGGGCCAGAAAGATCCCCTGGAGGAGGGTACGGCAGCCCATTCCAGTGTTCTTCCCTGGAGAATCCCATGCGCAGAGGAGCCTGGGGGGCCACAGTCCATGGGGTCACAATGAGTCAGACACAAGGTGTAAATCCCAGCAGACTGTGTTCCAGAGCGACTGCCCCAGGCTACATCCTCAGGATGCTGATTCCTCTCTGTGTGGTCCAGCTTTCCCATCTGTGGTGGCTGATAGATATAAACTGATACCCAATTACTTAGATTTTTGTTTCTCTAATTACAAATAAGTCAGGATATTTTTGTTCAAAATATCTGGGCCATTTCCGTTTTCTCTTCTGTAAAGTACCTGTTTATATCCTTGGCCCATTTCTTAATGAATTTTCTTTTTTGATTTGCAAGAGCTCCTGATTATTGTGTATATTGGTCCTTGTCTACCTGAGTCATCAAAAATACCCTCATTATCTGGGAGTTTTTTTTTTTTTAATCTATAATGTCCTTATCTGATAGAAATCCATTCTTTTGAGACTGTAATTTTTGTTCTATTCTTGAACAGGCTTTGTTCTAGCCAATACTGATGACATAATTTGCAGGACTAATAACAAAATGGAAATACAGGGCCTCTTGTTTAAAAATTAATTAAGCATTTCAAGATGGTGACAGAAAATCACATTAAAGAAAGCCTGGGGCCCCTTTAAATGTGGGGCCCTGTGTGACTACAAAGGTCTTGTGTCTATGAAGCCAGTCCTGCTTCTAATACCACAACCGTATGGTTTTTATTATTTCAGATTTGAAGTATATTGAGTATTAAGCCTTTAGTCATCTTTGCAAAGTTGAGCCAGTTAATGTTTGTGAACTGCTAGTCATTCATACAAATTTCAGAAAATTTTTTGTTTAGAACAAATCAGGAAATTTTTAGAAATTGCAAAAAATTTCAGAAAAAAATTATTGAGCTCTTCAGAATATCCAACTAGAATACTGATTGAAATTGCTTCAAACTTATAGGTTATTTGGGGGAAACAGACATCATTTTTGTATCAAGCTATCACTGGATGTCAATTTACTAAAATAATCTTTTGTGTCCTTATTTATAATTTTATATTTTTCCATGATAATCTTAAAACAGATTACAGGAACTTTCCCTGGTGGTCCAGTGGTTAAGACTCCATGCTTTTACTGCAGGGCCAGGGTTCAATCCCTGGTAGAGGACCTGAGATCCCACGGGCCGAGCTGCACAGCCAAAAAAAAAAAAAACAGTTTACATAAGCATTCCTAGATAGTGTATAGTTTGCTATTTTCCTTGGTGTTTTAATTTCAATAGTTTCCAACTGATTGTTGCTTGTGTGGAAAATTGCTATCAATTTTTGTAATAATTTGTTCTGAAACCTGGAGATTTTGTTGAACTTTCTCAATAGTTCTACGGCCTTATTTATTTCTCTCTAATCGTTGGACCACTTTTTCCCCCCCTTTCCTAGTTTTGGAATCAAAGTTATAGCCAAATTTATAAAGTGAGTTGGGCAGCGTTCACACTTCTTATTTTCTGGGTCAACTGTAACTCCCCAGGCGGCACTGGTGGTCGAGAGCCCGCCTGCCAGGGCAGGAGGCGTAAAAGACGTGGGTTCAGTCCCTGGGTCGGGAAGATCCCCTGGAGGAGGGCATGGCACCCCACCCCAGTATTCTTGCCTGGAGAATCCCAGGAACAGAGAAGGCTGGTTGTCTGCAGCCCACTGGGTCAACAAAGAGTCAGACACTACTGAATCGACTTAACACACAACACACATAATTTTAACTGGTTGCTAAGGGTTATGACGGTGGCGATGGTGGAGGGAGGGGTTGCGTATGTCTACAAAGTGGTAACAAGAGGTAGATTCG
Source organism: Redunca redunca (assembly GCA_006410935.1). NCBI lineage: Eukaryota > Metazoa > Chordata > Mammalia > Artiodactyla > Bovidae > Redunca > Redunca redunca. The sequence continues at coordinate 223,840 of SJYQ01001678.1, forward strand.
TGGTGATGAACACCTGTGTCTTGATTGTGGTATGAGTTACACAAATCTACACGTGTCATTTCAGCACATTTTAGAACTATACGCATGCAGTGTACCGATGCCAGTTTCTGAGGCACAGGGAGCGCAAGTCACTCGCCCAGGGTCACATCGTTGTTAAGTGACAGGACAGTGAGAAATCCGAAGCACAGAGGATAAGTACTGTACACTACGATACAAATCTGCTTTTAGTTGCTAGCAAGAATCAGAGCTGAGTATTCAAACTAGCAAGAATCAGAGCTGTGTGTTCAAATTCATTTTAATCTTAACCTATAACTTTTTGCCCTCTAAAACACACAAAAAACCCTGTTTTGGTTGTCAGTTCTTATCCGTAACTAAAGATACTGATCTTCCTTAGAACGAGTGTGGAGAAAACCCCAAATACAGTTGGGCAAATTACATAGCTTTTCTGTCTCTGTTTTTACTAATAACTGGGCTCCTGAGATTTAATGCAGAAATCAGGTTGAAGCAATTGCATTTTGCTTACGTGAGTGCTTTTTAAGAAAGTAGTTTGTTATTTTGAAGACTTCCTGGCCATAACTGGGAAGATGGTCCCTGCTGAGCTGCCGAAGGTAACCTGACCTTCACCTTGAACCCTCTCCTCCCCTGTTCTGCTGCACTGGCCGCTTGGGCTTAACAGTGGGTGTCTGATGTCACTGGCCTCTTTCTTATGGTTCTGGGTTATTGCTAGAATGAGTATAACTGACTCTTCCCTTTTCCCTCCCGTGGGAGTGACTCTCCTCAGCTCTGAGCACACTCAGAACCTTAGAGCTGGCGTCTGCAGTCACTTGCAGCCAGTGATCATCTTTTAAGCTAAACAGCCTGAATCACAAGATTGACCAAGTCCCTCCCCTCCTTACAACACCTCCAAGGCACCATGAACAAAAGTTAAAAGGTAACTGACAAGGGAGAGGATGTATCTACTGTATTAATAACTTGGATAAAGAATTTATTCACTAAAAGAATTGTATTCAGGACCCCCATGGTGGTCCAGTGGGAGAAAAATCCACCTGTCAATGCAGGGGACACAGGTTCAATCCCTGGTTCGAGAAGACTGCGCACGGTGCGGAGCAGCCAAGCCCGTGTGCCAGTACTGAGCCCACACGCCTTAGAGCCATGCTCCCCGCAAGAGAAGCCGCCGCAAGGCACGCCCTTGCCCCGCAGCCGGAGAAAGCCAGCTCGCGGTAACAGGGACCGCCCGGCTCAGTCGGAAACAAATCAACAAAATTATAGTTTTAGAAAAGAACTGTATTCAGATCATATAAAGAACCTAGGAAATCAGAAATGTTTTAAAGTCAAAGTCACTGATTGAAACTCTGCTAAGGATATGAACAGACAGCTCTCGGGGAGGAAGTCCAAGTAACTGATGATTATGAGAACCACGTGTTATTTAACAAATAGAGTGTATAAACAATAAAACATGGACAGAAATTTTAAAATCAGTATTTTAAAAATTTCTTCACAGGTATTCCATAATCCCGAGCAGGAGTTGGTAAACTGTGGGCCTGCCTAATTTTATACATCATTTTACTGCAATATAGCCATCTCGTTTGTTTACATGTTACCAATGCTGCTTTGTTAATGCAGATAAAACTGAATAGTTGCAACAGAGACTGTAAGGCCCACAGAGCGGAAAATATTTACCATCTGCTTCTTTAGAGAAAAACCTGGCAGATCTCTTATCTAGAGCCAGGATTCTCAGTCCTGGGCAGACATTAGAATCACCTGGAGCAACTTTTAAAAATATGCTGAGGCCCAGGCTTCCTCCTCACAGAGTGACTTAATCGGTCAGGGGAGAGGCGTGGGCATTAATTGTTTTTCCAAAAGTTCCCAGGATATAATTTTATTTTTGCATCTTATTTGACATTGCTCTGTTTAGTTAATAGCGTCCCCCCTTTTCTTCTGTTTTTTTAATTATCAAAGATTGTAATTGTACAATATTGAGAAGTATAGGACAAAATACAATTAGTGGAGGGCAATTCTACCTGCAAATGATGTTGTGTTACCCTGGTCATTGTTGGGAAATAAAAGTCATAACAGACCTTAAAAAAAAAAAGCTCCCAGGAGGTGCTCTGTGCAGTCAGGCTTGATTGCTATGGTCTTTCAGATCAATTCCAGACTCGAGCTCAGTTTAAAAGGCCTTTCGTGACCAGACCTGCTTCTCCAGGCTCATCGTCCCACACCTACGCCCGTTTCCTCTGCTCCATTATACAGGAGGCACCAGGCCCGCACTTGTCTGTCTTTCTGCCTGGAATGTCCCTCCTTCCTGTCTGCCCCTCCAACGCTGAATCACCCTGGGAGTCTCGGGTGGGGGATGGTCCGCTCCAGGAAGCCGCCCAGACTCTTGCCTAGTCCACCACACTAGAAGGCCTGTCACCGCTGGCCGTCTCCCCTGTGACGGAGGGGCTGTGCCTTCATCCGTGGACGTTTCAGACCAAGAGGTCAGTAAACATTCACTGAATTAATTGCCTTAAATTTTGAAAAACGTAAGTTTGAATGCCCCAAATCCAGCTCCACAAATATAAGTTCTTCTCTGTGTCAAGAACAAAGCTGGATGTACTTATTAGAAACGCATGTGTGTGCGCTCAGTCATGTCGGACTCTTTGCAGCCCCGTGGACTGTGCCTTCTCTGTCCATGGGGTTTTCCAGGCAAGAACACTGGAGCGGGTGCCACTGCCTTCTCCAGGGGATCTTCCCGACCCAGCGATCAAATCTCTGTCTCCCGTGTCCGCTGCGCTGCAGGTGGATTCCTTACCGCTTGAGCCACCTGGGAAGACCCTTACTAGAAATAGACTGCATAATTTCCAGATTCCCTTCTCTGTCACTAAGTGTCCCAAACCCAGTAGCCTAGAGTTTAAGGAGCTGGAGCTGTAAGAGCCTGTCTCGATCCTTGGATGAGTCCCCGAAGGACAGAGAGATACCTAATTCTTCATTTGAGAAGATTAAACCCTAGTTTTCTTTCCAATTGGTGTTTTGTTTCGTAAATGGATTGGATTTACGGTTTTCTAGCTGAGGTTATTTTGCATGCTGTGGACATTTCCAATTAGATTCACTTCCTTTCTGATTATGAATTCGAATGGACAGGTTGTCCTTTTCCTGCCTCACCCTTGATTAGTTTCTGTCAAGATCCTGAGATGCCAGCCAGGGGCCCCCATCCCGATCTAAATACACTGTGATTTTCATGGGAGGGAGGGATAGAATAAACTAAAGATTAATTCCACCTGCTACTTCAAATCACACGGCAGTTGTTCCAAGGTTTCATTTCCAAAAGATTAAAAACAATTCTGCTGAGCTAATTGGCAGACACGTTTTCTCTCTTGGTGACGATATGTGGATATTAAAATGCAGAATCGATCAATTTGTGGCTTTAAATGGAGGAAAGAAAGACCTTGGTCAGTGATCTTAAATTTTAAAATATGAATGCACCTATCTGTATCAGGAAGGTGAAGGTAGCAGAAGCTTCTAGAATGCTTAGCCATAAACAAATCCTGAAAGCATAAGTCATCTTCAGCATCTACAGAAAATATTTATTAAGCACCTACCAGATGGCTGTGTTACACCGGAGATTTTTTAAAACTAGAATTGACTAGTCCTTGCTCTGCGGCTGATGCACATAAATGCTAAGCATCAGTTGTCAGGGATCTCCTTGCGGATAAAAGATATGAATGTGCTATCGATCTAATATCCAAGTTCCTGAATCAGGTTCTTTGCAAACGTCTCCTGGCAGTCCATCTTGCATCTGGCCAACTATTAAACTTGGACTTCCACAACGAGAATAGTATGTATGTTAGTTTCCTGTGACTGCTGTTACAAATTATCACAAACTTGGTGGCTTAAAACCACAGAAATTTGGACTTCCCTGGTAGTCTAGTGGTTAAGAATCTGCCTGGTGCAATGCAGGAGACCTGGGTTCGATCCTTGGTTTGGGAAGATCCCCTGGAGAAGGGAATGGCTACCCACTCCAGTATTCTTGCCTGGAGAATCCCATGAGCAGAGGAGCCTGGTGGGCTATAGTCTGTGAGGTCGCGAAGAGTCTAACACGACTGAGCACTTTTCACTTGCAATGTAGAGGGTGCAGGTTTGCTCCCTGGTTGGGGAATTAAGATCCCACATTCTCAGGAGTAACTAAGCCCTCACATGGCAACTGCCGAGCCCCAGCCACAACTAGAGAGTCCCTGCCCTGTAATGAAACATCTTGCATGATGCAACAAAGATCCTGTGTGCCCCAACCAAGACCCAATACAGTCAAATAAATGATAAATAAGCAAGTGAATATTATTTAAAAGACACAGAAATTTATTCTCTCACAGTTTTGGAGGCCAGAGGTCCAAAATCAGTATCACTGAGCCAAAATCAACGTGTCAGTAGGGCTGTGCTCCTTCTGGGTGCCTCAGGGGAGAATCCACCGTCCTTTGCCTCTTCCAGCCTCTCGTGGCTGCCAGCGTCCCTTGGCTTGCGGTCGTGTCACTCCGATCTCTGTCTCTGTGGTTGCATCTTCTCCTCTGTGTCAAATCTCCCTCCTCCTCTTCTCCCTCTTCTAAGGATCCTTGTGATTGCATTTAGGGTCCACCTGGGTGAGCCAGGGTAACCTTCTCATCTCAAAATCTTTAATATAAACATATCTGCAGATCCCTTGGACAGCTAGGAGATCCAACCAGTCCATCCTAAAGGAAATCAACCCTGAATATTCCTTGGAAGGACTGATGCTGAAGCTCCAATACTTTGACCACCTGATGCAAAGAACTGACTCTGACTCATTGGGAAAAGACTCTATCCTGGAAAAAATTGAAGGCAGGAGGAGAAGGGGACGACAGAAGATGAGATGGTGGGATGGCATCACCAACTCAATGAACATGAGTTTGAGCAAACTTCAGGAGATGGTGAAGGACAGGGAAGCCTGGCGTGCTGCAGTCCATGGGGTCACAAAGAGTCAGACAGGACTGAGCCACGGAGCAACAACAGCTTGTGTCCATATAAGGTAATATTCACAGGTCCCAGGGGTTAGAATGAGAGGTCTTTGGGGATCTAGGTTTCAGCCTACCACAACATGGATATTTGTAATCCAGTCAACCCAGAAATTTCAGTGAAGCCTACTCTGCCGCCCTTTCTGTATTACGAGCTTTTCTTGGTTTCGGCATCTTTTCTGACCCTAGCTTCAGCACCAGTGGAGGGGGTGGCCTTGAATAAAATGCCCTCCAGACTGACAGCCAGATGGGAAAAGAGGCAATGTTCTGAGAATTTAAATCACAGATGGTCAGTCTTCCACTGAGGACCAGAGATCAAAGGCAAGGCTGGGGCCTTGACTGGCTGGCTAGCCAAGTGGGGGCCACCTGTGGTCCGCCCCCTATACCAAGCCCCGTTTTTCAGAAGAGAGCATGAGACAGGCAGACAGGAAATAATCACTCCAAGAGATAAATGATGAAGCCAACGGGAGGGGGTGATCAGTCAGAGTAGGAAGTTCAGCAGCACAACCATTAGAGTGGGCTGAGGGCTGAGGGCCGGGGAGAAGGGACTTGAAGGGTTAAGAGAGTTTTATAGCAAAAGTAGCTGCTTGGGGAAGATTTCAAGGATATGAGGAGGGTGGAGAAAACAGGAAATGAAAAACCCTGCCGGCTGCCCAGGAACCAGAAACCTCCCTCCACCTTCTCGTATCCCCGAGGAACAAAGTGCAGGAAAATGCAGACGCTATTTGAGACCACTGGGGCCTCAATATGCTGAGCAGTTTTAATTCCATGTAAATCAACTCCCCCGAAAGGCCTCCTCTGCAGAGAGGGCCGCGAATGGGTCTGCTTGGACTAGATGGAGTGGCCGTGGGTGGGCCTGGGACATGGCAAGGAAAATGAGTTCCGAGACCTACGTGAGACCGCTGGCTTTGCTTTGGAGCCAGGCCCCAAGGTGTGAGATATTTCAGTCAAAGGAAGAAATAGCTCTTCTCCTAAGATGAAATCTGTTGTTTGGGAATGTGGTTGATCAGCTTGACACGTTGGCCACATGGTACCCGACGTAACAAAATGAAAAGAAGAGGCAAGATGATGTCATTTTCCCATATTGTGAAACCAAAAACAAATGCCTTTTGTGAGACCAAGCTAACAAACCTCTGACGGTGCAAAGAGTAATTCTGTTTGAAGAACTTAACAGTAAGATAGAATAAGTCCTTTTGAGCTGAGACCTGCAGGTGTACAAAGATCCAAAATACATGTCGAGTAGGCCTGATCATCCGGATCCCATTCAGTCGAGAAAGCGTGGCTGTGAGTAGGATCGTCTTCTCTCTGTGGCCCTTGACTGTGTTTGTGGGCTGTATAGGTGGGCACAGTTTGTTTCCTTTGAGCCCGTCACCTTGAGGATGTGCCAGGATTTGCCTTATAACACTGCCTTCACGCCCAGTCTTCTGAATCATTATGACCAACAGACGGCAGTTTTAGCAGTGGAGGTTCCCAGACTGTGGTGAGCCGTGTCCTCGCGGGTGGACCTGAATTCAGCCGGCGATCCTACTGACGGAGCCTCGGTGGCAGCGCAGGGGCTCTGGCTTTCGGTGTCCCCGAGAGTTGAAAATCGATCCTGATCTTGGCTGTTCCTTTTTGCACACGCATGATCGTTCACCTCCTTGTCCAAATATACACTTTAGGAGAGAAGAGCTTTCATTTGCTTGGTATTTCATAGGATTGATTTCAGTCATTTGCCTCTCTGCCACGTTGTTTGTTTTTTTAACTTTTTTGATTGATGTGATAAAATTCCGTTATCCTGAAAGACCCATTATAATGTATGCCGTCTGCTACATGATGGTGTCATTAATTTTCTGTATTGGGTTTTTGCTTGAGGACCGAGTCGCCTGCAGTGCATCCAGCCCCGCACAGTATAAGGCTTCCACAGTGACCCAAGGATCTCATAACAAAGCCTGTATCATGCTTTTTATGATAGTCTATTTTTTTTACTATGGCTGGCAATGTTTAATGGGTGATTCTTACCATCACGTGGTTCTTGGCAGCTGTGCCAAAGTGGGGTAGTGAAGCTATTGAGAAGAAAGCCTTGCTGTTTCCTGCCAGTGCGTGGGGCATCCCTGGAACGCTGACCATCATCCTTTTAGTGATGAATAAAATTGAAGGTGACAAAAAAAAGATCCTGTTTCCAAACAGGATCATGGACCACAGTGCCAGGACTTGGAGTTTCAACATATCTTTTTGGAGGACACAATTCAACCTGTAACACTCTCCAAGTGGGGATTCTAATCCAAGCCAAGGGTACCACCAAGCAGCTTGTGAGCCGTGGTGGAGGAAGCTGCGGGCCTGGAGAGAAGCAGCAGCCAGATGCTCGGGGAAAGTACAACAAGATTACGGAGAGATGGGACCCCGGGAGGGTGGAAACTGGAGAACACTGTGAGCCCTGGAGAGACCTGCAGGAATAACCGGTCAGGTGCCTGGCAGGACCAGACACATGACGCGGCTTCAGAGTCTCCTTTCAATGGCGTTTCTATTGTGCGTTCTGGTCATCTGCTCATCATCTGCTCTTTAAATTATATATGAAAACATTTAAACCAAGTGCCAACACAGAAAAGCATAAACCCTTCTTAGTTTCCAGGTGAAAAGAGGAAAGATGGAAGAAGCTAAGATATTCAGACGAGAGACGTGAAATCATTATTCTAGAACATACATAATAAAGTCAAAGGCAGGAAGTCCCCAGATTAGAATGAAAGGGTATATGGATATATAGATATACCTCTATCTCCACATGTATTTAATAAGGATCACATATTCACTAAGGGCTCCCTAGGTGGCTCAGTGGTAAAGAATCTGCCTGCCAGTGTAGGAGAAGCAGTGTTTGATCCCTGTGTCAGGAAGATCCCCTGAAGAAATGGCAGCCCACAGTATTCTTGCCTGGGAGATCCCATGGACAGAGGAGCCTGGCGGCTACAGTCCATGCAGTTGCAAAAGGGCCGGACACAGCTTAGAGGCTAAACAAATTCTCTATTTTGTATTAAAATCTAATATTAGAAACACAGCAAGGAAAACAAGTAGGTGTGGGGGTGGAGAACCAAAATTGGTGATAGAACAAAAGGGAAGGGAAAACAGGAAAAAATGTGGTCCAGGGGCTGAGACTCTGAGCTCCCAATGCCACAGACCCACGTTTGATCCCTGGTCGGGGAACTAGACCCCACAGGCCACAGCTAAGACTTGGCACAGCCAAATAGATTTTAAAAACAAAATAAGCTATGTCTCATTAAAAATGTATATATCATTTTTAAAATAATAATACTCCTTGTTATAAATTCCATACGTAGCCAATTGATGCTCACAGAATGCTTTCATTAATTTTTGCCAAATCCTCGTTTTCTGTTGCCAGTCTATGGTTTTGCCTATGACACCAGTAAGTGTCATCCCCACATAAACGGTGGGTGATATTTTTGTCCATCTTCATGAGTAACACGGATGTGAAGCCAGGAAGATACGCCAGAATTTCACCCATTCGTCCAGGATGTGAGCCATGTTTTTGCTGAATGACAGCTTTGGGTGCTATTTATAATGCGAAGGCTATAGACATAAACACAGTTTAAGTTGTCATTTGTAACATTTTCTCTATCACCTTCTGAAGTCTAGACAGTCAACAACACAAGTCCTGACCTGCAGGGATTGCTGGCTTGTGTGGGGAATAAACCGCCGCCGCCGACTTCAAGCCCTGAGCCTGCCGTCCCCGAGCCCGAGCTCGGAGGTTGACGGGCAGCAGCCCAGCAGAACATCTCCACCGCACGGGCTTGTGCGGGAGCACGGATGACGGGGACTTCCCTGAGGGCCCAGTGGCTGAGACTCCCCACTCCCAGTGCAGGAGGCCTGGGTTTGATCCCTGGTCAGGGAGCTAAATCCCAAAAGCCAAAACCAAATCCCACATGCCACAGTGAATGACTGAAGATCCCGCGTGCTGCAGCTGAGACCTGGCAGAGCCAAATAAACAACATGAATTAAAAAAAAAAATGTAAGAGTACAGATGATGGCCAGATGCAATACAACCATGAGGAAGTGACGACTTTTGAGTATTCACTCCTTTTGTTCTTAACATACTCTGCGGCTGCTAAGTCGCTTCAGTCGTGTCTGACTCTGTGCGACCCCATAGACGGCAGCCCACCAGGTCCCTGGGTTCCTGGGATTCTCCAGGCAAGAACACTGGAGTGGGTTGCCATTCCCCTTCTCCCTAACATACTCTACCCAATTGTTAATTTATGTGATTTAACCCTTAAAAGTCCTTGTGTTGGACATTCAGCTTAAACACTCGACCCCGGCTGGAGCATACTGCTGAGCGGAGAAATTAGAACATTTTTAAGCTGCTGCAGATCCTCACACTTTGAGGAGCACAAGCTCTCTACTTCATGGGTGGGAAGACTCGTTTAGCAGAGTGACACGGCTTGGCTGGGGCTAAGCACACGGCTGGTTCTTGGCCTCAACAGGACGAGCGCCCAGGTGCCAGGCCTACCCACCCAGCAGAGTCTGTGGAATGATGACTTGCTCCTAAAATGGGGTTCTGTTTACAAGGGAGGGACGGCGAGGAAAGGAGCGGGTGGGAAGATGCAGGCAGAGAGAGGCGGAGAGAGAAGACAGATCCCCGTAAGGAAGGACGATCCTTGAGTCAGAAAGAGGCAAGTGTTAAGAAGGAAGATAGTTGACACCACCTCGGTCAAGGAGAAGGAAATGGAGAGAAAATGACTAGTCAGCAGAGAAGATGCCAGAGATCTTTGAGGCTGCAATTTTCATGTAAGTGATTGAATGTAGATTGCTGTGGATTGTGGAGTATAAAAGCAAAACAAGAGCTTCCCTGATGGTCCAGTGGTTAAGAATATCCACCTTGCAATGCAAGAGATACTGGTTCAGTCTCTGGCCTGGGAGGATCCCATGTTGCCTCGGATCAGCTAACTCTGGGGGCCGCAGCTACAAAGGCAGCTCTCTAACCAGGGCGGCCAGAAATAGACAGACAAATAAATAAAACAAAAAATCAGAAGCAGAGGGGCAGAGGTGGGGGATAGAATCAGACAGGGGCCCGGAGGGTGGCAACAGGAAAGCCTTCAAATAGCGATGGCTGGAGTCTGCTCCCTTTAATGGAGAAGGACGCACAGGAACCTCATCTTAGAGTCCTGCTCCTGGATTCGTCCCTCCCATAAGCTCCACCCTCTCCAGTCCAGCCTCCTCTGCCAGACCGAGTGTCTGTCTCAGGCTCTAAGACCAAGCTCTCTCCTGTTCCACAGCAGCAAAGACGTCCATTCCCTTCTGCAAAAACAAACACGTCTGCCTGAATGTCAAGCACCCTCTCCCTCCACTTAATTCCTCAGACCCCACCCACTATCAGAGGTTCTGCGGGTGTCCTCTCTGTGCTTTGGATTGGGGATGGAGTTTTAAAACATTACTATGCAACATTTAATATCTTAAAAAGGCACAAAGGAAAAAAAACAAGAAACACCTGTGTTGCAGTTGCCCAGCTTAAAAAACACAGCTTGACCCTGATGGATACCCAGCGACATCCCTGCCCTCACCATCCCCACTGCAGGGCAACCTCTAACCAAATTTGGAGGTTATCATTCTCATGCATTTCTTTCCATTTGTACTAGGTACGCACAGCCCCCAAAGCAGCAGAGCACCTTAACTTGCATTTTTGAAACTGTACCTACTATGTATATTTTTTTCCACGACTTTTTCCCTTGATGTTGTTTCTGCATATTCCCTTCATATTGATACATGTGTTTCTGCTTCATTCTTTTTTTTTTTTTTTTTTTTGATGACTATTTTTGGTCTTGTTTCTCTGTTGCTGTTTATTTGGGGCAGTAATTGAAAATGCAGGCTTGGGAATCAGATGACCTGGTTTCAGATCCTACCTGCATCACTTATTTTGGCAAGATGCTTTGCATCTTTGTGGCTCACTGATAAAACAGAGGTGAAAATAATGCCCTCCCCACGGTGGGAAAGGGCCTTAGGACTTGCACTGGGCTGGGAGCAGCACTCGCCCTGTAAACATACTCTCTAAATACTGACTTTCATTATTTTTCCATCCACATGACTGTCAGGAAAACCACGCTGAGAACAAAGGTCAGAACCACATTCTATGCTCGAAAATCTCAGACAACACGTCAAAGCAACGATGTCAAGGGTGTTGGGGATGCATTAGAATGAAACTCAGTTACAACACCAGATTGTAGTATTCATCTATTAACTGATGGTCTTCTACCCCATTTATATACATCAGTCAGCTCTTTCTTGGACCGTTTGACTTTGGGACACTTCTATAACTATTAAAAAAATAAGGTTTCAATTTTCATGTGCCTACAGATGGAACATCGAAGGTGCATGACTAGAGTAACGTACGAGACAAATAAAGCACTAACAAGGCTGTGACTAACGATGACAATACCTCCCTCCATCACATCACCAGGACTCATCGCACCCTTCTGGATTTTCTTGGCCAGCTTATTTGGCCTGTGTTTGTCAGAATGTTCCCTGTCAATATCACCAAGTATTACAGAAAAACATAGTCAATTCCAAAATAAAACTTGCAGATGGTTATTGAATCCATTGGATTCATATTACCCTATCATTTCATTAACTACAAGAGCATATAATTTGAAGTAATTGCTTCAAGTCATGTGCTGTTTTGAATTACTCAATATTAGATCAAAACTTTTGTTTATTTTTATAATGTATATTATGTTCCTATTTGGATTTCTCAATACAAAGTAAATTAGTCATGTGTTAAATGGAAATGAAAATTGCTGTGAGAATGTTTCTGGCTTTGGAAAAAGTGAGTTTTTACATTTTTCCTCCTTAGTGGTTTACATCAGCATCAAGAAGGAATCATTCTCCTGGAGAGGTTATCCCACTGAAAATGAAGCTGATTTCTTGCCACTTTCTGGCAGGGATGTATATGTCCCTTTAGCTGTGAAAATAATTCTGGAAAACTAACAAAAAATAAAATTACTGCAGCCTGCTGTCCATCCATATCGCATACAAAGAGGTCTGGCTACAATCAAACTTATTATATACAATCTGAGCCAATACATTCACCAAAATACTCCTCAGAATATACCATCAAACATATAATGGGCAGACCTGTTTCCTAAATAGTGAAGCAATTCTTTATCGAATGCAGACTAAATGTCTAGAGAAAGAAAGAAACTAAGCTATCTCATACAGTGGTGAAATGTTATCAACTTCAAAAATAGTAAACAGCATCATACAATTTACAAATCATCTTCATCTCATTGAGAAACTGGTCCTCATGAGATTCCTTCTGGCTGGAAGTAATACCACCCTCTCTAGTGCCTTCTGCAGTTAAAATTCCTTCTTCCTTCTTGATTCCTGGTGCAAATTGTAAATTGATCATCTCTTCTGTTTCCTATTTGGTCCTGGGTTTTTAATTCTCAAGAGCTTTTCTAGAACATCCCAAGTCCAAACCTGTCTGCCCTGTGTTCAGCTACCCAACGGGCCAGGAAAAGCCTACTTACTTCTTAGAGCATATTCTTTGGGCTCCACTGAATTCAGGTCAGAAAGGAATTCTTCAACGTCCTGCATGCACTTGAGAGAAACATTTCTTGCAGGAAAAACAAAAGGCAACTGAAACTGAAAAGACAGCAGACAGAGCGGCAAAATCAGGGCCATCTCCGTGAAGACCTTAGCTGCCGGGGCAAAATTTCCCTCCTAGACAAAACCTTGCATTTATAAGACACCAGACTACAACGTGTTGGGGGAAATGTGACATTCTCGCGCCCTAACGTGCAGAGACAAGCTGTGTCTCCTCCGCCACCTGCAAAGCGGCCGCATTGAACAAACCATGGAAACCGATTTGCGTATGGCTTGTTATTGTCGAGTAAAATCACCCTGTGCATGTGGGGGCCGCTGACCACCTGGCTCCCTTTAGTTATGCAGATTAACATTTCCAGTTAATAGGGACCAGCCTAGACTTTCTCGCATCAGATGCCTGTGTACATCTCTGGGTTTAACAGTAAACAAACGGAGGAAGTGAGGAGGCAGGGTTGGGTTTTTAATCCAAGAACGAGTGTGAACCCAATCTATAGAAAGTTCAGGAAATGCTAAGCAAAGAAGGGCTTCTGCGTCATCATCTGGGCATCTTCTGCATCTGTTAATATGTTTGCCGGATTTGAAAGCCACAAGTGGGAGTGATGAACCTCCCCCCGGAAACAGCGGGTATTGCGGCAGGACAAACAAACACCCACTTCACCCAGGGGGCTTAGGGTGCACATCGATGAAGCTGGAAAAAGACCGTGGCGACTGCGTTCATCTACCTGAAAAAACACGCCATGTGTGGATCTGGATTTCTCATGGTATAGATTCTTTCCTTCTAGGAAGTCTGTCCTTAAATAATAACCTCTCTAAGTGAAAGTCAGCCAGTCGTGTCCAGCACTTGGTGACCCCCTGGACGGTAGCCAGCCAGGTTCCTCTGTCCACGGGATCCTCCAGGCAAGAATACTGGAGTCGGTAGGAATTCCCTTCTCCAGGGGATCTTCCCAACCCAGGGATCGAACCTGCATCTCAAGTCTCCTGCATTGTCAGACGGGCTCTTTACCACTAGCGCCGCCTGGGAAGCCCGTCTGACCTATAGTAGACCCTTAATAAACAGTGGCTATTGTGGTGATTTATTATTATCCTGTTATGGTTATTGATCTAAAGAAAAAAGATTCAGGCGCA